>JAVJIF010002645.1:0-359583 GCA_038442645.1 Agave tequilana
GAGCCCCAGATTCTGACGAAATGACCTTGGATTCTTGGCTTTAACCGATCGATTCTAAGAGGATTCTTCTCAACCGGTTTCAACCTCTTGATTTTGCCCTGATTTAGTGTGTGCGAATTAATTCTGATTTAATTCAGAATTCTGGTGGGCTTTTGGGCTCATTTCTCTTCATCTCCTTAAGGATTGGGCCTGCAAATAAATTAAGCAATTAATTAGGACAATGCAGACTTTTATTCTAAAATAAGTATGGAAATATGATATTAAATATGCAACATTAGCGACCAATCACACCCCCATACCTATCTTTTGCTCGTCCTCGAGCAAAACAACTAAATTATTCTAAGGATTATTAGACCACTTTCGCAGGTCACGCGATTGCACTGAGCATGTGCAACAAGCCGTTAACCTCTAGGTTTCCCCTAGAGGACGAGTTTTGTCTCGTGAGGGTTTTCAGCGGATTGCACCCACAAAATCCATAAAGAAAGAGAAATAAAGAGTTAGTATTTTCGAAAAGCATTTTGAAAGAGAAAAATATTTGAAATATGATTGTAAGATCTAAGCAATCTATAAGTTATAGGAAAGCTGAATTTTTCATTCCTAAACTTAGTCTCTATTCAAAAATTTGTTGTCAATCAAAGTAAGGAGTCAAATTGTACTTCTTATCTAGTCTATTACTTTACCTTAAGTCATATGCACCTTGTGACTGTGAAAATTTTGATTAAGGGTTCATTAACTCTAACTCTTATGCCTTATATATATATATATATATATATATATATATATATATATATATATATATATATATTGGTGATATTATTCCTTAGTTTAGGCTTTCTAATCTCCCCATGTAACGAGCCTTTAATCGATGACTCCCAAACCAGACGGTCTTAGGGCACCAGGTGAGAAGACACCCCTAGGACTTAAGGACTCGAGCAAACAAGGCCACAAAACTAAGGATTTTATTATATGAACCTCTTTTAGGCGTGAATACTTATGCTTTATTAGGCACAAATACCCAGCTTAATCAGAGGATTTTTCTTTTCAAACATATCTAATCATCTTTCGCATAAATACTAAGGCTTGCTTAGGCCAAAGCACCTAGCTAATCAATAATTAGACTTGTTTTTTTTTTCAAACTCATCTAATTATCTTTTGCATAAATACTAAGGCTTTCTTAGGCCAAAGCACCTAGCTAATCAATAATTAGATTTGTTTATTTTTTTATATTTTTTTTATAAGGCATAAGAATCTTTGTTTCTGAACCCTAAGTGTGTAAGTGTATGAAGTGTGCATATTTCATCAAGGTAAAGATCAAGACTAAATTACTTTGACAAATTTTCTTCCTAACCCTAAACATCAAACAAATAATCTTATTTTGACCAAGTATAAGAAATCCTAATTTGGATTTTCCTATTCCTTAAAATTAACTTAATTTCTTACAAAAATAAGTCAAAATATTGTTTCTATTTTTCAAAAAGTTTTTAATAAAGAGAAAAATGTTAATTTTTTTTTATTTTAAAGAAAAAGAAAAGTTATGTTAGACCCTCCCCCACACCTATCTCATGCATTGTCCTCAATGTATGAATTAATGCATAGATGCATGAAAAAGACGAAAGGGAAGGAAAAGGTTACCTTAAGGTGGTGGTTCCGGTGGTGGTCTGATTGGTCCACGAAACGCGGCCCAATCAACTTTTCTTGGGTCTCGGAGGAACCCACCAAAAGTATCTTTAATATAACCCATTAAAAAGATGAATCCATAAAGGATCTTTATTAAATATTTAACCCCATCTAATTTCCAAATTCCATAACAAATTTCGGAGTCAAATTTGTCAACCACCTCGTCCCAGAATGGAGTATGAAATGATAAAGCGGTTGACTTGGACTCAGGAAGGACAGGAACTAATACCGACTCAGGAAGGTGACTTAAGTCAAGTAAAGGTTCAGGAGTCGAAATAGGTTCAGAAATTGGGTCCAAGTCAAGAAGTTGAAACTCCAATCCACATGTATTTTCCAACAATGGAATGTGACCTAATATGGGTGATTCCAGTTCAGGAATGATAGGTGGAGGAATCAAAACTGACTCTAAAATATTACTCAAGTTTGGTAACAAAACTGGAGTCAAGATTGATTCAAAAAGTTGAACTGGATCACAGATTTGAGAATCTAGGTCACATATCTCATTGAGTTCAATATCAAAAAATGGAGAACTTGCCAATTTGTCAATAGGATCTTCAAAAGTGTATAATTGGTCAAGTTCAATATGATCCTCAAAGATGGGTGATTCAATTTCATTATGAATTGGGACAGGATCCAATGTCGACTCCGGGAAAAGATTGAAGTCAGATAAAGATACCGGAGTCATTATTGAATCAGGAAGAAGAATTGAATCACTAAGTTGGGGTTCAAGATCATATTCATTTTCAAGTTCGATTTCAGGAAAAGGATAACTTGCCATTATCAATTTCATTTGGAGTTTGGGCAAGTTCAAATGGTTGTGCTGAAAAGGAATCTTGATTTCCAAAACTACATGACTCTTCGGCTCTAACAGAATAGTTAGTGACATCAGGACGGTGGGAACGTAGAGATTCGACCATCATATCTATGTCACGATTACGAGTGTTTTGAGCCTGAGTCATGGCTTCAAGCATCTTTTCATAGTTGATAGGTGGTTCATTGTTTGATGAAAAGATGAAGAATTGTCTTGGAAGTGATAGTGAAATTGTGAGTCCATCAGATTTTGGGATTTGTGTTTGGACTCACGCATACTCATTTCCATAATTGATGGTTTCCTATTTTGGACGGTTGGAACTGAGTATGAATCTTAAACATAATGTGGACTGGGTGGAGAAGGAGGGCAAGGTGGTTGGAAATTATGCTCGGGGGAGGTGAATCCCCACTGACTCGGTGAAGAGTTGAAATCATTATGGAAATTATAGTTATTAGATGGGGGATATGGGTCATATTGATTCGGATAAGACCAATTCGGCACACTAGGTTGGTCAAAGTTATGATATGCCGGGTTGGTAACATCCGAAAATGAAGTCGGTGTGTAATATGGATTATTATTATAGTTGAAAAAATTATTATTATAGTCCATATCACACAATAGAATACAAACAAAGAAAAACAAACAAATAAACAAACAAAAAAGAAAAAATTCTAGCCTAAGTTAGGGTAGACTTAGGACCTAGACGACTCCTAACTGGTTAGACTGTCCACGGGAGGTCTAATGTAGACTTTAACCACAAGCTAATCAGCCAGGTCAGGGCAAGGTTGGTGGGAGGTTTTCCGTCAAAGACGTTCCTTAATTAAATAACCACCAACCTTCAGGTTTTCGGCCCTCAATCCCTTTCCTAGACACTTTGCAGGAGTTAGATTCCAACATTTTTTCCCCTTAGGATAATCTCCTAATTGAGTCTGAGATGTCCCTAGGGCCAACGTCTACTCAATTTTAGTTAGGCTTGGGTTAGTGAGTGCTTGGAATGTGATTTTTGGGCTAAGGAAGGGTGATCAAATCCCACCTTATCTTGTTAATGGGTTAGTGCCCTTAAGATCAATTTGTGCAAGTGTACAAGATATGTAAGATTCACTCAAAGCGATATAAATCAACCAAGAAGTGAGTCCTATGCTAAATGCAATGCATACGTACCTTACTCCAGCACTCTTCAACAATAAAAGTAAATGAATTGAAAAGACACGTGCCTAAAATGCAAATGTCTAATCAATTTTTAACTTTTGCAACAACTTTTTACTGTTGATTAATAGCAGGTTTTTGTGATGGCATATAAGAAATAAATAATTGCAGCAAACTAGAATTTGCAAAGCTAGCAGCCCTGCAAAAAGCTGTTAGTAGTCAACTCGTCCTTGCCGCGGATCCGCGGCTTTTGCCGTGGAAACGCGGCAATTCAGAGGGCCCTTGGTCTCTGCTTTTTGGAGCAGAGGCCCAAGGCCACTTGTATGTCACTGCAATAATAATTTTCTGCTTTGTTTGCCCTGTAACCTGCAACAGAGAAGAAAATTCGTTTAGTTCTAAAAAATTTTCAATAAAAATTCAGATTTCAATAAAAGACATGTTACCCTCCCCGGCAACGGCGCCAAAATTTGATTGAGGCTAAACCTGCACACGAAATACGAAATTATAGAACTTAAGAAAGGAAGTGTGCAAGTGCTCAATTCTTCCGCTATAGCAAGTGGCTATGCGGGTCGTGATCCACAAGGAGGGTTTGCGATGGAAGCGTTTACAGTTTTATTGAAATCGTTATAAAAACCAAACGAGAGTTCTTCTCTGTTTTAAAGTTAAGAAAAAGAAAAAGAAAGTTAATGGTTAAAGTTGAAAAGAAAGCGAGAGATGAAGAAGGTGGACAAATCAGAAAACAAGAAAAACGACTATGTACAAATGGAGTGAGTGGAGAAGAATGAAAACGATTTGGAAGAAGTGGTTGGTGATCTAAACTAAGAAAGAAAAGAAAAGAAGTAAATAAAAGAGAAGAAATACTTACCGAGGTTGAGTGATGACTTACCTGGAAACCGTTGCATGTTCTACCTTTGCTTCGGAGGCGTTCAACGCATAGATCATAAGCTCGAGCTCAGTCCCCGTGCACATTATATCGTCACGCCTAGCAAGAACGAAGTGATGCGGATCTTGGAAGAGGAGAACGTCTTCATGAACTATCGCTGGCTCTCACGTAGCTTAGTATACTTGCTTTGGAATTCACTTGTACACTCAACAACAACAACCAAGGTAAAGTAGAAGAGAAAGACGAAACAAAAGAAAATACAAACATAAAAAGAACTTTTACCTTTATTAATTGCAGAGACAATGGAAGAAAGGAGGAGGGTACATCGTCGGTATCACTCTCAACATCAGCCTCTCTCTCTCTCTTACTTACATGAATCTTCTTCTACCCTAAGTTACATACAAATTACATAAGAAGAAAAGAAAAACCTAAACTACAAAGAATGAAAACTAGGCTAAACCCTAATCTGCATGGTCGTCCATTTTTTCAGCGAAAGTACAGGCCTTTTATAGGCAAATACCCAACAACCAAGATCCCAAGGAGGTCGGGGGAGCAAACGCTCCCCGTAACTCCCCAAGATTGCCGAGGAAACGCGGCCCAAGCCTTGTTTTCGCGGCCAGGGTGTGGCCAGATGGCCACACCCTGTTGGTGGGTGGCTCTGGGATTTTCTTCTGCCTTTATCCTTTGTTGGTTTCTTCGTTTGAGCCCCGGATTCTGACGAAATGACCTTGGATTCTTGGCTTTAACCGATCGATTCTGAGAGGATTCTTCTCAACCGGTGTCAACCCTTGATTTTGCCCTGATTTAGTGTGTGCGAATTAATTCTGATTTAATTCAGAATTCTGGTGGGCTTTTGGGCTCATTTCTCTTCATCTCCTTAAGGATTGGGCCTGCAAATAAATTAAGCAATTAATTAGGACAATGCAGGCTTTTATTCTAAAATAAGTATGGAAATATGATATTAAATATGCAACATTAGCGACCAATCAATGACCCAGGTGCCGGTCGGGCCAAAGGAGGAAGATGTAGAGGATTGCCTCCACGCCTCCTAAAATATTCCCTGCATCACCTTCACGGCAGATGATATGCAAGTTAAAGAGAAACATGATCGCCCTCTTTACTTCGCAGGGTATATTGGATCATCTGAGGTGAACCGCATTCAGGTAGATCCCGGGTCCGCATTGAGCATTATGCCTCGCCGGGTCATGCAACATCTTGGGATTCCTACCCACCGTTTGAGCGCTACCCAGACGACCATTTACGGGTTCAATGCCAATAGTACCCGTCCAATGGGGAAGGTCAAGCTCAAATGCCAGATCGGGGACCTAAGATCGGAGGTGACATGCTACGTGATAGATGCTGACACCTCCTACAATTTGCTGTTGGGACGACCATGGATTCATCGCAATTCTATCGTTCCCTCTACTCTCCACCAAGTCATGAAATACATTGACGGAAGTGGAACGGTGCGAACGTTGATTGCCGAAAGACATCCGTTCAAGGGAGTTGAGAATTATTTCACAGATTCTCTCCTATATCAGGAATCTGTGGAAACAAATGAAATCCTGCAACCGGAGGAGCCCGACTCTGGTAATGAAGCCGACACCGAGCCGGAAAAAGATGAGTGCATGTGGGAACTAGATCCACTTGTAACGGGCGTTAATAAGCCCGATGTTGATAATACCTCTGCCGATGATGTAGGAGGATGGTATATTAATGAAGAATTAGATTTGGCGTATTTCTCTGTGTTTGCCTCTGATTCGGTGCCGTCGGACACTAGTACCGAAGTGGATGATGACCTCTGGTCGGCAATGGATGCTTTGACATCATTGCATGTACCAGTAAAGTCGTCCTTCATAACGCACCAAGATGCTGGCGATGCGCAAGAATCCATATTCATGGTTCCAGCGAGACGGAAAGGCCAAAGACCAATTCTTTTCGGACGAATTGAATCCAATCCGGTGACCCGTGAAGAATCAGAAGGCGAGCAGGAATCCCCTCAGTTCGGTCATTATGAGCCAAAGGCACTCTCAATGATGAAAAACATGGGGTATGATCTGACGAGCGGACCAGGGTTGAACTTCGGCAAAGGAAGGAGAACGCTACTCCGATCTTTTGTACCAAAAGGGAAAACCCCTGATTATTATCATCGGACTCGCAGGGGGTTGGGCTATGTGTCAACTCCGACCCCATCAGCCTCTGACTCTGAAGAGTCATTATGCCATGATTACTCATCGGGCTCGTCATCGTGAGAGTCAGATGTTAGTGTCAGCAACATCTTCAAAGAACTTTCAGTGAATATGGTTTCAACAAGCCACCTGGAAGACGGAGATGAAGAAATGATCCAATCCGATACAGATCCTTGGATCAAACACTTGAACAATCTTTGGGATACTCGCTTCGAACAGCGTGAGCCACCCATAGAAGATAAGGTTGTTCAGATCAATCTAGGAGATGAGGCTAATCCTAAGCCCATCTTTATAAGTGAAGGTCTATCACCTACGGAGAAAAAGGGTCTAATATCTCTTGTGCAAGAATATATAGACGTCTTCGCCTGGAGTTATGAAGACATGCCTGGACTTGATCCTCGAGTGGCTATGCATCGCCTCAACATTAGTACGGACATGAAGCCTATCAAACAACAACAGCGACGGTTCCGTCCAGAAATGATGGAGGCAATTCAGTCAGAAGTCAGAAAACTTATAGACTCTGGCTTCATTAGGGAAGAACAACATCCTGATTGGGTAGCCAACATCGTCCCCGTTGCCAAAAAAACGGAAAGATCTGGATCTGCATTAATTTTCGTGATCTAAACGAGGCTTGTCCCAAGGATGAATTCCCACTGCCAATCACAGATGTCATGATTGACAACACATGTGGATTCGAGCGAATGTCCTTCATGGATGGATTCTCAGGATATAATCAAATCAAAATGTATCCTGATGATGAAAAGCATACCTCTTTCAGGACACCACTGGGGGTATACTGTTACACCGTCATGCCCTTCGGACTGAAGAATGCAGGGGCAACATATCAAAGGGCCATGAATGCCATTTTCCATCAACACATGCGCAAAACGGTGGAATGCTATGTTGATGACATCGCAGTAAAAAGCCGCGCTAAAGGTGGTCATATAACTGATCTAAAGGTTGTCTTCGACATCATGCGGGCCCATCAATTGAAGATGAACCCCACCAAGTCTTTCCTGGGGGTGGCTAGTGGCAAATTCCTCGGGTTCATTGTAACCTCCACAGGAATTCATTTGGACCCGAAAAAGGTTCGTGCTATCCAGGAAATGTAACCTCCGAGAAACCTCAAGGAGCTCAGGGGATTGCAAGGACGGTTGGCGTACATCCGAAGGTTTATCTCAAATCTCTCTGGAATATGCCAACCCTTCACCAAATTAATGAAGAAGGGTGTTTCGTTCATTTGAGACAACGCTTGCCAACAAGCATTTAAGGAAATTAAACAATACCTCACACAACCACCAGTTCTTGCAGCTCCAGTATCTGGAAAACCTTTCCTTATATACGTCCGAGCGATGGATCACTCTTTAGGAGCTCTACTAGCTCAGAATGATAATCAAGGGCGAGAGCAAGCAATCTACTATTTGAGTAGAACAATGATCGGAGCCGAACACCGGTACAACCCGATCGAGAAGGAATGTTTGGCATTGGTGTTCGCTATCCAGAAAATGCGACACTATTTGGTAGGCCAGACTATAAACGTCATATCAAAAGTCAACCCCCTGAGGTTACTCATGACAAAGCCTTCATCGTTAAACGGCCGACTGGCAAAATGGGCCATATTGCTGTCCCAATATGAAATGCACTTTTTACCGCAAAAGGCCATTAAAGGACAAGCTGTGGCGGATTTCCTGGCTGAGCATCCAGATCCGAGGGCAACCAAACTTTACGAGGATCTCCCAGACGAGGTCGCTGAAGCCTGCCAGACTCAGACATCTTTTGAAGGTCAAGTATGGCAACTTTTCTTTGACGGTGCATCGAGAACGAGCCCAAAAGGACATATAGTGGCAGGAGTAGGAGTAGTACTCGTCTCCCCACAGAACTATGTGATTCCTTGAGCTGTCTCATTAACCGAGCCATGCTCCAACAATGTAGCGGAGTACAATGCTCTCTTGATTGGGATGCAACTCGCCGATGAGATTGGCGTTAAAAATCTCGAGGCATACGGTGACTCTAAGCTCATCGTCAGCCAAGTTCGCGGGGAGTATGAAGTCAGACATGAAGACCTAGTACCCTATTACAACGCAACTGTCCACATGGAAGGAAAGTTTACAAACTTCTACATCGACCATATACCACGCAAGCAAAATGCGCATGCAGATGCACTGGCATCCCTCGCTGCCTCTTTAGCTCTACCGGCTGGAACAGTGGAGAAGATATTTGTCCACAGCCACGACCTGTATTGCCCGAGAATTGCTCCTGAGGACTACCAGGAACCAACAGGAGATTCTCAAAGCAAAGAAGCGCTGGAATTGTCAATCGGTCTAAAGCCTAGAGACTGGCAATTCCCCTACATTGATTATGTCCTATATGGCATCTTGCCTGAGGACACCAAAGAAGCGGCTGCCATTCGAAGGAAAGCCCCCAAATTCTACTATAATGCGATTACGCGAATATTGTATCGTCGATCGCATGACGGGATCTTGCTCCGCTGCCTTTCACAAAAAGAGGCACAGGAGGTATTGAAAGAAGCCCATGACGGCATGTGTGGAGCCCATCAACCTGGCCCAAAACTTGCATACCGACTCCAAAGGTTGGGATATTATTGGCCCAAGATGATTGCCGAGGCCATCACTTACGCCAAAAGATGTCACGCTTGCCAAGTGCATGGCGATTTCATTCATCAAGCACCATGGTACCTTCACTCTACGACCTCTACCTGGCCATTTGAGATGTGGGGGATGGATGTGGTTGGCCCTATCAGCCCACCATCATCAAAGGGACATCGGTTTATTCTGGCCATAACCGATTACTTCTCCAAATGGGCTGAGGCTGTTCCCTTGAAGGAGGTAAAGTCATCCGACGTGATCAAATTCGTCAAACATCAGGTCATTTACTGTTTCGGTATACCTTGGCGAATCGTCCATGATAATGGACCCCAGTTCGTCAGTCAGGCTTTCCAGAGATTCTGTGTGAAATTCAGAATCCAGAGTGTGTCCTCAACGGCATACTACCCTGCCGCTAATGGTCTCGCAGAAGCTTTCAACAAGACCATCAGCAAGCTTCTCAAGAAATTCGTCTCGAAAAGTCAACGTGACTGGGACGACAAGCTAGGTGAATGCTTATGGGCTTATCGCACAACTGTTCAAACCCCAACTAAAGCTATGCCATTCTCTTTGGTATACGGGTGTGAAGCCGTGCTTCCACTGGAAATCCAAATTCCATCTCTACGTGTCGCCCTAACAGCGGAGATGACAAATGAGGAGAAGCATCGACAGCGACTCCAAGAATTGGAAGCCTTAGATGACAAACGTCTGCAGGCCCAACAACAAATCGAGCTTTACCAAGCTCGGATTACCAGAGCCTTCAACAAGAAAGTTAAGGTACGCACTTTCAAGAAAGGCGATCTTGTCTTAGCTATCAGAAGACCTATGGTGATGACACATAAGACAAAAGGAAAGTTCCAGCCCAAATGGGAAGGACCATTTGTAGTAGAGTCAGTCTACTCAAATGGATCATATCGCCTCATAACCTCAAATGGCGATACACTCATGATGCCGATCAATGGCAAATTCTTGAAGAAGTACTATCCTTAATAGTACTCCTCCTCTGATCAAGTTAAAAGTACACCTCTGATCAAATCAAGAAGAGCTTCTTCATTAACATCCGACGCCTCCGACGGCTAAGGATAGAGGAAAATGTTGGCTTCTAAGCCCAACATAAGTCTTCGACAACTCATCATGCTGAGGGGAATAGCATGGCTAGCCCAGCTCAAACGGTAGTTGGTAAAGGCGCCTCAAATCCGTTGATAGCTGAGGATTTGCTAAAAATCCTAAGTGGATGTAACTCCACCTTCTCCTCCAAAATCCCTTACCAATTCTCATACATAGAATGGTAGGTCTACAAAATACAGTCATTGCTACGTTAACACTATACCTCTGGTAATGAAAATTTTCAATACTCCTTGTCGAGTACAAACTTTACTTGTCAGCTCCACATGGAGCAGCAAGCCTTCAAATTTGCCAAGTTAACACTATACCTCTGGCTCTTCAAACTTCACTTGTCAATTCTCATCAATAGAATGACGGGTCCTCAAATTGCTCGTATCACAAATTAATTCTTATCAAGTTAATACCACACCTCTGATAAATTACTATTAAGTTCAACATTACACTTCTAACAGTAATCAAGTTGCTGCCAAGTTCAATATTAAACCTCTGACAGTCATTTTCCCTCAGACTTCCATATCGAAGCTGAAATGAACGATGCTAAGTTTAACACTACACCTCTAGCATCTAAGTCATTGCTAAGTTCAACAATACACTTAAGGCCATGACTTTCCCTCGGACTTTCTTGTTAAAGTCGAGATGACTAATGCCAAGTTCAAAACTACACCTCTAGCATTACCCTCACTGCCAAGTTAAACATTACACCTATGATAGTGATACTTTCAGTTTTCCCAAATAAAACTGAAAGGCTTCTGAGTTAAGTTAATATCACATCTCTAACTCACATTCTTGTCAAGTTAACATCACACTTCTGACAAGACTTCATTCAACCCGTTAAGTTAATATCACACCTCTAACGGTAAAGATTTTCCTAGATTCCCCGCCAATCTATTCTAACTTGTTATTCTCGTCAACAGAATAACAAGCCCACTTAAAAAAAAACATTGTTAGGTTAACATTACACCATTAACAATGTTTTCATTAACTCCCCAGCTGATCTTAATCAAGTTAAATTTCAAACCTCTGATAAAAGTTCATCTTCCCTGGGGGTACATGTTCCACCTGTCATTTTCTTTTATAAAGTGACAGGTCCACTAAAGTTATCTTATCCCTTGTCAAGTTAATATCACACCTCTGACAGCATTGTTGAGTCCCTGAAATGGGATCTCTCTCTACAAAATTTGACTTATTAAGATTATCATTATAGTTTTAACAAGTCAAAGGTTCTTTACTTCTATTCATCTGACTTTTAATATAAAAAGGGAGTTCAAGACAATAGAAGAAGACAAAAGAAAAGTGTTACTTTTATTTATATCCAACATATGAAAGTGATACAAAACGCTCTCTTATTCAATAAGATTGAGTGTTACAGATAAAGGAGTACAAAGAAGTCCCTCTCTCAAAGGTTGCACTCACTCCTTGAAGCTGCTCACAATTCCAAGTACAAGATGTTTGGAAGGGCGCCAAAGTATGATTGAACACTGTGGCGACGATCGAAAGCTGGTGCACCACGATGCATGATGTAAACATCAAAGAAGCCTCTGGTTGACCGAGGACAATGGTGTTTCTTGAGGTCGAAAGGCAACTGAATCTTGTGATTCCACCTGACCATCCGAAGCAGCCGGGTTATGATCCGTCGAACATCTCCACCACCAGAAAGTCATCCAATGAGCATGGAGTCGATGTCACTTCTGGGGTAGGTGGAGGAAGAATCCAAGACCATACCCACACTATATCCACCACCATACCCACTGTGACCATGGCAGGCCCAGAAGCATGACTGGTGCATTGAATCCAAAGAGATCTTGGCGAGGGTCAGGGCCCATGACCTCTTCTCCTGTGGTCGACCATCGACCAAGCTCGCTGGCCGATATATTCTCCCAAGGGCCCAGCGAATATGAAAAAGGATGACTAAGCCTACCTGCAAAAAGCAAAAGTTAGAGGATCTGAAACTTAGTATACTTTAACAGAAAAGCTAAGTGACAGACGCAGCTATTGCTGAAAGCTTAAGACGCAGGGATGACCCGCGCAATGAACCAAAATTCTACGGCGGCAGAAACAGACGCGGTCAAAGCTGTGATATACACAGAAGTCGAACGCAGTCTAGCTTTGCACCCGCGTCTAAGATTTGAGACGTGAAGAGAATCAGACGCGAAAATTGCCATCTCTCTGTTGGATGAACAGGGGTTGCAAAATTCAGGCCTGAAACCTTCAATCTGAGTTGAAAGTCCTTTGAGACGACAGCCTCAGACGCGAGTTTTGTACGCAAAGCTCGCGGTCCAGGTGCCAGAGTTAATTATACTCGCGTCCAGGGAATTTTAAATCAGAATTTTCTAAATGGCGCAACTTCCAAAAGATGGGTGCACCAGCTAGACTTCAGAAGAAGGTTAAGAAGATGAAACTCTTCAAGAGATATCAGAACTCAAACCCGGTTGGGCTGAAAATACCATGGCAAACCAGGAAGTCGTACCCGCAGAGGCCTCTATTAAAAGTTGAACTCTCTGCATCAAGGCGCGGACATAAAAGGTGCTCAAGGAGACGAATCTCTTTATTGAAATCACTTGACAGTGGTAATCTTCTGAAAAGATTAAACAGAAGCCTAAAAGCTCTGGGTCATCTTCGTCCATGGAGGCAAGCCCCTGATAAAGTCCTTGAAGAAGGCAGAATCTCTCAGAGCACTCGCTCTCAAAAGAAAACAGTCTAAGTAATGGACTGTTAAAGGGAGAGGGTGAGCCCTATTTATAGGCAAATCGTAATACCTATAATTAATGGCTCACTAATCAGAACCGTCGGCTTTAATTCCCGCACGAACGTCAAAGCCCAATAGAGGGCTGACGCGTGGATCGTCGCTTCGGGAAGCAACGAAGACGCAGGCCTCCAACCGCCAGCGCCGGTTTGGCATTAAAAGACGTTAATGCCTAGACCCAATGAAGGGCTGACGCGTGGACTGCCGCTTCGGGAAACATCAGAATAATGCGAGTCCCCAATCGTCAACGTCAATCTGACATTTAAACATCCAACAAGATCTTTATGACAGGCTGCATATAACGCTTGGGAAGTTGCACCAAACGCAGGCCTAATAGCCGCGTCCAGGAACTTGCATCCCTATATGAATTTGAAAGCGGCGTCCTTCTTCATGCCAATTAAGAGGATCATGACCGCGTCTCTCGAAACAGTCCAAAGCTGTGTTTCCTCAGCAAAAAGGACTCATTCTGGGTCGCACTTTGAAGCTACAAAAGCTGCGTCCTAAGGCTTACTTCTACGACAGAGAGGATCTATGTCACTCTCAGGTATCACAAGTACCTGAAGATTGCGTCTACACTGCAAGATGACAATGGTATTCCCGTTATGAACTCGATATGATTTGAGTTCGCACTAAGTCAAGGATCCAGAGACGCGCCTCCACTAAGACAAAGTCGCGTCCGCATATCTTCGCGTCAGCTCTGGGGGAGCATGAACCTGCATCCTCACTTCATCCTGGAATTCTGCACCCGGATATAAGTAAGGGTTGCATCCGAGAGCCGCATCCTTCCTTCCAAAACTGCGCTCCAGTTTGCAAGTCAGAGTCGCGTTTCTCAGGGCTGCGTCTCCACTACAAATTATAGTCGCGTTTTGGCAGACTCAGTTCAACCTGAGTTTATTCAGAGATAGTCTAGGACTACAACCAAAGACTGCGATGAAGAAATTGGACTCATCCACGGTGAAGCAATAAAGATGGGACAAAAACTCCAAAGATTTTTATTATTATTCAAACCAAAAATGATAAAAGCGATACAAACACTCTTGATGAATAGAGTGTTCCCCTCTTTACAAAGAAACAAAAAGGGGGGAAGGCTAATAATCCTGGTTCGCCAAAGAACGAATTTGTTCTCTAAGGCGATGCATCTCATGTTGACGCTCCTTCTCAGCCTCCATGAGAGCTTGGACCCGCAACTCCTCCTCAGACAAAATTTCCTCGTAGGGATTTCAACTTGGAGGAATGAGCAGAAAGGTTTTCCTCAACTTGCGTCTTGGCAGCCTCCAGCTCTTCCAGCTTCTTCCTGGCAGTAGCAAGCTTATGCTCGTTGATTGCAATCAAGGCTTCCGCCTTGGCTATGGTGGCCCGAGCACTGATAATAACCTGCTCCGCGCTCTGCATGACGAGTTCAGATTCCCTTGAATCGCCGGTCAGCCTTTGATGGTCCGCCTGAAAATGTTGGAGATGATGGGTCTCTTCAGCTATCCTTTCCTCCATCTCCTTTCGCTCTTGTTCTTAAGCAGCCAGAAGCCTATTCAGGGTCACCTGAGCCTCGTGTACTGAGCCAGCATCTTCCAAAGATTTGAGCTCTTTCAAGTCACTTCCCAACTGCTCCACCAGCATCAGGCATACCCTAGCCTGTGAAGGACCTCCAGTATGACTGATGTTCCCGATCAAATTCTCGAGAAGCACTCGGGCAAATTCGAAAGAACTGCCCCCAGAGAGGATGAGGTCAATACATGATCGCATGGAAGCAAAAAACTGCTGCACCATTTGACGTGCCAGTTCCTCCATGATATCATTGGTTGGGGAGAACTCTGCTGATGTACTCCCAGATCCCCTTTCTATCACAGGGCGAGAGATGGAATCAACTCGTCCCGTGCAGAAGTAGGGTCAACAACAGGCGCGGTAGAAGCTGAAATGGTTGCTGGTACTTCTGGCACAGTTACGGCTGTCGTAGCAGCCTCCATGGCGACTGAAGTAACAGCGAACCTGGCTTCTTCGGAACCCTCGGTCGGGGGTTGAATTGTGCTGCTTGTTGGCTCAACGCTGGCTGCCCCTGCTGAGTCGACGCTGACTGCCAAGCCTTCTGCCTGAGCTTCCTCAGTACTCTCTGCAGATCACCAAAACGTCAGTCATAACAATAAAAGGAAAATATTCAAAATATCAATATTTCCTTACCAAGCTGAGGGTCCGAAGACGGCAGATCCCTGGGCAAATCTTGCAAGGTTGAGGTCTCCCCGACCTCAATAATTGCCCTCTCTTGAGGCATCTCAGCAGCAGCCTCAACACCCTCCTGCTGGGCCAGCTCCTGTATCATCTCCTCGATATGGGAGGAAGTCGCGCCTCGCTATCCGCGGCCAACCCTGCAGCATAAAAGGAAAATGTCAGAACATGTTCCCTAGTTAAAAAGGAAACCGGGTCAACAAGACAATAAGAGTACCTTCAGCAGGAGCAGTTGCCGCTTGTGATAACGTCGTCACCGGATCACACCCGTATATTTCTTCCTCCGTGATATGTGAGAATTTACTTGGATCTGGAAGAGCGGGTTCATCGCCAAAATCGACTTCATCGCCTGAATCAGATTCGTCCTCGCCGGACGATGAAGACGATAGTTCAACGCGAGAAGCCTCGGCAATTGAGGCCTTGCCACCAAATATCCCAGTAGTAGGGCTGGGGTCAACTGCTCGCGAGCTGGAGATTAATACAGCAGGAGACCCAGGCTGTGGTGCCTCATCTCTCCTCTCTTGAGCTGAAGAAGACCCTGGCTGAGTTGAGACCCCTGGAATCTCAACATCATCCCTTCCCACCAGGTCAGCCTCAAGTTGCTCAGCCTCATCAGTTGCAGTGGGATCATCAGCAAGCTCCCCTTCTTCTAAAATTACGGGGCCCCTGCTGCGCAATCCACGAGAACGAACAAGGGGGGCGTCGTCTTCCTCCTCCTCCTCTTCTTTCCTCTGCTCTTCGATGCCGGAGGGGACGGTTTCTTCAGCCGCCAAGTCTTTCCTGGCCTTCTTCGGGGCAGGCTCAGCCGTGGAAGTAGAAGAAGGCTCAGCTTGGAGAGTAACGCCATGAGGACGTTTATGCACCGTCTGTCGATGCCTTCTGGCAGATTGCTCCCTGGGTGTTGCCGCTCTCTGTTCTCCCTGTGTTTCCCCTCTGGCCTCCCTCTGAGCCGCCCGATATTCATCGAGGCCTCGCGAGCGCTTGTTGGACGCCACTTTCTCCTCATAGGACGCATTAATGCTCTTAATGCATGAACGCTCCATTGAGTAGCCAGGCATCTTACTAGCCTGGAAGTACCAGGTGCAGAAGCTAAGACTTGCGTAACAGTTTGGCGTCTTATGAGGTAGACGGAAAAGAGCCTGTGTCCCCCCAGCTACGCTGTAATACCAAGCCTGAGCACCTTCAAACAGCTTTCCGCTGAAGGCAAGCTGAGCATTAGGATTGCCGACATATAGTTGGTCATACCCAAACTGTCGGGCAAAACGATTCGGCATATAAGGCTCGATCGTGTACGAGTTCCCTTGCCGGAAGAGCAGATACCCGGGCCAGATATTGATAAGCCACCAGAAGACTCCCGATGGCAGCCTCGTGAAGTCGTCCGTCAGCAAACTTATCCCCATAAGCAGCATCTATAATCTCGGGGAAGCAGCGGTTGAGATGGTAATTTGAAGCGTTCAGGATGCACTTCCGAACGAAGAACATATAGTTGTGGGACCAACTCGAGCTCTCCAGCCGTTGCACAAAGGGGACAAACCGCTCGGATTGAGACACTGGCGTCATCAGTGAGGGGCAGTGCATCACGTACCAAGGCATTAAGTACGTGTAGGGAAGCTCGATCCGAGGGTTAGGGGTCTTCACTCTTGGCCTTCCCTCTGAATCGACCTCCGGGTTACCTTGGGAGTTGACGATGGCCTCCACCCTGCACAGGCTCTGAGTCAGGGCCCGTAATCTGCTTTGGATACCGGCCACCATTGCCGGAAGGAGAGCTATGGACCTACCATAGGCCAGCAGCACCGCCGGATACACCACGTCGGCAACAATCACCTCATGCGACAGTGTCGGCACTACACAGCGCTTCAACCACAACATGAGGAAACCCGCCAGCAGTGCCCGTTAGAAATGGGGATCTGGGCCTGGTAATGGAAACTTTCGAAAATCGTGTCAGGTTTGAAAGTGTCTTCGTTCGACTCTGTCGTATAAGAACTCACAGAGGCGTCGATCCTCTCGGCGATTTCTTCGTCAGAGCTGGGAGCCAGACTGGTCACCGAGTGGTCTTTTTCGGTGATACCATTAAACAAGTAGCTCGCCCAAGACAGCTGCTTGACTCCCCTAGTCCTCCAGGAGGTTATTTGGCCGCAGATGTGGAAATGACATAGCACTTCCCAGTAGGTCTCATATACGCGAGGGCACTCTTTCTTCAAAAGATGAAGCTCCTCAGAGGTGGGGACGTATTCCTCATAAGGAGCATCTCCCATTACCAGCCCTGAGACTTCATATAATTCATGCAGGGCGAGTCCCATTTCTCCAACCGGGGTGAAAAACGTCCCCGTCAAAGGGTTGTAATGCTCCAGAATCCCAAAGAAATTTTGGGAATTCTGTGGGATGCCATATTGCACAGCCCTGACTGCTTGATACAATCCCACCTGGTCCAATAGACCTCCGAGTTCGGTGAGGACAAAGCTCACCATCTTACCCCACCAGTACTTGTCAGTGGAATGAACCCACCCGAGCGGACGGAAGTCAGTGGGAAAATCACCCCCTACCTTCATGAATTGATTAATAAAGGTAGTGCTGAGCTGAGGAGTTTCCCCTACTGGGTAATCAGACCTGAGCAACCAGGAAACAAGCTAAAAACTTCCCTTCCATGATCAGCAGTGTGTACCTTCTTGGCACCCAGGATGCCGAGTGAGACACCGGGAACAGATCGGGCAAGATCCCATTCCATTGCCCGAGGGACAGACATGTGCTGAAGGTAGCATAGGGGATACATTCTCTCCATATTTGGAAGAAAGAATTTCCTACCCCCTATCTGGCGGAGCCACTTGTAATCGCTATCATGCAAGACGTAACCACCTTCACCAATATTATCCCCAAGAAGAAGATGGGTTTCTTCAATGGAATACGCAAATTCGTCTTAAATTCTGCGTCAGTTATAAGTTCCCGGAATGTCGCCATGTCAACCTTGGAGAGCCTCTCCCTTTGCTCCTTCGACTTGTCGGCAGTCACAGGAGCAGTCCTCTGCAACACGAAGGTCAGGTTGCGGTCAGCACCGCCCACGTGCCCAAAGTGGCACTTCTTGGAGAGGGGATCGGAAAAATCCGAAGGAAAATGGTCAAGTGTCTACAACTCTGACGCGGAAATGACTCCAGACGCAAAAATTATCAAATCTGCGTTCAGACCCGAGGACCGCGAGACCAGCATGAAGCTCGCGTTTCAAATCCAAGACTTGTGAGATAATTCCCAAGTATCGGACCCAGACGCAATGTTCATGAGGACCAACGTCTAACTTCACAAGACGCAAGAGTTACGAGAAATCTGCGTCTGAATCTTTCACACTTAGAAATATTTCAAGTGTTGGATCCAAAACGCAAAGCTCACTGGGGCCCTGTGTTCAGCAAACAGACGCATATTGAGCAGATAGGAGCAGCAGGGGTCATCAAGCCTGCGCCGTGCTCATCAACTCAAGAACAGCGTCTGAAGATCAAACACGGATTCGAGCCCACAGTGGCGGTTTATATTCAAAAGGAGATTTAAGAGTTCAAAGAACTCTATAAACCCTTTTAATGGTGGAGATCAAGTCCGATGGCTTTATACCTGAAATAGGGGTTTCCTGCATGGAGGAACCGCCCCTTTGAGTCTCAGCGACGACCGCCTTTGAAGACGAAGCAGTTTGCTTGGCCTTGGGTGCCATTGCGAATCAAAGATCTGATGTGAGATGGAAGAAGAGAGAACAAAGAAAACTCTTTTCTCAAAACCCTAACAGATACGCTCGAAGACGAAGGAGAGTCTAATGATGACTCTTGAAAGACTGTTGCCTTTTATAGGCACGGTGATTTGCAAAGATACGCGGCGCTTGGTTCAATGACCAACCGCCGCCAGACGCGTGGACAGCGTATTTAATGCAGCGTGAAGTTCGCACGCCAAAAAGTAGATGTCTCATCAATCCTACGGGACATGTGGCAGCGTAATCATGGCATGGATTCGCATCCAACAATCGCGTCCTCGTCTCTAAAGGACGCGTCCCTTCAATGGACGCATCCCTTCAACACGACCATAAGTCGCGTCCGCCTAATCAAGTAACAGTCGCGTTTCCATTTCCAAAAGATGCACCCCTATAGAAGGCGCGTGTTTAAAGCAGTATTACCTCTGCGTTCACAGAACTGGCGTTCAGTCCTTTCTTCTGCAATTCAGTTCAACAGTACACTGGCATAAGCAGACGACTGTCCACCCCTGGCTCAAAGTGCACCAACGACAGACTCAAAGCGTCGGGGAGGTTTAGACTGTGTATCTAGACACTTAACATGATCAGTTTTGGCGGCCTCAAAGAGTTCCACAGTACACTCACGAAGACCATAGCCCAGACTGTTGGCCCAATGGCCTTCCACTCTAGTTTTGATGATGATCAACACTCATGTAGTTATGTTTACTAATATTCTTGTGTTTCTAAGTTTCAGATCATTAACAGGATATTAGTTGGTGATTAGCTTCAACAAGATGATTAGAAGCTTATCATGGTGATTCCGGTGCCTAAGCTTAAAGATCATACCTTTGCACTTGGAGAATCACGGAGTTTTGGAGCAAGTCTACTTGAAGATGATGATCGTCAAGAAGACTTAGGTATCCTAGTTTAGATAGAGTTTTTAGATCCATTTGTAAAGCTTAGTTTAGTTGATATGCTCAAGTGCACAAAACACACACGTTTTATGATTTGATATTTGGTTTTTATGAATAGTTGATCAAAACAAGTTTACATGTTTTATATGTATAGTAGATGTATTCTAGTTATACATACATGGTTTAACTTGCTAAACAAACTTATTTTGATATCCCTATTCATGTTTTGGAAAAATCAAGTTTGATAAAATACAAGTTTTGTTTTTGATAAATTTTGCAAGACACAAAATAAATTGATATGTTGATATATTGTCTTGAAATTTTTATCACAGGTGTATGTTTTAATATAATATGATAAAACAAATTTTGTGAATTTTTTAGAAGTGTTAAAAGATTTTTAGAAAATATTTTACACTATTTTTTTCTGACCTGGACTGTGCTGACAGGCTGGTCGGTCGACCGGACGGTCGACCGCACCAAAGGGCCGGTCGACCGATCCGGTCGACCGACGTGCACGGACGTGCACGTCTGTTAGGCACAGATCCGGTCGACCGGGACGGTCGACCGGATGAGAGCTCTGCTCTCGGGAATTTTCGGTCGACCGGGCCGGTCGACCGATAGTGCCCAACGGTCATATTTTTGACCGTTGGCGGTCGACCGGGCCGGTCGACCGGTGGCTGTCAGAACTGCCACATCAGCCTAACGGCTAGTTTTCTGGTTTGGCCTATATAAACCCTATTCATTTGGGATTTTGGCCAAGGTTTTTACAAGAAAAAAATCTCAGGTTTTCAGAAGTTTAAAACAAGTTTTAAAAGAGTTTTTGGGCTTTAAACTTCTCATCTTGATTTGTTTGGGTTTTTGGAAAATCAAAGAAAGCTAGGGTTTTGGGAGATTGTATTGTTTTGTATTTTCTATCTTCTACAAGTGATTTCCCGAGAAGTTTTTCTTTGTTGCTTGTTTCCAAAAACACCTAGTTTCCACACTTGAGCTATCTTCTATCCTAAACTATTAGGATCTTGTTTTTGTGGAAAAAGAAAAGAGAAAAAGAAAGAGAAGAGTTTGAGGTTGTTTGTTGTAAACCTCTTTGTTGTAAACACCCTTTTATTTGTGAATCCCTCTTCGGTAGAGGTGATCGGGTGATTGAGTTGTATCCCTCAAGTGTGAGGTGATAGTGTTGGTTGTGAGCCTCTTCGGTAGAGGTGTTGTTGTTGGTTGTTGTTGGCCTCGGTGGAGGTGTATTGAGAGAGGAGTTAGGTACTCCTAGAGTTGTAAGAAATCCTCTTCGGTAGAGGTTCCCTCGGTGGGAGTTGAGATAGTGGAAATCCTACACGGTGGTGTAGGCGGGGATGTAGAGCAAGGTGCTCGAACCTCGAAACAAATCTTGGTGTTTGCGTATTGATCCATTGTCTCTCTAACTCTCTCTCATTTATATTGTGCAAAGCATCATACTTCATATCATCATATCATATTTGCTTGTGTTGAGCATAACTCATATTGGCATATCATATTGCTTGTGTTGCCTTGCATTATTTCATATTGCCATATTCTTTATTGCTTGGCTTGATTGTGTGTGCACATTGCTTGGATTGCTTGTGTGTGTGTGCCTAACTTATACTCATCCAACAAGAGCTTCACATAGCACCTCAACCCATTTCAAGGGGAATCAAGGGGAGTTAGTCCAGAGCCTCGCAAGGAAAATTCGGCTACACTTGTTGTATTGTATTAGTTTGTGCATAATTTGCATTAGCTTCCGCATTTAGCGCACTTAGTTTGCATTAAGTTTCTTAGATTAGCACTTACACCTATTCACCCCCCCCCCTCTAGGTGTTTTTCAATTGGTATCAGAGCTAGTGCTCCTGATACTTAGGCTTAACATCCTAGGAGTGATCCATTTGCTTGCTAATCTACATTTGCATTTGCTTGTTTGCACACATTTAGTTTATACCATGGACTTCATGACCCCACCTAGCTATGATCCTTCCAACATTGATATTTGGAAGTATAGGATGTCCATGTACCTAAAGACCCTAGGTTGCATGTTTTCCTTGCGGCCACCAAGAGATGTTATCTTGGTGATTGCAATCATATAGGGGCCAATACACAAGCCCTAGAGGCCATTAGAAGCACTTTATCTAAAGATTATCTTTTATGTGTTTCTAACTTTGATTCCGCTTTTGTAGTGTGGAACAAATTGACAATCACCAACACCTCCGAGCTTCAAGTACAAATTCAAGAAGAGGAATCTAGTGGAGAATCCGATCCACAATGCTTCATGGTCTAAGGGAATGACTCCCTTGAGGTACATTCGGAATCCCACCTAGATAGTAATTATGATGCTAGTTCTTCAAGTGATGATATCGTTGATCCCCATGTTTTGAATGAAGAACTATCTATTGTTTGTGAAAAGTTAATTAAAAATATAAGATTTTGAAAAAGAAAAGTCTAGATATTGAAAAAGAAAATAAAAGTTTGCATGCTAGACTTGATTGTGTTCTGCAAGAAAAGGTTGAGGTCTATAATGAAAGGGATTCATGAGATCTCAATTGGAACTTGTTTTAAAAGAAAATAAATTTTTAAAGTCTAAAAATGATTGTGAAATTCTTTTGAAGAAAAATGAAAATTTATCTTCTAAAGTTGATTTTGTTTTAAAAGAGAATGTTGTTTTGAAAAACAAAATCATTTCTATTTCCAATGATTTAAATGTTTGCTTAGAGAAAAATATTGTTTTACAAAATAAGATTGATTCTCATGTTTGCCATGCTAGGGTAGTTTCACCTAAATCACCCATTGCATGTTCCACTTCTTCTATGCTCGAAAATGATATAAATTTGTTAAAGAAGAAAATGGATTGTTTGGGCTCCACTATGAGCCAATGTGCCATGAACCACTCACGGTTGGAAACCTTGGTTCGAAAGAAACAAGTTCCATCCTTTATGCATGCACACCCATCACGGCATACACATGCTCCTCACGGACACACCATCACCATATGTATGCTCATGTGTACACATGTACACATTGTGGACGTAAGGGCCACCTTGCTAAATTTTGTTATGATAGATTAAATGTTTCAAATTTAGCAAAGAAATTTGTTTGGGTTAGGGAAGGACTAACCCCATGGACCCAACAAGATGTGGGTACCAAAGACCACCACCCCTAAAGTTTTTGATGTAGGTGTGGGCTCTCACATGACGTGAGAGTGTTAGCACCTTGGAGTGGATGTGTTCCGGACTTCATGGAAATCAAAATGGATGCATCACTTTCAAGGGAAGGTTTGGTGGAGATGACCACCATGTGTTGGAGACTAGAGCCGTGCCCTCCTTGGTTTTGGTATCGAATCTCTAACTCCTTATTTATTATTTACATGTTTTTCATTCTTATCATTATTAGCATGTTTTGATGTTTTATAACATGTTTTATTGTCTATGGATTAGTATGTAAATATCATGTTTATTAGATCCTTGACATACATGTATAGTATTTGAGACACACATGCTTATATGAATCCATAATTAGTGTTCTCACTTTTGTTTAAGCTATAATGTACATCATGAATCTAATACATGTGAATTTACATAATAATCATGTTTTAGTTTTCCATGATGACTTTTATCATGATGACTTTTATATTTGTTTTGATGCTTCATGTTAAGGTTACTTGTTTAGATGTTAGTTCTCATTAAGACTAGGAATTATACTTGTACATATAGTGGGCCACAAATAAATCTATATATGTATGAGCTTGAACGCTTATTTGAACCCATTAGATGTGCTAGTATAGTCTAGTTTTGATGATCCATACATTTTGAACTTGTATTCCTATTTTTGATTTGTTTTATGATTATGAGTTTCCATTTCATGTATATATTTGTATTGCTAAACTTTAAGATATACATGTATACCCCTTGAGTCATTTGCCTTTCATGCAAATCTATTTATAGACTCAATTGTGTTTAGGGATATGTATGTATACTTCATGTTGGACAAGACATACATATACCTTGAAATGAAAATTGCTTTTAGTAAAGATTTAGATTTTCATGTTTTCATGTTTTTGTGTCAATATTTAACTTCATGTATATGTCTATCTTATCCAAACTAATCTTATACATATACATTCTTTTTGAGCCACGTGCCTTCATGCATATATTCTTGTGGACTCGTTATGTTTTGGATATGTATGTATATTTTAGCTTGTATTAGACATACATATGCCTTGAAGATTAGATAGTTTTGATGATTTTCCTGTTTTAAAGAATAATTGAGTTTATTGCCCAATTTTCATATTTATGATCTTCATATTTTATTTTTACACTCACATCTATTGCTTGCTCATGTTTTGTTTTTCATGAGTACTATTTATGCCTAATTGAACTTGAGTGTTTGATATGATGTGAATTTCATGTTTATGAAAAATAATTTTGTTTTATTCCTTGCTTGAAGGATTTCGCACTAGTTAACAATTTTTTCCATTTAACTAGTTGCGGTATTCTTCATTTGGTAGTGATTTTCAAACAAAACTACATTTACAAATCTATCTTTGAAAACCCCTACCTTCCAAGGGCGGTAGGATGGGAGATCATGTTCATGTATGCCCTAAATTGAAAATCTTTAAAACTTGAATTATGATTGGGTGGTAGATAATATGATGTATACACTTGAACTTATTGTCATGTCAATTGGTATCATTGAACTCTTTCAATTGGTATCATTTTGATCTTCTTGTATACTCATATATGTTTTGTATGTATGTATGCTTTAAATTCCAAGTATATCAATTTCTATTGGTATCTATCTTTCATACATATATATGTTTGTGTTTATGCTAGTGCTTGAGTTTCAATTTTGTTTAAATTGATTACTTTTAAATTGTTATCAAGACTATGCATGACTTTAGTTTGTATTTCATAAAGGGGGAGAAAATTTGATTTTGTATTTCAATTGGTATTTGTACTCCCACACTTTATGATTAAAAGTTGTTATTTTAAACATATGATATCAACATCAAATTTGTTTATATATTTTCAAATGAAAATATTCTACAATTGGTATCAAGATTCATGTTTAGATATTCAAGATTTATGTTTAATTTCAATTGGTATCGATTGTTTTCATGATGATGATTTTCAATTGATATCTCAAAATTTTGTTTTAAAGAGAATACACAAAAGTTTTGATTTGTATTTCCTATATGCAAGGAGAGCTTAACATCTCTCTTACATATAGATTCATGTTGAGTATATTATAAATTGAGGAGCTTGACAACTCTTCTTTATATGATATACGTGTGTAGGGGGAGCTTCACATCTCCTCTTATGCATTACATAATATGTGTTATGTGAATTGGGGCTTGTCATCCCTTCTTCATGTAATGCATATGTGTAGGGAAGCTAACCTAGCGTCTTCCTCTTCATGAATGTATATAGCATATAACATATATTGATTCTTGTTTATTGGTATCAAGATGCTTCATTGACATATCTTTAATTGATATCATGTTTGTAGTCACCCCTTATTGATTTTTTTTGTTTTAGACAAAAAGGGGGAGAACATTGTTTGCATTGTTTTGATTGACATAAAGGGGAAGAAAGATTTTTTTACCCCTCGTTTTATCTATGGTTTTGATTACCCCTTTGTTGATGATTGACAAAAAGGGGGAGAAGAATTTGAGTTTTGTTTTTATATATGCATGATTGTGTTTTTGCATATACCAAGTTCATGCATAGGGATAAATAATAAGATATGATGCATGCTTTTGTTTAGTATCATGTGCTTTCATTGCATATCTATTATGTTTATTGTGATGCATGAGTTAAGGGGGAGCTTCCTTGAAGCTTATCTTTAATCCATGCATATATAACTCCATGAGTTTTGTCATCATCAAAAAGGGGGAGATTGTTGGCCCAATGGCCTTCCACTCTAGTTTTGATGATGATCAACACTCATGTAGTTATGTTTACTAATATTCTTGTGTTTCTAAGTTTCAGATCATTAACAGGATATTAGTTGGTGATTAGCTTCAACAAGATGATTAGAAGCTTATCATGGTGATTCCGGTGCCTAAGCTTAAAGATCATACCTTTGCACTTGGAGAATCACGGAGTTTTGGAGCAAGTCTACTTGAAGATGATGATCGTCAAGAAGACTTAGGTATCCTAGTTTAGATAGAGTTTTTAGATCCATTTGTAAAGCTTAGTTTAGTTGATATGCTCAAGTGCACAAAACACACACGTTTTATGATTTGATATTTGGTTTTTATGAATAGTTGATCAAAACAAGTTTACATGTTTTATATGTATAGTAGATGTATTCTAGTTATACATACATGGTTTAACTTGCTAAACAAACTTATTTTGATATCCCTATTCATGTTTTGGAAAAATCAAGTTTGATAAAAATACAAGTTTTGTTTTTGATAAATTTTGCAAGACACAAAAATAAATTGATATGTTGATATATTGTCTTGAAATTTTTATCACAGGTGTATGTTTTAATATAATATGATAAAACAAATTTTGTGAATTTTTTAGAAGTGTTAAAAGATTTTTAGAAAATATTTTACACTATTTTTTTCTGACCTGGACTGTGCTGACAGGCTGGTCGGTCGACCGGGACGGTCGACCGCACCAAAGGGCCGGTCGACCGATCCGGTCGACCGACGTGCACGGACGTGCACGTCTGTTAGGCACAGATCCGGTCGACCGGGACGGTCGACCGGGATGAGAGCTCTGCTCTCGGGAATTTTCGGTCGACCGGGCCGGTCGACCGATAGTGCCCAACGGTCATATTTTTGACCGTTGGCGGTCGACCGGGCCGGTCGACCGGTGGCTGTCAGAACTGCCACATCAGCCTAACGGCTAGTTTTCTGGTTTGGCCTATATAAACCCTATTCATTTGGGATTTTGGCCAAGGTTTTTACAAGAAAAAAATCCCAGGTTTTCAGAAGTTTAAAACAAGTTTTTAAAAGAGTTTTTGGGCTTTAAACTTCTCATCTTGATTTGTTTTGGGTTTTTGGAAAATCAAAGAAAGCTAGGGTTTTGGGAGATTGTATTGTTTTATATTTTCTATCTTCTACAAGTGATTTCCCAAGAAGTTTTTCTTTGTTGCTTGTTTCCAAAAACACCTAGTTTCCACACTTGAGCTATCTTCTATCCTAAACTATTAGGATCTTGTTTTTGTGGAAAAAGAAAAGAGAAAAAGAAAGAGAAGAGTTTGAGGTTGTTTGTTGTAAACCTCTTTGTTGTAAACACCCTTTTATTTGTGAATCCCTCTTCGGTAGAGGTGATCGGGTGATTGAGTTGTATCCCTCAAGTGTGAGGTGATAGTGTTGGTTGTGAGCCTCTTCGGTAGAGGTGTTGTTGTTGGTTGTTGTTGGCCTCGGTGGAGGTTGTATTGAGAGAGGAGTTAGGTACTCCTAGAGTTGTAAGAAATCCTCTTCGGTAGAGGTTCCCTCGGTGGGAGTTGAGATAGTGGAAATCCTACACGGTGGTGTAGGCGGGGATGTAGAGCAAGGTGCTTGAACCTCGAAACAAATCTTGGTGTTTGCGTATTGATCCATTGTCTCTCTAACTCTCTCTCATTTATATTGTGCAAAGCATCATACTTCATATCATCATATCATATTTGCTTGTGTTGAGCATAACTCATATTGGCATATCATATTGCTTGTGTTGCCTTGCATTATTTCATATTGCTATATTCTTTATTGCTTGGCTTGATTGTGTGTGCACATTGCTTGGATTGCTTGTGTGTGTGTGCCTAACTTATACTCATCCAACAAGAGCTTCACATAGCACCTCAACCCATTTCAAGGGAATCAAGGGGAGTTAGTCTAGAGCCTCGCAAGGGGAATTCGGCTACACTTGTTGTATTGTATTAGTTTGTGCATAATTTGCATTAGCTTCCGCATTTAGCGCACTTAGTTTGCATTAAGTTTCTTAGATTAGCACTTACACCTATTCACCCCCCCTCTAGGTGTTTTTCACAGACAAGATCAAACCCGAAGTTTTGTCAGTCCAAGCCATAAAAGTGGATTCAGCTAGAGTCCAAAGTATTTCGAAATCCGCCCCAACTAACTGCGGAATATCGAAAACTTTGGAGGGGGTTCTGTAGGCTGTCTAAAAATCACTAAAGGACAAATCGTCAAAAGCAGAATCCCCAGGCTCCAGACGCAGGGCTAATCACAGCCAGCACAGCCGCCCCAAGGCGCGAGGGTCGAAACCCGCGTCTCAGCAGCACCAAGGCGCGAGGGTCGAAACCCGCGCCTCAGTTGTAACCGTCCCTGTTATAGGGTCAATCACGGCCCACATAACGGGAAAAGTTAACCCCCATCATGGAGTGTTTTTAGGAGGCACGTACGCCCCTGAAACCTCTATAAATAGCCCCGCTGCTATGAAAAAGTGGTGAAAAAAAGAAAAATCGGGCGAATTTAGATCAGAGAGGTCGGATTTTTGGAAGAAGGAAAGAGAGTCTAACTCTTCAGCTAGCTTGTTGCGTACAAGTTCGCCTTTGCCTATAATCTCTTTGAGATTTCGGTCGACAGAGCTGTGTTACTCCGTCCACCATCCGAAGAGAAGATCCCCAGAAGTACTTGACGTTCACCCGGTCAACGGAAAACAAGATTCACTTTCCACCGCCACTTGAAGAACCCAGCATTAAACAAAGAGAGGATTCAAGACTCAACATCCTCCCTCCCTTGTAATCGGAGTATTAATCCGTTGTAAACTTTCAATTGATTCAAGGAAACTTTACGCGAATTTTTCCTCTGCAAACATATAATTTGCAGATTAGAGGAATTACAAAAATTATTTACCAGAGTCTCAGTGTTGGGCTTAACTGAAAGAAAAGAAGATCCTCGAGTTCCCCCCATCTCATTGGAAGAGAAGGTATCTTTATGCTTGACTGACCTCTATGCTTGGGAGCGAATGGTACAGGCGTGATTCTCATAACCGCATGATTTGCACGTGTTGATTGGTTGTAATGGCCATGATTTCTGGCGCTTGGTTATTGGGGTTGCATACAGAAAAATTCACCTCTATCCATAACTTCCCTCCTAGAGGGTGTTACGCGTAATGAACATGGGGGAAGATTTGGCTGCGTAACTGTCGAAGGAGATCACGGATGATCTGTTATCGTGGTTGCCTTGTGTGGAACTGAAATCTTCAGAATGGAGGGAGCTCCGAGATGACTTGGAGCATCGAAGCAACTAGGATGGAAGTATCCTTGGGGTGAAGAGTGACTTCAGTGTGAACAGAACTTGCTCCAAGAGGATGTGGAGTGACGGACTCTCTTGGTTGCTTGGACACGTGGTGTCATCCTCTGAGGGTCAATTTTTTACCATTACAGTATTATTGTTGAAAGTACACCTAGAGGGGGGTGAATAGGTATAAGGCAAATCTATGACAAATAATGCGAAATTTAAAAACTAATTGCAACACACTTAGTGTAACCAAAGAGTGCAGCCGAATTCCCGGTGAAGGGCTCTAGACTAACTCCTCTTGATTCCTTTGAATAAGAGTTGAGGTGCTATATGAAGCTCTCTTAATTTAACACAAGTATGACACACAAACAATAATACCAAGCATATAAGTATGAATGAGCAATATGAATGATGCAAGGTACAATATAAGAGAGAGAGTTAGAGAAAGTGGATCAAACGTAAACATAAGGATATGTTTCGAGGTTCGAGCACCCAGCTCTACGTCCCCGCCTTCACACAGAAGGATTTCCACTAACTCGTCCACACAGGACTTCCCACACAGGGAACCTCCACTGAGGATTTGGGTAAATACAATTAGGGAGTACACAACTCCTCTCTCAACAAATACAACCTCTCACTAGAGGCCAAGCATAAAGCCAACACAAGATCAACCTCTCTCACTAGAGGGATACCAACAAACTCAATCACCTCTACACTTAGAGGGATACCAAACCCAATTGCACAACCTCCTCTACACTTAGAGGGAAAGGCACAAAGCCAAGAAAATATAAGAGTTTACAGCACTTGGTGGTTTCAACAAACCACAAACCAATTCTTTCTCACAAAAACAAGATCCTATAGATAGGATAGATATGATAGCTCAAGTGTGAGAAAATAAAGTGTTTGGAATAAAGAAAAATGCTTGGGAAAATCTCCAAATAGATATAGAATTTTTAGACCAAAAACCAATTCCCAAAAGACTCTAGTTTCTTTGAATTTCCAACACTTTAAAAACAAATAAAGATTAAAACTTTTGAACCCAAAACTTCTTGCTGAAAAACACTTAAAGGATGTGAAATTTTTTTCTCTTGAAATCTTAATCAAATCAGCAAAGGATATGGGGTATTTATAGCCCCAATCCAAATCTGCCCGTTGGCCGCAGGAAAGGGCAAATTTGCCCTTCCGGTCGACCGCCCGGTCGACCGGGCAACGGTCAGAAATCTGACCGTTGTGCCTCCGGTCGACCGGGCCTGGAACCAGAGAGCAACGGCTCTCTGGACAGTCGACCGCCCGGTCGACCGGAACTGGATACAGAGAGCAGAGCTCTCTGCCGGTCGACCAGCCGGTCGACCGGGGCCATTTCCAGAGAGCAGAACTCTCTGCACGGTCGACCGCCCGGCCGACCGGGTCACCAGTTCAAACAGCCGTGCACGTCTGTGCACGTCGGTCGACCGGACCGGTCGACCGACTTCTGTCGCGGCCGACCGTCCAGTCGACCGGCAGAAGGCAGGCCAGTTTATATTAAGGGATTAAAAACTTGATTATTTTGACTTCTAAAAAAATCATGAAATCACATAAATTCTACAAAAATAAGTTCTTATTAGATCTTTGAAATACAAATATGTGTGACAAAAATTCAACACATATTTTAAACAATTTAAACCATTTTTGTGATATTGAAATTTTGCCTTAAACTAAATTCCGTATTTTTCAAAACTTGGATTTTTGAAATGGAAATCTGATTTTTTCAAAACACATGTAAATACAAAAATATGATATTTAAACAACTTTGAAGTATATTGTATAAGGATAGAATCCAATATACATGAAAGATAATACATCTATGTTTTTAACATGAAATCCAAAAATAAGTTTTGTTTAAATATAAAACTCCAACTCATGAAATAGACTATCAAAATAAGTTTTTCTAAATAGATGAAGCATAGATGTATATAGATCAAATCTAATATACATTAAACTATGTAAACTTGTTTTGATTCTATCTATTCATGAAAATCATATATATGAAAAATCGAAACCGGTTAAACCGAAAACAAACATGAAACTTTAAATAAGTGTGTATAATGTGAACTTGAGCATATCAACACTATCTACCTTTAACACAAGATCTAAACAATCTTAAACTAAACAAACTGATGTCTTCTTGTAGAACTCCGTCTCCAAGTTGACTCGATCCAAAACCGATCCAACGAGCTTGACTCCAACAGAGTACTAGATGCGATCTTGACGCGCGAGCTCTTGAATCACCATGTGAAAGCTCCAAAACACCTTTATTGAAGCTAATCACCTACTAATATCTTGATCAAATATCTGAAACTAAATATCACAAGATTATTAGTAAACTATAACTACATGAGTTAATCATCATCAAAACTAGAGTGAAGGGCCTCTGGGCCAACAATCTCCCCCTTTTTGATGATGACAAAACTCATGGAGTTATATATGCATGATTAAAGTTAAGCTTCAAAGAAGTTCCCCCTTAACTCATGCATAGCAATAAACAATAAAGATATGTAATGAATGTTCAATAAAGATATGCATAAACATGCATAAAATAATGAAATGAAACAAACATGATCTTTTATACCAATGAAATAAACATGCTTCTGATACCAATTTAAAATAAAAATGTTCTTAAAACAATGTTGCTCTTGATACCAACAAAATCTCTTGATACCAACAAAAGATGATCTTGATACCAATGGTAAAAGATAACAAATTTAAACAAACATGCACATTTAAACATGAAGTAAACATGCATATATAAAACTCCAAAATATCTCTCCCCCTTTTTGTCAATTCATTAACAAAGGAGTACAAACAATAAAGAACATAAATAATAGTTTTATCCCTTTTTGCATAAGTCAAACAATAAAGATATATATATATATATATATATATATATATATATATATATATATATATATATATATATATATATATATATAGAGAGAGAGAGAGAGAGAGAAGATGTTAAGCCTCCCTTGCATATAAGCAATACAAATCAAAACATTATGATACCAATTGAAAAATATATCCATTTAGTATGAAGGTATACATCAAAACATCATGATACCAATTTATGATACCAATTGAAAATAAAAAAACATTTTGAAGAAACCAACAAAAATTTTGATTCCAATTGAAAGATATAAATATATAGAAAATCTTGATACCAATTGTAAAAATTAGTATCAATTGAAAATATTTTACACTTTTGATACCAATTGAAAAGCATAAACCAATCTTTTTGGTTAAACACTAAAATCATTTTGCAATAGAGATACCAAATAGAGAATAATATCAATTTAAGATTCTTGATACCAATATTGAAAATGAAACATATACCAATTGAAAATAATTTTCATTAGGAGCGAAGGAAACCAATTGAAAAGTAAGATATCAATTTACAAATATCATTTTTCAACATAAAGAGTGGGAGTGAGATACCAATTGTAAATAAAACCGATTGAAAGGTAAAACATGAAATTTCTCCCCCTTTATGAAATACTAATGAAAACGATGCATAAGCTTGTATAAGATACCAATTGGAAAATAATTATCATTAAGGACTAAATCAAACTTAGCATAGCAAAATTTGTGCTTAAAGATATAGAGATATAGTAAGCATAATAAAAACATATATATATATGTATGAAAAGTTAAATACCAATCGAAATTGATACTATTTGAAGTTGAAGCATACATATATAGAAACAACTGAGTATACAAAATAAATATCAATTATGATACCAATTGAAAACTCAATGAGAATCAAGTGTATAACTCATACCTTCCACCCTATCATGCACATGTTAAAATGATTTTCAATTAGGCTCACAAGGCATGGTCGCCCATCCAACCACCCTTAAGCACGGAACGCATCCACCTCAAGGCACCATCACTCTCACGTCAAGTGAGAGCCCACACCTACATCAAATAAAATAGGAGTGGCTTTTGGTACCCATACTCTTTTGGGTCCATGGGGGTTAGCTCCTTTCCTAACCCAAACAAATCTATTTGCTAAATTTACATCATGTACTCTATCATAACAAAACTTAGCAAGGTGGCCCTTACGTTCACAATGTGTACAAGTGTACACATGAGCATACATAGTATTGTGTGCATGAACATGGGAAGCATGTGTATGCCGTGGTTTGTGTGTATGCATAGGTGGAACTTGTTTCTTGCGAAACATGGATTCCAGACGTGTGTGGTTCATGGCACATTGGCTCTAAGTGGAGCCTAAACAATCAACACTCTTCTTTAAAACATTTATATCATTTGCAATAATAGAAGAAGAGGTGCAAGCAATAGGTACACTAGGTGGTAAAGCATGGCAAACAAGTGTATCAATATCATTTTTCAAAGAGATGTTTTTCTTAGAAACTAAATCCAATTCTTTTGAAATAGAAATAATTTTATTTTTCAAAGATTCATTTTCTTTTAACACAAAATCAAGTTTTGAAGATAGAACCTATTTTTCTTCAAACAATGTCACAATCATTTTTGGTTTTCAAATTTTTATTTTCTTTTAGAGCAAGGTCAAGTTTGAATTTCAATGAATCCCTTTCATTAGAAATCTCCACTTTCTCTTGCAAAATCTAATCAAGTTTAGAAGACAAATTTTCATTTTCTTCTTTTAAAGCAAAATTTTCTTTTTCAAAAGATTATATTTTTCTAACAATTTTTCACAAACAATTGATATTTCTTCATTTAAAGCATCGACATCAATATGATCTTCGCTGGAAGAACTAGCACAATCATCTAGTTGAGTTTTCGAATGTACCTCAAGGGAGTCATTCCCTTGGACCATGTAGCAATGTTGTTCAGATTCTCCTCCACTAGATTCCATCTCCACATGATTCGTCTTTTGGAGCTCGGGAGAGATCAACGTGTTCCACAATGCAAAGGCAGAATCACAATGAGAAATCATATACAAATATTCTTTGTTAAGTGTGCTTCTAAGTGCCATTAGGGCTTGTGCATTGGCCTCTATATGCTTACTATTACCAAGATAGGATTTCTTAGTAGCGGCAAGGAAAACATGCAAGCCTAGGGTTTTTAGGTACATGGACATCCTAGCCTTCCAAACAACAATGTTAGAAGTATCAAACATAGGAGGGGTCATGAAGTCCATGAGTGTGTGTAAACAATATAAGTGTGCAAATGCAAATCTAGATTAGCAACCAAGATCACACTCCTAGGTGGTAAAACCTAATATCAGGAGCGTAGGCTCTGATACCAATTGAAAGTACACCTAGAGAGGGGGTGAATAGGTGTAAGGCTAATCTATGACAAATAATGCAGAATTTAAAAACTAATTGCAACACACTTAGTGTAAGCAAAGTGTATAGCCGAATTCCCGGTGAAGGGCTCTGGACTAACTCCTCTTGATTCCTCTGAATAAGAGTTGAGGTGCTATATGAAACTCTCTTGGTTTAACACAAGTATGACACACAAACAACAATACCAAGCATATAAGTATGAATGAGCAATATGAATGATGCAAGGTACAATATAAGAGAGAGAGTTAGAGAAAGTGAATCAAACGCAAACACAAGGATATGTTTCGAGGTTCGAGCACCCAGCTCTACGTCCCCGCCTTCACACAGAAGGATTTCCACTAACTCGTCCACATAGGACTTCCCACATAGGGAACCTCCACTGAGGATTTGGGTAAATACAATTAAGGAGTACACAGCTCCTCTCTCAATAAAAACAACCTCTTACTAGAGGCCAAGCATAAAGCCAACACAAGATCAACCTCTCTCACTAGAGGGATACCAACAAACTCAATCACCTTTACACTTAGAGGGATACCAAACCCAATTGCACAACCTCCTCTATACTTAGAGGGAAAGGCACAAAGCCAAGCAAAGATAAGGGTTTACAACACTTGGTGGTTTCAACAAACCACAAACCAATACTTTCTCACAAAAATAAGATCCTATAGATAGGATAGATATGATAGCTCAAGTGTGAGAAAATAAAGTATTTGGAACACAGAAAAATGCTTGGGAAAATCTCCAAATAGATATAGAATTTTTAGACCAAAAACCAATTTTCAAAAGACTCTAATTTCTTTGAATTTCCAACACTTTAAAAATGAATAAAGATTAGAACTTTTGAACCCAAAACTTCTTGCTGAAAAACACTTAAAGGATGTGAAAATTTTATCTTTTAAAATCTTAATCAAATCAGCAAAGGATATGGTGTATTTATAGCCCCAATCCAAATCTGCACGTTGGCAGCTGGAAAGGGCAAATTTGCCCTTCCGGTCGACCGCCGGTCGACCGGCCAACGATCAGAAATCTGAACGTTGTGCCTCCGGTCAACCGGGCCTGGAACCAGAGAGCAACGGCTCTCTGGCCGGTCGACCGCCCGATCGACCGAAACTGGATACAGAGAGCAGAGCTCTCTGCCGGTCGACCGGGGCCATTTCCAGAGAGCAGAACTCTCTGGACGGTCGACCGCCCGGTCGACCGGCCCACCAGTTCAAATAGCCGTGCACGTCTGTGCACGTCGGTCGACCGAACTGGTCGACCGACTTCTGTCGCCGTCGACTGTCCGGTCGACTGGCAGAAGGCAGGTCAGTTTATATTAAGGGATTAAAAACTTGGTTATTTTGACTTCTAAAAAACCCATAAAATCACATAAATTCTACAAAAATAAGTTCTTAATAGATCTTTGAAATACAAATATGTGTGACAAAAATTCAACACATATTTTAAACAATTTGAATCATTTTTGTGATATTGAAATTTTGCCTTAAACCAAATTCCGTATTTTCCAAAACTTGGATTTTTGAAATGGAAATCCGATTTTTCCAAAACACATTTAAATACAAAAACATGATATTTAAACAACTTTGAAGCATATTGTATATGGATAGAATCCAATATACATGAAAGATATTATATCTATGTTTTTGACATGAAATCCAAAAATAAGTTTTGTTTAAATACAATACTCCAACTCATGAAATAGACCATCAAAATAAGTTTTTCTAAATAGATGAAGCATAGATGTATATAGATCAAATCTAATACACATTAAACTATGTAAACTTGTTTTGATTCTATCTATTCATGAAAACCATATATATGAAAAATCGAAACCGGTTAAATCGAAAACAAACATGAAACTTTAAATAAGTGTGTGTAATGTGAACTTGAGCATATCAACACTATCGACCTTTAACACAAGATCTAAACCAATCTTAAACTAAACAAACCGATGACTTCTTGTAGAACTCCGTCTCCAAGTTGACTTGATCCAAAATCGATCCAACGAGCTTGATTCCAACAGAGTACAAGATGCGATCTTGACGCGCGAGCTCTTGAATCACCATGTGAAAGATCCAAAACACCTTTGTTGAAGCTAATCACCTACTAATATCTAGATCAAATATCTGAAACTAAATATCACAAGATTATTAGTAAACTATAACTACATGAGTTAATCATCATCAAAACTTGAGCGAAGGGCCTCTGGGCCAACAATTGTGTTTACTATTTTCATCTTGTTAGTAATTTTGCCATGAGTCGCTAAATAGTTTTCAAGCATCCAGGAAGGTGAACCTAGATTAAATATTATGTAATCAATCAAGATCTCTCTTTTAAGGTTTAAATTAGACATCAAATCATTTAGATCTAGTAGTAATTAGTTTCAAGAATTGATTATAAATTTGATAGGTTGTTTTATTTAGAATTAATAATTCATGCTTATACCTTTATTATTTTCCTAGTTTTAATTCAGATAATTATTGAAAATCTTTAATGGGCTATGTAATTCATGCTTAGAAAATCCTCTCCCTTCTGCCCCAGGGATGTAAGCAAATTGCTGAATCTTATTAAATTGGTTATTCTCACTATCTCTCTTTGGTTTGTGTTCGTGCCATATTTGTTTGTGATTGACTTGACATTGTTGTTACACTAATCTTAGCGATTGGCAAATCGTTTGAATTTCTCCGAAGGGGCAAAATCGAGCACCTTGCTTTGTTTATAGATTTGATGAAGTTGTCTTTGGCAAATTACTTTACTTTAAGGAGTCGAACCTAGAGTGTCCTAGGTTTGTTGATAATTCTCCATCTAATTTTCAAAAAAATACTTTCATTTGCTTCCTTCACATGCCTGAATCCCATGCCTCCCACTGCCTTTGGTTTTTTGAGATAGTCCCAGCTTCTAAGGAACATGTGTCTTCTCCCTGGGCTCTCCTCAGAAGTTCCTCATAATGCCTTCTATTTCTTTGCAAGTTATCTTCACGAGGAGCCCAACACCTATTTGAAAAAAGGGGATTGTTGCAAGTAAGCATTTGATGAGAACTTCTCTACCCGTATGTGATAGGAATGACTTTAACCTTAAAGTTTGCCGTGCAGCTCCTTAATTAAGTACTTGTGACCTGCTAGTGCTCAGCTCATGGAAAATAAAGGGGCATTGAGGTAGTGCTCTTCCTTATTCATAAACTGGACACGAAGAGCACCTGCAAGTTTTCCTTCACATTACCCGAGATATTATTAGTAAATAAAATGGAACACTTTGGATAGTTGATCACTTGGCTCGACCAGTTGAAGAATATGTCAAGGATTTATTTGGTAGTTTCAACCTTGAAACCCCTTTTATTCTCTGCTTCATGGAGTAGGGGAGATAAGACCTCCATGCAAATGATAAACAAATAAGTGGACAAAGGGCACCCTTAGCGCATGCCTCTCTCGGGTGGAAGAATCTATCAATCGATTAACGCTAACCCCAATACGGGAAGTGCAGACACATGCTTGGATGAGGTCAACGAATCCGTGAGGGGGTCCTAAAAGTTTCAAGGCCTGGATATGGTAAGACCACTCCACCATGTCATATGCTTTCGACATATCGACCATTAAAGTAAAGAACTTTGACTTTTTATTCTTCCTGCTGATAGAGTGGATCAATTCCTGGGTTACGACTAAGTTGTCCAAAATCTATCTGATAGGGACAAATGCTGACTGGTGAGGGGAGTGAAGATATCGAGCAGTGGGCAAAGTCTAGTTGTGAGGATTTTATCCAACCTTGTTGCTGACATTATAGAGAGCAATAGGTCTGTAGTCCGCCAGGGACTAGCATTCTTTTTTTTTTGGGATAAGTACCATGTTCGTGTCATTCACCCCTTCTGAAAAAGCACTAGAAATAACTAATCTTTGGTGAACTCCATGACCTCTTCCTTCAAGGTGTCCTAAATGGACTAGTAGAATATCGGTGTGAGACCATCTGACCCTGAAGCCTTTGTCGGGCTCATACCTTGGATAACGTCCTCGATTTGCTCACTTTATGGAATGTGACAAAGGCCCGTTGTATCACCTGGGGTGATCCTCGACCTGAAACTGAACTCCTTTGGTATGAGCTCTGAGATGTTTGTTTTGAAAAGGTCTTTATATTATCTTACGAAGATCCTTTGTATTTGCCCAGGCTCTGGTTTCCATTCCCCCTCTGCATGCTAGATTGCTAGAATTATGTTTCGCCTACTGTGCTTAGTAGACGTGATATGGAAGAACTTTGTATTCCTGTCTCCTTTCCTGAGAAACTGGGAGTTTTCCCTCTGATGCCAACAGGCCTCTTCTGTAGCCAATAATTCCTCCAACTACTTTGATATCTCTTGTTCCTTCTCTAGCAAATCTGGATTAGGGGGCCTTGCTCGATGTGTGCGAGCTCTTCCTTCTTCTCGTTAATCTTTGTTAGCTAGGTTCTGGAAATGTGTCCGGTGTCATTCTTTGGAAGCTGTTTGAACTCCTCAACCTTGTTCAGAAAGCCTGATCTCACATAATCGGTCCATACTTTTGATAGAAAGTTACTGTACTCTGGATTCCTCACCCATATGGCTTCAAACCTGAATATTTCTAAGCTTTTTCTTGGCTATTATTGTAACTTCACTAGAATAGGGCAATGGTTACTTCCCATCACCGGTAAGTGGTGGAAAGAGGCGAACTCCTAGTCCGAGGAGCTGTAGGCTTTGTCAAGCCTTTCTCGGATATGTGTAGCTGCACACTATTTATTTGCAACACCCCATTCCCGGAATACGTACTCAGATACGTATTCTGATTTTTTGATCATATTCTTTTGATTTTTTGTCATATTTGTTTTGTTTTATGATTATTTATATCATCATTTGGTATTTGAATCCGGATTCCTGGTTTCAGAGTCAGCGCTAGTCTGAAACGGGGATTTGATCCTAGTGTTTTGCTTGATTTGGTCTTTTTAGTAGTCAGATTTGATCAATTTTAGTTTCAAACATCGTTTTCCATTATTTTAGATTTTTTATGATTTTCTGAAATATTTTCAAATTAAATTGCAAATCTTCAAAACTGGTGTCGACCAGTGCCGCTGATCGATTCTCAGATTTTTAATTTACAAATGGAGTTGAATTTTTAGAAACAGTTTTCACATTATTTCTTAAAATCACATTTTCTATCTAAATGCATTTTTTGAAAATTTTCTGAATTTATCAAAATTTCACCGGATTTGGTGTAGGCTAGTATCGCTGGTTAATTACAGGATTTTTAGTTTACAATCAGAGATGAATTTCTGGATTTCTCTTTCACATTGCTTCCTAGATTTATATTTTCTCTTTTAATGCATTAGTTGTAATTTTTCAAAATTTATCAAAATCCGGCCGAATCGGTGTAGACCGGTATCGACGGATGACTCCAGGACTTTTAATTTGAAAAATAAAATTTTATTTTTAAAAACCAATTTTATATTATTCCTCAGGATGATTTTTCTACCTTTGAGTATTTTTGGAGATTTTTCTGAAACAATCGATATTTTCTGACATTATTATATTATTATTATTTTTTCGGAATCTTTCCATTTCTTTCTCTTTCTTTTTTTTTCTCCCATCTATCACTTGTGCCCATCCCCCCCCATATTGGGCCTGCACCCCTTCACGCCCCCTCCTATTACTCACTCTTCTTCTTTTTTTCTTTTTTTTCGTTTTCCTTTTCCCTTTTCCCTTTTTCCTTTTCTTTTCCTTCTCTTCTCTTCTTTTTTCCTTCTTTTTCCTTTCATTTTTCTTTTTCCTTCTCCTTCCCCTTGCTAACGCAGCCCTTCTTTTCCTCCTCCCTTTCTCCTGCCAAACTCCCTCTCTCTCCTTCATAAACCCTCTTTCTTTCTCAATTTCTTTTCCTCTCCTCTTCCTCTTTCTCTCTCACCTCTCAATTTCACCTCACTACATCTCTCCCTCTCTCATCCAAGACCGACCACGCCTCCACCAGCGCGTGCGATGACATCCCAAGGTGGCGACAATGGCCACCCAACTCCGGTAATCCACCTTCCTCTCCAATTCCACCTCTAACAAACACCACCATCTCCTCCACTTCCTCACTCCACCACCGCCTTCCCCCATCACGCTGGCGACGTCCCAGGCCATGACCACGGCGACGGCGAGCCCCACTCTAACCTTCCCTCTTCTCCTCAATTCCTCTTCCTCCACCATAACCACCAAAATGCCCACCTCCATTTCATCTCCACCTTCATCATCATCTCTACCCCATCCTACACCACTTCCACCTTCCTTCCCCCTCTCCTCTTGGTGCCTAGGCCGACCAACATTGGTCGGCGGCCACATGGGGGCCAGCGCAGCTAACCCTGCCAGAGCCTTGGCCAGGCCAGAGGGCTTGGACGAGAGCAATAGGGCGGACAACCCCCTCTCTTTCCCCTCCCTTATTTTTCCTATCTCTCCCTCTCTTAGTCTCTCTCCCCCCCTCTAATTGTCTTTCTCTCTCTAATTGTTTCTCTCTCTACTGACTCTCTCTACTCTCTTTTTCTCTTCTCTCTCTAGAAATTTCTCTTTCTAGCTCAAACTTTCCCTCTCTAGATGTTTCTCTCTCTAACTCTTTCTATCTCTTCTCTCTCTCCTCTCTCTTATTCTCTTTCTGCAACGTCCCGATCCTGCGGGTATGGAGACGTTACTGCGACGTATATACGCAGGTCAAAAATACCCTTACGTATATACGCTAAGCATCAGTACAGGCAAGAATCAGAGTACGGAAGCACGTGGTGCATTATACATTCCAACATAATAGTACAATTACAAAGTTATCACAGGAAGTGACCCAATATTACAATAATATTACATCACCAATATGACGCAAATGCGAGAATACAAAGGATGTACAAGTATGAACAGTACAAAAGGAGACTCGGAGTCATAATAAGAAAACTCTAGAGCCGAGCAGGAGGCCTGGGAGGATGGGGCTCTAGACGGTCTGCTGGAGATCCACGCTACCACTGCGCCACTCTGATTAGCAACTGAGAGAATTCACACGCTCCAAGCTCCAAGACGTGGACATGAGGATCCAGAGGAGTCAGAACTCCCCGGGGAATGGTGATGCTAAGGCTAAGTGGCGTGCTGAGATAAGCACATATGTATCGTTAAATCCAACTCATAAATATGCATTGTAAACTGTGTCGTGAGCGCCAACATGCAGGAGCAAGTAGAGAGACAGTAATCGATATCAAGCCAGGAACATGTATGATATAAGATGATAAGAGCAGGTAACGAGGCGATGAATAAAGTAGACAAGGCAACACCAGATATCTCTTAAACTAACATAAAATCGATAAAACCAATAAAATCGAATAAAACTGATTACGAGCAAAACCGATCGCACAAGCTTAGTCACGGCTCCATAAGACTAGTACATCGAAGGAATAATCCAAACAAGGAAACCCTCATCTATATTCCTTTATCCCATTTCACCGTAATCCAAGCGCACACAACCCGAGTTACAAAACAACACAACAAATTGTATATTAGCATCTTATTTTAATTGGAGCCGTCTAAGTTGTAGGCTTCAGTATGCATCCCATTCCACATACTTTCACTTACAACTTATAGAGCAAGTTATTTGGAAACTGATAAAATTCGACGAATCATGTTTAAGATGGGCCCCGTACATGCCCAGGACAACGGTCCAGGAGTATCCGGTGCTGAGCCGGAACGTACCGCTAGGTACCGGGACTTATTTACACCCGAATAGGAATAGAGTATCGCAGATCCCATAGAAATAGGCCTAGGGTGTGTGCATACCCGGCAGGAATAAACAGGAGTAGGGGTGACCGCACACCCCACGGAATCCCTGGTGGCCGCCAGGTGATCCCTCAAGTATGTGGCCACGCATGACTCGATAAGACCACCATGAACATGATTATTCAGGACCCATCAGTTTCCCCCAAACCGTGTGCAAGTTGTCTTATAATAATTTATTATGTAATTATCAATTTATGGGAATAGCAGGAGCAGGACATGATCAGGAATTCAGGAGTACATGAGTACATGTATAAAAGGAGTACAAGTCACTGTATATAATACAGCATAACAGGTACAAGATTCCCGTAATGTGATAATCACAGGTCAAGTATTAATATGACGGGAGGCAGGTGATAAGTCATGTCATAACAAGGAGCAAGTGTTAAGTAGTAGCAAGTCGGGTGTCAAGTGATGACATATCAGTTTTCAAGTGATTCAGACAGGTGTCAGGTATTAGCATGTAGATGATGAGTATCAAGTAATAGCATGTCAAGTGTTAACATATCAAGCATGTACTTGGCAAATGATAGAGTAATAGCTGAGCACAATCAAGCAGAGCTAAGCAAGCTGGAGCGAAACTAATGTACAACACTAAATGCTATCATGCTCGGCGTGGTTACCACTCGCAACGTAGATAGACACACGTGTCGCAGCAAGCGTATGAACGCCATACTACCGCTCACGGGGAAGCCATGCTCACGGGGTAACTACACTCGAACGGAGTAAGCAGTAAAGTGTTGACGCTAGGTCCGCCAACCAGGCGTAGCATAGAGAAAGTCTAGAGGACTTTAAACATCAAAGGTTGTACCCAGAGGTTAGACCCGAAGGCAAGGGTACCTGCAGAAAGTGTTAGTTCCAAACAGCACAAATCGTGAAATATACAAGTTGACCCGATGAAAGGGGAAGTTAATGTTGGCCCAAGGTTACAATCACCCGGTTTTAGTGTGTTTTGATGATTACAAAACATATTAGTTATTTGTACTAATATTGTTTATTGTTTAAGTGTGTTTCAGGATTCTAACTCAACTAGAAGGATTCTTCCCTAAAGGAAGGTGCTTTGGACTCAAGTCAACTCAATTTGGGCTCAAAAATCAAGTTTTGAAGATCATATGGTGAAAGCCCTCTTGAAGAACTAGAAGTCTTTAGAATCATTGTAAGAATAGAATGTTAAAGTTTGAGTGTTGGATATTGGCTCTAGGATACAATTACAAAATTTGATTTTATTAAAATGTGAGTCTTGTATTTAAGTTTTCATGTTTTAAATTTGGTTTCATGCCTTAGTAGATATTTACATGACCCTAAGTTTTACAAAATAAATATCATGTTTAGATCATGTTTATATACTCCTACTAGCATGTTACTTAAGTTTGCTCAAACCCAAAACTATTTTACAAAGTTTTCTAAGTCAGAAAAAATACTGTTTTTCCTGTTTCAGGCTGACCGGCCGACCGGCCCGGTCGACCGGCGCCAGTGCCAGGACGTGCACATTTGTGCACGTCTGTCGGTCGACCGCCCGGGTCGACCGACTGTAAGCAGTTGCTCTCGGGTTTTCTAGGTCGACCGCCCCGGTCGACCGCCCGAAGAAAACTGTGTTTTCTCCTGAGGACGGTCGACCCGACCGGTCGACCCGAGCCAACGGCTCTTTGCCAGCTGAGCTGGCGGTCGACCGGCCCGGTCGACCGCCAAGCCTGCAACAGCCCAACGGCTCTTTTCTCTTTTATGCAATTCTGAAATCTGTTTTTCAGACTGCTTTTTGGTAGACTTTTTCAAGGTTTTTCAGGTCTTTTTCAGAGCAAATAGGGACTAAATAAATTGTTTTAAACCTATTTCTCTCCCTATAAATAGAGGAGAAGACTCTCTTAAAAAATACCAAGAAAAATCCTCAAGTTTTCAAAGTTTTCAAAGAGAAAAGAAAAGTGTTTAAGCCCTCCATTTTTAACTCTTTCTTGAGCTAGTTTTCAGTTGTGTTCCCTTGCAAAAATCATCTCTACAACTGAGTTTTTCTCACTACACTTCATAGAGCCAAAAATCCCTAACTCATTCTATAGTGAAGTTGTAAAAAGAGTGAGAGTGTTGTAAAAGAGTTTGGTGATCTTGTTGTGATCACTCTTGTTCTTGTGACCTTCTTGTTCTTGTGGAGACACCTCTTCGGTAAAGGTTATTGTACTTGGTGGAGCTCGGTGCTCGGGTCTTCGGTAGACCGTTGTAATCGTCCTCGGTGGATAGTGGAAACCCTTCACGGAGGTGAAGGCGGGGAGTAGAGCGGTGGCTCGAACCTCGAAACAAACATCTTGTGTTTGCGATTGCCTTGTGTCCATTCTTGCTTTAAATTTCTCTTGCACTCTATTGCTTTCAATTACTTGCTTGAGATCTAGTTTTATTTCCTTGTGTTATTGCTTGTGATACTTGTGATATATCTTGTGTGCATTTCATCATTGCATTTTATTCATACTTTGTTCGATCAATTCTCATACAACAAGGTTGCATTGCGCACCTCTAACCCATTCAAGGGGAATTGGGAGGAAGGAGTTCAGAACCTCTCACGGGGTATTCGGCTCTTAGTCTTGTTTTGAGAGATCGTTGCATCATTCATCCATCTTAGTTTGAAAAAGATTGTTAGATTAGCAATTACACCTATTCACCCCCCCAAGGTGTTTTTCAATTGGTATCAGAGCTTGGACTCTAGGATTTGGCTTAACAACCTTAGAGAGATCCTAATTTTGCTAATCATTTCATTCATACTCACTTAGTAAAAATGGCCGATGGAATTAAAACCCCTCCTAAGTTTGATGGACTTAACTTTCCCATTTGGAAGGTTAAGATGACCGTTTTCTTGTAATCTCTATGAAGTCGAGTTGCAAAGGCCGTGACCAAACCCTTTAGTGCACCCCCCGGTGATGAATCCACTTGGTCCGAAATTGAGACTAAGGAATTTGATGCCAATGTTAGGGCTCACTATGCACTACTTCAAGCCCTTAATGATGATGACATAGCTAGAGTTATTCATTGCAAGTCCGCATATGAAATTTGGACACATTTGCTAGTTACACATGAAGGGACCTCACAAGTGAAGAGGGCTAAGATTGACCTTCTTCGGTCCCAATATGAGAACTTTTGCATGCAAGAGAATGAAACCATAGATGATATGGTTACAAAATTTACAAAGATTACTAATGGACTTTCTTCTCTAGGTGATGGCATTGATAATGACCAAAGAGTTAGAAAGATCATCCAGGCTCTTCCTCCTTCATGGGAAGTAAAAGCAACAACCTTGAAGGAACTCAATGACAAGGAGGAGATGGAGCTAATTGGTCTCATTGGGAACCTCAAAACCCATGAGATGGAAAGAAAAGCAAGGGAGGACATGGCTCCTTCCAAGAAGAAGACTATAGCCTTCAAATGTCAATCATCACACTCCGACAAAGATGATGAAGAAGAAGATGACGAAGAGCTCTCACTTCTAGTCAAGAATGTTCGGAGGATGTATAACAAGGCCAAGTTCCAAGGTAGAAGGAGATGGCAAGGAGGCAAAGAAGAAAGGAAGATTATTTGCTTCAATTGTCAAAGGCCAGGACACATAGTGGCGGAGTGTCCGGATAAAGTAAAGCCTTCCACCTCCAAGAAGCCCTACAAGAAGAAGGCAATGAAAGCTACATGGGATTCCGAGAGCGAATCCGAGGAGAAAATTGACACCGCCAACATGTGCTTCATGGCTAATGAAAGTACAAGCAAGGTAACCCCTTCCACTTCTCTTAATGATGAACTTTCCATGGATGAATTAGGAGAAGCATTTGTAGAACTTTCACATAACTATGACTCTCTTAAGAAAAAGTATCTAAAAATGAAAAAGAAAAATGAATCTCTTAATCATCAAGTCTTTACTATTTTTAAAGAAAAAGATGAATTACTTTCCACTCTTGTTTCCACCCAAAAAGATTTTGACAAGTATAAGATTTCTTGTAAAGGCAAGTCCCCACAAATTGATTCTAATGAGATTACTATTCTTAAAGAAAGAATAGACTCATTGGGAATTGTTTTAAAAAATTGTGAGTTTGATAAGAAGAAGCTAGAGGCCATGTTTCCTAAGAAACAAGCCCCTAAGAAAAATGTTCACCATGCTCATGCTCATGTTCATACCACACAACCTTTACATCGTGGAAAACCCCCAAAGCATGCTCACACCTCACACACACATCATGCATTCATGTATGAAAGAGTGTTCTCATGTTCACATTGTGGGCGGAAAGGGCACTTAGCCAATTTTTGCTATGATAGACTAAGTGCATCTTTTCATAATGTTTGGGTTCGAAACACTAACTTTCAAGGACCCAAGAAAGTTTGGGCAGCAAAGTCAACAATTTTGTTAAATGATATAGGTACCTTCCAAAGCCCAACGACGTAGAGGATTGTAGTATCTTGATAGTGGTTGCTCAAGGCACATGACTTGGGACATCAACAACTTTGCAACCCTATCAAGATACCATGAAGGTGGCACCGTCACCTTCAGAGATGATGCCAAGGGTAAAATCATCGGTATTGGTAATGTAAAACTCGGCACATCCCCTTTAATTGAGAATGTAGTTTTAGTTGATGGCCTCAAGCATAACCTCTTGAGTGTTAGTCAACTTTGTGACAAAGGTTTTGATGTTGTTTTTGATAATGTAGTTTGTAAAGTAATTGATAGAATTTCTAATACTTGTGTGTTTTCCAGTTTTCATGAAAGTAATGTTTATATGATAGATATGTCTAATATGTCTTGTAATATTACTTGTTTAAAAGCCCTCAATGATGACTCTTGGTTGTGGCATAGAAGATTAGGCCATATTTCTTTTGACCATATATCTAGGTTAAACACAAAGGAAATGGTGAAAGGTATTCCTTGTTTGAATTTTGAAAAGGACCGAGTTTGTGACGCATGTCAATTTGGGAAACAAACTAAGTCTTCTTTCAAGTCAATTAAGGATATCATGACATCACGTCCTTTGGAGCTAATCCATATGGATCTATTTGGCCCTACTCAAACCAAAAGTCTAAGTGGGAGTAGATTTGCATTTGTATTGGCTGATGACTTTTCACGATTTACTTGGGTTTTCTTTCTTGAACACAAACATCAAGCCTTTTCACATTTTCAAGCCTTTAAGAAAAGAGTTGAAAAGGAAAAAGATACTTCAATTTTAAGAATAAGAAGTGATAGAGGAGGTGAGTTCATTAACCTACCCTTTACCACTTTTTGTGAAGAACATGGAATTAAGCATGAACTTTCTTGTCCTAGAACTCCACAACAAAATGGAGTAGTTGAATGGAAAAATCGAACTTTACAAGAGATGGCTAGGACAATGCTAAGTGAATATGGTCTACCACATTATTTGTGGGCCGAGGCCGTTAATATATCATGCTATATATCAAATCGTGTTTTCTTGTGTAAAAATACTTCAAAAACTTCTTTTGAAATGTACTTTTTTAGAAAACCAAATGTTTCATATTTCAAGGTTTTTGGATGCAAATATTTTGTTTTAAATACAAAAGATAATTTATGAAAATTTGATGCTAAAGCTTATGAGGCAATTTTTGTGGGTTATTCTTATACAAGTAAAGCTTATAGAATCTTCAATAGATCATCTTTGACTATTGAGGAATCTATACATGTTAAATTTGAAGAATCTAACTTGTTTGTTAAGAATGTTGTAGAAATAGATGCTTTGGATGAAGGCTTGGAGAAAGTGACCTTGGAGGATACAACTACTATGGGAGACAAGCCAAAGGATGATGAAGGAAGTGAAGCTAAAGTAGACGAGGCTCAAGGAAATGAAATTCAATCAATTGAAGTGGAGCCTACTCAACAACTTCCAAAGGATTGGAGATACAATCCTCATCATCCCAAGGACCTCGTCATAGGTGAAGTATCAAAAGGGGTAACCACTCACTCTAAACTTCATGATTATTGTGGATATTACGCATTTATTTCTCATGTTGAACCCAAGAACGTCCTCGAAGCCGAGGCCGATTCATATTGGTTGCTAGCCATGCAAGAGGAACTCAATCAATTTGAGCGCAACCAAGTTTGGCACCTTGTTCCTAGGCCCCACGATAGACCAACAATTGGTACTAAGTGGATCTTTAAGAACAAGTTGGATGAATCGGGTAACGTTGTTAGGAATAAAGCTAGGTTAGTTGCCCAAGGTTACACTCAAATCGAAGGAATCGATTTTGAAGAAACCTTTGCACCCGTAGCACGGCTTGAAGCCATACGGATGACACTAGCATTTGCTTCATATAAAGATTTTAAATTGTTTCAAATGGATGTTAAAAGTGCTTTTCTAAATGGTTTATTGAAGAGGAGGTGTATGTTGAACAACCCCCCGGGTTTGTTGATCATACACATCCGGATTTTGTGTTTAAATTAGATAAAGCTCTTTATGGTTTAAAACAAGCCCCTAGGGCTTGGTATGAAAGACTTTCTTCATTTTTAATTTCAAATGATTTTAAGAAAGGTAAAATTGACACAACATTGTTTACAAAACATGTAGAAAATGATATTCTTATTGTGCAAATTTATGTTGATGACATTATTTTTGGTTCTACTAATGAATCTCTTTGCCAAGCTTTTGAATCATGCATGAAGGAAGAATTTGAAATGTCTATGATGGGGGAACTCAACTATTTCCTTGGACTCCAAATCAAGCAAAGGAAGGATGGGATCTTCATCAATCAAGCCAAGTACACTAAGGAACTAATCAAAAGGTTCGGGCTTGAAGGATCTAAAGTGAGCAAAACTCCCATGGCAACAACTACCAAGCTTGACAAGGATGAACAAGGTAAAAGTGTAGACATTAAGCTTTATCGTAGCATGATTGGTAGTTTATTGTATTTGACGGCTAGTAGGCCGATATTATATTTTTCGTTTGTCTTTGTGCACGTTTTCAATCTTGTCCTAAAGAGTCTCATGTAATTGCGGTTAAACGCATAATTAGATACCTTAAGGGCACTATTGAAATGGGTTTGTGGTATCCGAAAACTGGCCAATTTTCAATGACGAGTTTTTCGGATGCCGACTATGCGGGTTGTAGGGTAGATAGGAAGAGCACAAGTGGAACATGTCAATTCTTAGGTAATTGTCTTGTATCTTGGTCTTCCAAAAAGCAAAATTCGGTAGCCCTTTCAACCGTCGAGGCGGAGTATGTTGCGGCCGGAGCTTGTTGTGCACAAGTTCTTTGGATGAAACATACTCTCCTTGACTATGATTTACACTTTGATCATGTTAAAATATTTTGTGATAATTGTAGTACTATTCACATGACAAAGAATGCAAATCAACATAGTAAAACCAAACACATTGACATTAGGTATCACTTTCTTAGAGATCATTATGAGAAAGGTGATATTGATATAGACTATGTTTCTATCGATTTTCAACTTGCTGATATTTTTACTAAACCATTAGATTATGCTAGATTCTCTTTATTTGTGGTGAGTTGAATGTTTGCATTATGGACTTTTAAAAAAAAATTTCTTTTGTTTTTTTTTTGTTTAACCCTTTTTGATGTATGACAAAAAGGGGGAGAAAAAGTATAAGTTTGGTTGTTGTTTATGTGTTTATGATGTATTTTGATGTATTTGAGTTTTTGACAAAACTATGTGTTTTCAATGCCTTATGTATTTAGCTTTTCATAGTCATTCTTGATACATAGCATTATTTGAGGGGAGTTTTCCAAGCTCTTCTTCCATTTTTGTTTAAATAACCTATATGTTTTGTCATCATCAAAAAGGGGGAGATTGTTGGCCCAAGGTTACAATCACCCGGTTTTAGTGTGTTTTGATGATTACAAAACATATTAGTTATTTGTACTAATATTGTTTATTGTTTAAGTGTGTTTCAGGATTCTAACTCAACTAGAAGGATTCTTCTCTAAAGGAAGGTGCTTTGGACTCAAGTCAACTCAATTTGGGCTCAAGAATCAAGTTTTGAAGATCATATGGTGAAAGCCCTCTTGAAGAACTTGAAGTCTTTAGAATCATTGTAAGAATAGAATGTTAAAGTTTGAGTGTTGGATATTGGCTCTAGGATACACATACACAATTTGGTTTTGTTAAAATGTGAGTCTTGTATTAAAGTTTTCATGTTTTAAATTTGGTTTCATGCCTTAGTAGATATTTACATGACCCTAAGTTTTACAAAATAAATATCATGTTTAGAGCATGTTTATATACTCCTACTAGCATGTTACTTAAGTTTGCTCAAACCCAAAACTATTTTATAAAGTTTTCTAAGTCAGAAAAAATACTGTTTTTCCTGTTTCAGGCTGACCGGCCGACCGGCCCGGTCGACCGGCGCCAGTGCCAGGACGTGCACATTTGTGCACGTCTGTCAGTCGACCGCCCGGGTCGACCGACTGTAAGCAGTTGCTCTCGGATTTTCTGGGTCGACCGCCCCGGTCGACCGCCCGAAGAAAACTGTGTTTTCTCCTGAGGACGGTCGACCCGACCCAACGGCTCTTTGCCAGCTGAGCTGGCGGTCGACCGGTCCGGTCGACCGCCAAGCCTGCAACAGCCCAACGGCTCTTTCCTCTTTTGTGCAATTCTGAACTCTGTTTTTCAGACTGCTTTTTGGCAGACTTTTTTAGGGTTTTCCAGGTCTTTTTCAGAGCAAATAGGGACTAAATAAATTGTTTTAAACCTATTTCTCTCCCTATAAATAGAGGAGAAGACTCTCTTACAAAATACCAAGAAAAATCCTCAAGTTTTCAAAGTTTTCAAAGAGAAAAGAAAAGTGTTTAAGCTCTCCATTTCCAACTCTTTCTTGAGCTAGTTTTCAGTTGTGTTCCCTTGCAAAAATCATCTCTACAACTGAGTTTTTCTCACTACATTTCATAGAGCCAAAAATCCCTAACTCATTCTATAGTGAAGTTGTAAAAGAGTGAGAGTGTTGTAAAAGAGATTGGTGATCTTGTTGTGATCACTCTTGTTCTTGTGACCTTCTTGTTCTTGTGGAGACACCTCTTCGGTAGAGGTTATTGTACTTGGTGGAGCTCGGTGCTCGGGTCTTCGGTAGACCGTTGTAATCGTCCTCGGTGGATAGTGGAAACCCTTCACGGAGGTGAAGGCGGGGAGTAGAGCGGTGGCTCGAACCTCGAAACAAACATCTTGTGTTTGCGATTGCCTTATGTCCATTCTTGCTTTAAATTTCTCTTGCACTCTATTGCTTTCAATTACTTGCTTAAGATCTAGTTTTATTTCCTTGTGTTATTGCTTGTGATACTTGTGATATATCTTGTGTGCATTTCATCATTGCATTTTATTCATACTTTGTTCGATCAATTCTCATACAACAAGGTTGCATTGCGCACCTCTAACCCATTCAAGGGGAATTGGGAGGAAGGAGTTCAGAACCTCTCACGGGGTATTCGGCTCTTAGTCTTGTTTTGAGAGATCGTTGCATCATTCATCCATCTTAGTTTGAAAAGATTGTTAGATTAGCAATTACACCTATTCACCCCCCTCTAGGTGTTTTTCAGTTAAAAGGAAAGCGAGAACACTCACCTAAGTCTTCAGAAAACACAGTGAAATCCCCGATCTTCGGAATCCAGGAAACCAACAAAACGCATTCCAATAAAAAGGAGGAGAGAGAATAAACCAGGAGGAGAGAGAAAGAGAGAGCTAGAGAGAAGTCCATAGAGAGATAGTGTGTGCAGAGGGGGAGAGAGTACAGGGAGAGAGAGAGTATACAGGGAGAGAGTGTGTGTATGTACAGGGGGCGCGGAATTGAAAGTGAGACGCGGGGGTCACAGACGCGGGAATCGCGTTGCGTACCACAAACGCAGGGTTCGAGACCCACGTTTAACCAAGTACTCGAGAAGAATGCAGACGAGAGCATGAACTCCGCGACGCGTTGATACAAGAATGTGAAGATCGCGTTAAATAATTACTTGACGTAGGGGGTAAACTCCGCGTCTAGCAACACACAACAAGAGAAAGAGAAAGACAGGAAAGTAAGAGGGAGAGAGAGTGTGAGAGAGATAATAGAAAGTGAAAGAGAGAGAGAGACGCAGGAAAGAAGGGGGTGAGAGAGACGCAGGGATGGGAGAAAAACAGAGAAGGAATGAAAAAGGAAAGGAAAGAAAAAGGAAAGGAAAGAAAGAAAGAAGGAAGGAAAAGAAAAGAAAGGAAGGAGAGAAAGGAAGGGGAAATGGGGGATGGCTGGCCTTGTCACCGGCGGCGGCCGGAGGTGGCCGGAGACGGGCGGAAGTGGCCGGAGGCAGGCAGCCAAAGCCTCAAGCCCAAGCAATTTTGTGGGGTGCAAGTCTAGTTCAAAAAAGAAAAATTGGAGTTTTGCAAAAGGGGTTTCGGAGAGCGACGGGTAGGTTCATTGGAAAGAGCACGCTGAGGAGGAGAGAATGGTGTGGTTAATGGTGGCCAAAGTGGTGAAGGTGGTGGAAAAAATGGTGGAGAAGATAATGGTGAAGATGGGTTGTTTTGGTGGAAGAAAGAAGAAGTGAAGGTGGTGAAGGTGTTGTGGTTGTTGGAATGGAGGAGGAGATAGAAGGAGATGATGGAGAGTGAAGGAAGGAGGGTTTGGTGGTGGTGATGGCCAAAAATGCAGCCCCTTGGGCTGGTTTGCTTCTGTCGTTTGCTACTGTTGGTGGGAAGAAGAAGGAGAAAAATGAAAGAGAAAGAAGAAGAAAGGGGGGTGTTATATATATAAAGGGAGTTGATTATTACGAAATTGCCATTGAAACCAAATGAGAACGAGATTTGCATCCCCTTCAAAAATGAGGGCCGCGTCCTCATTCAACTCAGACTCACGTCTGGCAATTGCCCAGACGCGAAGATGAAACCTACGTCCAGAGAAAACGCGAGATCGCGTTTAACAGAAAAGACAAAAGTCATGATGACTTGATTGGAGTTGATTTGCAGTGCATTAAATGCAGATAGAAATGAAATCTCTGCATTAAAGATTAGAACTGCGTCTAGTGATCCTCGCATCAAAGAAAGAAGAGAGAAAATGACAAGAATATAATATAATATCTGGATAAATTCCGGTATCTGGAGAAACACCGAAAACTCTGAAAAAGCCCGAAAAATGAAGTAGCTCAGAAAATTTTCCAAAAATTCTCCAAAATAATAAATATTATTTTAAGATGTTTGGTGAAATCAGATTTCTAAGATTCAATCCCTTTTTCAAAATTAAAATCCTAAAATCCACCGTCGATACCAGTATACACCGGGTCGGCCGGATTTTGATAAATTCTGAAAAATATCAGAAAAAGTATTTAGATAAAAAATGTGATTTTAAGAAGTTATGGGAAATCCATTTTTAGAAATTCAACTCCGTTTGTAATTTAAAAATTCGAGAATCAAACAGCGGCACTGATCGACCCCGGTTTTGAAGATTTACAACTTAATTCAGAAAAAATCCAGAAAATCATGAAAAATTTAGAATATTGAAAAACGATGTTTGAAACTGAAATCGTCAAATATGAATACCAGAAAGATCAAATTGAGTAATATACTAGGATCGGGTCCTCGGTTCAGACTAGGGCTGACTCTGAGTCCACGAATTTGGATCCAAGGCAAAAAGATCATATAAATAATTCATAACACAAAACAAATACAAGAAGTAAATCAAAAAATACGATCAAAAAATCTTAATACACAATTAAGTATGTATTCCGGGAGCGGGGTGTTACACTTTCTCTCTAAACATGTGAATATATTTTAATATATTATGGCGTGTGCGCGAGTTTCTGGGATTCTGGATTTCACGGCTCTTCCGTAGATTTAGGCGAGTGTCCTCGCCTCGTTTTAAGTTTTCCCGCTTCATCGGGTCGACTGTGTATTTATTTTCGTATTTAGATTATATCCGTATTTTGTATTGGGCTATGCCTTCGTATTTGTATGTGGGCGAGTGCCCAGATTGTGCATGTGTATGCCTGTGACGAATGTTTACACAAGGCTAATTTAATTCCTGTACATGTACCATGCCTGCGTTGCCCATTACTGATTTATTATATGTGTGTGTTCGATACTGACACTTCTGCAAGTACTATACCCAGCCTCTGAGTTGTGTTTAGCCTTCAGGCTCTCTACTCAGCCTCCGGGCTTCACCACCCCACGGTAGCCTAGATATTCTCATGTTTATATGCATGCTCGCATGGTATTAAAATCTCTTGCAGGTACCCTTGTATCGACTCCAGATTTCTGTCCGCTCTCAGGCTACCTACCCAATTGGTTTTAGCCTGCACCCTTATAGGTTTTGTGGTAGCTATCGAGAGTGCGCTTAGACCCCGAGCGTACTTTAACCTTCGGGCTCTCGCCCACTTCCTCAAAAGAGGAGTGCGCTTAGACCGTCAGGTCTCTCATGCTCCGCCTGGTAGGCATGCTTAAAGCTCAGCGCTTTATCACTAGATTCGTCTAGGCGAAACTCTACCAGATTTTAGACTCGCCTTCTAAGCCGAGTCATTCCAGTAGCTCCTCAAGCGCTCTTGTGTTAAACACTGTTTGTTGTCCATACTTCCAGCTTGTTTAGCTCCACTTGGATGTCGCTTGCTTGCTAACTACCTGCTTGCCAGTCTATTAATTCCTCTATTAATAGTTGTGAAGAGTTTGAAATCTTATTTACACTGTTTTCCTAAAATTGCATGATTTTTCGGTATCTGTACCGATCTCGTATATTAATACTATTTTCCTGTATCGCTTGACGGGCTTACATATACCATGTTGTCTCTTGTCACTTGCCTAATATCACCCTCATGCCATGCTATCACCTGACATCCGGAATGATGTACCTGACTCTTATAATTATCACGATAACGGGAATGATGACTTGACATCTTGTTTACATCCTAATATATTCCATTACGAACTGTACTCCTGATACTCATGACTTGTTCCTGCTCATTCCCAAAATCTGATCATTATCTGATAAACGATAAAAAGAACAAGCCACATCGGGTCGAGGAAAACTTATGGATATCAATATATATTCATTTTTACAGCGGTATTAGGTATGTTATTCAACTAAATCTTCCGGTCCGACTTAAGGGCCTCCAGGTGACTGAGAGGAGCGCTGGCTTCCTCCTTCTTGGTACCATCTTGAAAAGGGCATCCTATAAGACCCTCATATACGCCTTGCGGCATACACCAACAATGGAACACCCTGGACCGTGGTCCCGGGCATGCACGAGACCCACTGTAAACATTGTTCGTTGATTCTCCCATTGGTTTCTAATAACAATCTTGCTCTTCTTAGATGTGGATATATATATATATATATATATATATATATATATATATATATATATATATATATATGCTGGGACGCTATTCCACATCCAGACATCTGGGTAGGATGAGTAATAATAATAATAATAAAAGATGCCAACTATATATCCGTTGTATGTTTTGCCAAGTAATAATTATCTTTGCATGCCATTTGGCATTCGCGTCACCACTCATTGGGGAGTTCTGACTCCCATGAATTCTCATGTCCAGATCTCGGAGCTTGAAGCTTGTAGATTCTTTCAGTTGCTGATCAGAGAATAAAGAGGATGGTGGATCAAAAGTTTAGAGTAAACCGTGTGAGTCCATGCATCAATGTTCACACTCTAGCTATGCATGTAAAATTACTATGCTCCTTCGAACTACCATTTGTAGGAAAGGCTATGATGGGTCATATCCGCAGGGAGGGCTTGCGATGGAAGCTTTCACAGTTCTTTTTATTCTAGTTTTTGCAAAGAAAATGAAAGTTCTTTGTTTAAGAATTGAAAAAAAAAAAAAACAAAGTAAAAAGAAGAAGATGAATCTTGTTGTGTTAAAAAAGAAGAATAAAGACGAGGAAGGTAGAATGAAAACGGTAAATTTGGAAAAGTAAGAGAAAAGAATGGATTTGTATGAGACAGAAAGTTTCTTAAAGAGTTTTAATCAGATAGAAAGAAAATCATGACTAACTAACAACTCTACACTACTAACTTACTAATCTCTTGGAGGACTTATGTCTCATGTAGATTCATTGGCATATTGTCCATCTTGTTTTATCAAGTCAATGAGTTGTCCCAATTTGCGAAGATGTTCTTATCTTAGCTTAGTTAGGTGGCCTCCTTGGATCATATGCTCCCAATAGGTTCACAAGAATGGAACTTAGAAATTTGAGATTCACAATTTAGATATGCATTATAAGAATGTTAGGTTCATTAGAACATCAAAGCCATGGTTAGCTAGCATGAAATAAGAACTACATTAAGTTGTTCGCATATTAAGGTGATCACATCATCATGTTCTATCAAGACTCTTGTTAAAGAAACAAGGCTCTAAATGAGGCACACATGAATCATATGGAGGGGGTAACAGAACCTTCATTAAGATCAAAGATAACACTCATCTTCATTGGGAATTAAAGAGACTTGTTAGGCACAAGACTAAAGTTATAAATATCCAATAAATCATATGAGTTAGCATCACCTAAGAGTTAGTAGTTAGTAATGTTAGAGGTTAGTTAGTCATGTTAGAAGATTAGTTTTCCATAGAGAAGTAAAGCAAGAAAAAAGACATAGCAGATTAAAGTGCCAGAAAATAAAAAGCTTGAAAGTAAATGGCAAGAATTAAAAGAGCAAGAAATTAGAGGAAGGAGAACATGAGCTTTGCATTTTATAGTCGCTCTCAATTACAGAGACCTCACTCTCACTCTCTCTCTTTTCTGGAATCTAAAAAAGAAAAAAGAAAATTACAAGAGGAAACTAAAGAAGAACCTAAAGAAATCCTAAACCTTCTCCTAAAATTTATGGATATCCTCCTCTCACCTTCAACAGAGGCCCTAGGGTCTTTATATAGGCACCAGAATCTAATCACTCTCAATCACAGCCGTAGGATCAACCGCTGCATCAACGGCCTCAGAATTGCTGCGGAAACGCTGCCAAGTCACGTTTTCGCGGCAGAATCTAGGCCGTTATGCCAGCGATTGCTCTGTGATTCTGTTACTGCCCAAGTGTACTGCGGGAGCTTCTAAAACCACGAGAATATTCTCTGATTCGTTACAAATGTGGGCTTCTTTAATTTGGACTTTTATAATCTTCTTTAAATCCTTGAATTAACTTGAATTTTGGGCCTTCTTCTCCATTAAAGAGTGGACCTGAAATTTAAGAGAAAAAGCCATTAGAAAGCTTATTTTTATTGATAAAATGCATGAAAATGTGACGTAAAATTGAACACTAATCACACCCCCATACCTAGCTTTTGCTCGTCCTCGAGCAAAATAAGCAAAGAAAAGAAAAAAAATCCTAACTACATTATTACACCACTTTCATAGGTGACACGATTGACTGAGCATGTGCAACAAGCCGTTAAACCTCTAGGTTACCCTAAAGGAGGAGTGTTGTCTCCTGAGGGTTTTCAGCGGATTGCACCCACAAAATCTAAAGAAAAAGAAACATATTAGTGATTTTTCAAAAAGAAAAAGAAAGAAAGTATATGATCCATTTTTGCAAAAATTTAAGTGATCTTTTGGCTTTAGGTTACCCCAAACTATTCCTTCTCATTATAAGTCTCCATGTGAAGTATTGTCTTCAATTAAGGTTAAGTTTCAAAAATAGAGAGAGTATCAGATTTGATATCAAACCTAAAATATAAATATTTATATGTATGAGGAATTATTCTTAGATTATGATACTTTTTATTTATATTCTATTATTATTATATATATATTTATTTATTTTTTTATTATTTTTTTTTATGTATATATGTATTTAAACTTATTTATTTTCCTTAGTTCATTAGGCTTTCTAATTTACCCATGTAGCGAGCCTTTTAACGATGACTCCCAGGCCTGATGGTCTTAGGGCATCAGATGAGGATACATCCCTAAGGTTCAAGGACTCGAGTAAAAAGGGTCACGAATGCTAAGGACTTAATAACTTTTAGGCGTGACTGGTCATGCTTTTTAAGGCACAACTAACCAGCTTAATTGGTGATTATGTATTTATTTCTAACATTTTTTTCTCTTTTTTTTTCTTTTTTTATATTTTATATAAATAAAGGTACTAAGTCTTTGATAAATCCCTCAACATGTAAATGTATATAATACTTAGGAAAAATTCAAAATCTAATTATCTTTTTATTCTTTCTTTCTTAACCTAAATATCCAACAATTCTTCTATTTTTAACTTATATCAAGAAATTCTAGTTTAGTGTTTCCCTAATTCCTAAGATCAAGTTAATTTTCTTAAAAATAGATCAAAGAAAAATATTTTTTTTTATAAGGAAATCAAAATCTAAAAACTAAAAATCCTAAAAAGAATAAAAAAATCTAAGTTAGTACTCACCCCGCCATACCTATCTCATGCATTGTCCCCAATGTATGCAAATAAAACACATGTATGAAATAAGGTAATGAAAGGTATCAACCCCTCTTACGACTCGGACCAGCTGTTGTGCTTAGACCGGCCGACTGTGATCTCCGCAAACCCTCCTCAATTCGTTCCAAACGAGTGATCTGCTCCTCCATCTGCTTCCTCAACCTAATCTGGCCTTCAAAAATTTTCTTCATGCCTTTTCATATGAAGACATAAAGGCGTTTTTGAAATTCTAAGAAGTATTATGAAAGCCGTTTTTGAAAATTCAATCCCATTTAAAAACTAAAAATCCAGGAATCAGTCAGCGATGCCGACTGACACCGGTTTTGGGGATTTTGCAGAAAATTTTGAAAAATTCTAGAAAATCATGAAAAATCTAAAATATTAGAAAACAGTCTCTGAAACTAAAATCGGTCAAATTGGACTTCCAGAAAGTCAAATCGGGCTATCATTGGTATCGGGTTCTCGGTCCGGTCAGGGCTGGCTCTAGATCTGAGAATCCAGATCCGATACACAATAATATAAGTAATCACAACTCAAAAACACATACAGGAAGAAAACTGAAAAATACGGTCGAAAAAATTTTGGACACGTACCAGGGTACGTATCCCGGGAACAGGGTGCTACAATCTACCCACCTAACAAAAATTTCGTTCTTGAAATTTCTATAAGGAGGGAGATGAACATGGAAATAAATAATTGATAAGACAAGAGATGAAACTGCTCAAGTCGGAGCGTCTGTAGCACAACCCTCAGATGCTCCGCATGCTCCTCTTCATTCTTGGAATAGACCAAAATGTCATCAATGAACACCAATACAAACTTATCCAGATAGAGAGAAGATTCTATTCATCAAGCCCATAAAGACTGCTGGGGCATCTGTAACTCCAAAGGGCATAACCAAGAACTCGTAATGATCATAGCGAGTCCTAAATGTCATTTTCTGGATGTCTTCCTTCCGGAGGGACTTGCGTTCTCCAAAGAACTGAAACTCCGGTTGGTGTGGAATCCTGAAGATCACCTTCTTGTTCCGACAGTCGATCACCGCATGACACTTGCTGAGCCAAGTCATGCCTAGGATCACATCGTATCCTCCAGTGTCCAGTACGAACATGTCGGCTTCTAACTTCCTACCACATAACTCCGCATTGCACGCCTTGCAAATCTTATTAGTTATGACTATCCCATTCCCCGTACTAATTTACCATTGGTCACCCATACATGCTAGGGGTATAGAATGCAAGGCAATAAATTTACTGGATATGAAGCAATGCGATGCACCAGAGTCAAAGAGTGATAAGACTGGAACTGAGTGAACCAAGATTGTACCTGCCACTACTTCTCCAGATGTCTCAGCTTCCTCGGCTGTCAAGTTGTACGCCTGGCTTCTCCCGCGGCCTACTCCGGTCCTGGGTCCCCTCTGAGCCTGACCCAGAGTCCGACGCTGGGGAGAAAGTGGAGCTCCTCTGCCTACTGGTCCTGGATTCCTCCTCATCAGTGGTGCCGAAAATGCTGAGGGAGCTGCTCGAGCTGGAAGTGCTGGTGGTGCTGGAGCTGCATTCCAGGTCTTCTTGAATGGACACTCTCCTACTGAGTGGTTGCTGGATCTGCATGCCAAACACAGTCCATTGGCCATAGGCAGTTCCGCTGATTGTGTCCAGGCTTCTGACAGTACCCACACACAAGCTGCTAGGAAGGAGGCTGAAAGGGCCGCTTGGCTACTGGGGTACTAAAAGATCTGACTGGATTTCCCCCGTGCACCTGCTGGAACTGGGGCTTCATAGGCTTGTGCTGCAGCTCAACTCTCCTCTTCTTCTCCAATCCCTGCTCCACATCACGAGCTATAGAAAGGACTTGGGAGTATGTCTTCAGCTGGTGGGGTATAAGCAACATCTGGATATCCACCTTCAGTCCTTGCTGAAATCTGCTAGCCCTCTTCTCCTCGTCGGCTACCATATATGGTGCAAACCGACTAAGTCTCAGGAATTCCGCAGCATACTCATGTAAATCACCTAGAGGGGGGTGAATAGGTGATGAGCTAATCTAATGGTCACAAATGCGGAATTAAAACTTCTTAAACTAAATACCAAGTTTAACACAAGAGTGTAGCCGAATTCCCCGTGAAGGGCTCTGGGCTAACTCCTCAAGATTCCTCTAGATAAGAGTTGAGGTGCCGCGTTGGCTCTCTTGGTTGAAAACTAGTGTTAGCAAACAATCCCGAGCATATAACGATTGGGCACAATATGAATATCAAGCATGTAAAGATAAACACAATAATAGCATGCAAGATATAAACAAGTAAGGGGGAGAGAGAGCAATCGCAAACACAAGGGATTTGTTTCGAGGTTCGAGCACACTTGCTCTACATCCCCGCCTTCAACACTATGAAGGATTTTCACTAAAACTGATCCCACCGGATCACTCGGTGCCGCAACACCTACAAGGCGAGTTCACACTTGAACTCTTTGGACTATCTAGTCCCGTACACACCGCAAGCCCACTAGCTCGCCGAGGCCGCACCTCAAACACCGAGTTCCCACTAGAACCCGAAACAACGCGAACACACAAGTCCGCCTCCTCAAAGTACAAGGATGAAGTTTTTGGTGATCACAACACTTTGATCACCTAAAAACAATCTCACAACAATCCCTATAGGTAGATATAGCAATGGATAGCTCAAGTGTTGTATGAGAAAACAAGGATTGAAATGGTGGAGGAAAACTCAAGAAAAACTCTTTTGAACACTCTTGATAAAACTCCCCTTTCGATTGAAAGTATTGGCTCTCAATTTAGTGGAGAAAACTCTTTTAATGAAGTAGGAAAAACTGGCTCAAAACCCACTAAAAATCTTGTAGAAAACAGCCCCCAAATGGCCCAATTTATAGGGCTCCAAAAACTAGCTGTTATAGGCCAGAACTGGGCTGTCGGTCGACCGCCCGGTCGACCGCCAACGGTCATTTTTCCGACCGATGGGGCAGCGGTCGACCGGCCGGTCAACCGTTGCTAGGATACAGAGAGCACTGCTCTCTGTCCGGTCGACCGCCCGGTCGACCGGGGCCTTTCCAGAGAGCAGAGCTCTCTGGACGGTCGACCGGGTCGGTCGACCGGCCCTCCTACTAGAACAGGCGTGCACGTCTATGCACGTCGGTCGACCGTCCGGTCGACCGACTTCAGACTTCGGTCGACCGGTCAGTCGACCGGCTGAAGCCAGATTTGGGATTTCTGGGAAATGAAAGCTTATCTTTTTGACTCAAATAAAATCCCATAAAATACTGAAAAATCTACAAAAATAGTTTTAATACTTTACTTTGAAAAACAAACATGCTTGCACAAAATCAAGACATGTTACAAATGATTTGGACTATTTTTGTTTCTTGAAAATTTTGGCTCAAAACAAAAACTGTATTTTTCCAAAATTGATTTTTCCAAAACTTCACCAAATACAAAAATAAGATATTTTAAACACTTTTAAAGCATGGTGTGTATGGATATGATCCACTACACATACAAGATGAAATATCTATGTTTTTGACAATAAGCATTAAACTTGGTTTTGGTTAAAACATGTAAACTTTGAATACCAAAAACCAAACCGGTATTTTTCTAAAGTGAAAAGTCTTTTCCAAAGTAAAAATTCTTTTATGAAAAACTTGTCTTAATCAAGAGTGTGTGTGTGTGTGTATAGATACTTAAGCAATCCACCAACTATTCTATCCTTTACATTTTATCTAAAAACAAAATCTTATAAAAAACAAACCTAGACACAAGTCTTGATCTTGAAGTCTTCACTTGAAGTCTTCTCATCTTCTTGACTTGGTCCAGACACGATCCAACAAGCTCGACTCCTCTTGAGTACTTGATGTGGTCTTGATGCATAGGCTCGTGAATCAAACCGTGCTAGCTCCAAAACTTGACTTTAAATCCTTTGTTGAAGCTACACACCTACTAAGATCTTGATCATAAATCTGAGACTAAATAAACAAAAGATCATTAGTACTATAACTACATGAGTAGATTATCATCAAAACTAGAGCGATTGGCCTTTGGGCCAACAATCTCCCCCTTTTTGATGATGACAAAACTCATGGAGTTATATATGCATGGATTAAAGTTAAGCTTCAAAGAAGCTCCCCCTTAACTCATGCATAACAATAAACAATAATATATGGCAATGAAGCACATGAATCTAAACAAACATGTATGCAAATATACGGAGATAAACATGCCAATCAAGTATAAAACACATCAAATTCTTTTTCTCCTATTTGCAAACAAAACAATATGCATGAACACAAATCCTTTTACCAAAACATGCATATATACTAAAATACTTCTCCCCCTTTTTGTCAATCATCAACAAAGGGTTTAAAGTAAAAACAAAATGTTCTCCCCCTTTTGTCATAAACAAAGAGATCAATAAGGGGTAAAATCAAATCAACCAATAAAGAGATATATGCGATATACATTCATGAAGAGGAAGACGTTAAGTTAGCTTCCTACATATATACATTACATGAAAGAGGGATGACAAGCCCTAATTCACATAACGCATAATATGTAATGCATAAGAGGAGATGTGAAGCTCCCCCTACACACGTGTATCACATAAAGAAGTGTTGTCAAGCTCCTCAATACAAGATACACTCAACATGAATCTATATGTAGAAGAGATGTTAAGCTCTCCTTACATATAGGCAATACACATTAAAACATTTTTTAATCTTTCTTATTAAAACAAAATTTTGAATTTTCTCAACAAAACAAAATTTTGAGATATCTTAGTAAACCAAATTTTAAGATATCAAATGTAAATAATCATTATAAAATTTGAATTTTTCTTGACAAATAGATAAAACATATTGATACCAATTGAAATTTATAACAAATTTGAAATTGAAGCATATTGATACCAATGAAATTTTTTTTTCATAAACTTTGTGCTTTAAATCAATTGTAAATTAAGCATATATATATGATGTGTTTGTGCTTAATTTTCAAAACATATATATATGTATGGAAAAGACAATACCAATAGGAATTGATATTACATGAAATGAAGCATACATATATAGAAATAAAATTATGAGTATACAAAATATATCAATTGAGATACCAAATGAAATTATGATACCAATTGAAATTATGAAGTGAGAATAGTGTATAACTCATAAACTACCACCCTTTATATGCTCAAGATAAAGATTTTCAATAGGCTTGCAAGGCATACTAGCCCATCCGTCCACCCATTAAGGGGTTAGTAGGGGTTTTCAAAAATAGGAGTTTAAAAAATATTTTTATTGAAAACAAACACTACCAATTGAAGAATAAATAACTAATTAAAGTAATTTTTTAAAAAAACTAGTTAAAAATCCTTCAAAAAATGAAAACAAATCATATGTATTTCACGAATCATACCAAATACACAAGAGATGACACTCAAAACGATAAAGTGTTGACCCAAAGGCCTTCCACTCTAGTTTTGATGATGATTAACTCATGTAGTTATGTGTACTAATAATCTTGTGATTTTAGTTTCAGATCATTAGTCAAGTTATTAGTAGGTGATTAGCTTCAATAAGATGATTTGGAAGCTACCCACATGTTGATTCAAGAGCCCAAGCGTCAAAGATCATATATAGCACTTGCTCGGTGGATCAAAGAGTTTTGGATCGAGTCGGCTTGGAGAAATCGCTCTACAAGAAGACATCGGTACCATAGTTTAGTTTTGGGTTTAGATCCTAATTGTAAAGATTAGAATAGTATGATAAGCTCAAGTTCACAACACACACGTATCATGTTTTGTTTTCGGTTTTTGGTTTAACCGATCTTGGTTTGCATGAATAGATATTATATCAAAACAAGTTTACATGGTTTAATGTATATTAGATTTGTTCTATATACATACATGCTTCAACTCTTAGACAAACTTACTTTGATATACCTGCTTCATGAGTTTTAGGTTTTGTGTTTTAACAATACTTAATTTTGGAATTAAGGACAAAAACTATGATATGTATATGTTTCATGTATATTGGATTTCTATCCATATGCATCATGTTTCAAATATTTAAATATCATGTTTTTGTATTTGGATGAGTTTTAGACAAAATGTATTTTCTATTCAAGAATCCAAGTTTTAGAAAATACAAGGTTTGGTTTTGGTAAAAATGAAAAGACATAAAAATAGTTTTATTGCTTGATATTTGAGTCAAAACTTTTATCACATGTTTATATATCAATGCAATTTGACAAAACTATTTTTGGGATTTTTAGTAGTTTATAAGAATTTATTGGATATTTATTTCCCCAGATTTCTGACCTGTTTTGGTGTCTGCCAGGCTGATCGGTCGATCGGTACGATCGACCGCACCATGTAGCCGGTCGACCGTATGGGTCGACCGACGTGCACAGAACGTGCACGCTGGCTACACCTTTAGCCGGTCGACCGAGCCGGTCGACCGACTGAGAGCAGGTTTGCTCTCTGTTTGTTTGGGTCGACCGGGCGGTCGACCGCTAGCGCCAACGGGTCAAAATTGACCGTTGGACGGTCGACCGGGCGGTTGACCGGCAGTGGTATTTTGGCCAAATCTACTGCCAACGGCTAGTTTCCAGATTTGCCTATAAATACCCCATTTGCAAGAGTTTTTCTCTAAGATTTTTTGTGCGAATTTTTCCCTACTCTCTGGTGTTTTCAAAGCAATCAAAAGAAGTTTTTTGGACTTGAATTGAACAATCCTTTTGGTGTTTTGCCTAGGGTTTGAAAAATCAAAGAAAGGGCTTTTGGGAAAAGATTTTGATTGAACTTCTCTATCTTGGTTTAAGTTTTTCCCAAGGATTTTTCTTTGTGATTTTGATTTCCATTCCATTGGTTTTCTCCACACTTGAGCTAAAATCTACTATCTCATTCTATAGGATTATTGTGTGGGAGAAGAAATTGTTTGTGGTTGCTTGTTGAACCACCAAGTTAAAAACCCAATCTTTGTTTGGCTTTGTGCCTTGGGTTGTATCCCTTAAGTTGTGAGGTGATCCTTGTTTGCTTTGTGCTAATCCCTCAAGTTGTGAGGTGATTGTTTGTTGGATTGGAGCTTGCCTCAAGGAGGAGGTTGTGGTTGTAAAGAGAGGAGTTGGGTACTCCTTGTGAGAGTTCTTTGTGGACTTGCTAGTGGATTAGAAATCCTTCGTGTGTCGAAGGCGGGGATGTAGAGCTGGGTGCTCGAACCTCGTAACATATCTTGTTGTTTGCGCTTGATCCATTGACTCTCTCTCTATCTCTCTCTTTACTTTGTGCCTTGCAAATTTTCATATTGTGCATTCATAATTGCTTGGCTTGGTTGTGTGTGCATCATTTGTTGATCACACTTGAGTGTATTGCATTAAGTTTTTAAATTCCGCATTTAGTTCATAGATTAGCCATATCACCTATTCACCCCCCCCTTCTAGGTGACTTTTCAATTGGTATCAGAGCTAGTGCTCCTGATATTTAGGTTTAACCACCTAGGAGAGAGATCTTGGTTTGCTAATCTTCATTTGCATTGCTCATTTGTACTCATTTAGTTTGCTCTCATGGATAGCCCTCCTATGTTTGACCACATTAGACTTGATGTTTGGAAGGCCAATATGAGTAGGCATTTAAAATCACTAGGTCATCTAGTTTATCAAGCCTCCACACAAGAATCCTTCCCAAATAGTAGAAAGCATAAAAAGGCAAATGCATTAGCACTTAGAGCACTTAGAGCATCTCTTAGTGAACATCTTTTACCCGTGTTTGATCATTATGATTCGGCTTTTGCAGTTTGGAGCTTATTGACATGTCCCGAGCTTCCAAGGATTATCAACAAGATGAGGAGATCTAAGAGAGAAAAGTCCGAAGAGCATTGCTTCATGGTCAAAGGAAGAACTCCCTTGAGGTACAATCGGACACTCAATTAGATGATAGCTCTAGTTCCTATTGCCATGGTTGTTTTGAAGTTCAAACATTGAATTTGGAACTTGCTCAAAAGCTTAAAAATTTATTGGAAAAACACAATCTTTTGAAAGAAGACAATCTTGTTTTGAAAAATGAATTAAAGGATTTGTGTTCAAATTTTGAATTGGTTTTGCAAGAGAAGGAAGAGATCACTAGTGAATGTGACTCACTAAGATCTCAACTAGACCTTGCCCTTAATGAGATTGAAGTTTTAAAAAGCAAAAATGATTGTGATGATGTTGCAAAGCACAATGAGATTTTATCTTCAAAATTGGATTTTACTTTTAAAGATAATCTTGTCTTGAAAAATAAAATTGATTCAATTACAAAGAATTGGATTTGGTTTTAAAGAAAAATGAATCTTTGAAAATTGATATTGATTTTCATGTGTGCCATGCTAGTATAGCTTCTACTTCTTGCACACCTATTGCATGCTCCACTTTATCTTCCACTATTGATAATGATATAAATGTTTTGAAGATGAGTGTTGATAGTTTGGGCTCCACTTTGAGCCAATGTGCTTTAAATCATACACGTTTGGAAACCTTGGTTCGCAAGAAACAAGGTCCGTCTTTGCATGCACACACCTCTAGGCATACACATGCTTTTCATGATCACCACCATCATATGTATGCTCACGTGTACACATGTACACATTGTGGTCGAAAAGGCCACCTTGCTGGATTTTGTTATGATCGCATTTATCATGAAAATTTAGCAACTAATCTTGTTTGGGTTAGAAAGGATACTAACCCCCGTGGACCCAAAAGGAAATGGGTACCAAAGACCACCTCTATACTTTTTGATGTAGGTGGAAGCTCTCGCATCACGTGAGAGTATTAGTGTCTTAAGGTGGATGCGTTCTAAGCCTAAAAGAGAACCATTTGGATGCTTCACTCTCAAGAGGATTTGGTGGAGAGGACCACCATTGGTTTGGAGAACCAGAGATGCACCTTCATCGGTTTTGGTATCATTCTCTAACTCCCATTATTTACATGCTTTTTCATGTTCATCAATTTATAGCATGTCTTGTTTTATTGTTCATTATGCTTATGTTATGTTGGTTAGATTAGTGTTATACATGTTTAGTTACTTGAGCACCCATGTTTCATATGGATCTATATTTAGTGTTCTCACCTTGTTTTAGAACTAACATGTATGCCCTAGATCTAATGCACATGCATATGCATTATGACCATTTGAATGTTTATGATGTTTTATTTTTGATGACTCATGTTTTGATTAGTATGATATTTGCCATGTTTATTAGACTTATGCTTTACATGATTAGTTGTTGAGACACCCATGTTTAGTATGGACCCATATTTTGTGTTCTCTTTATTTTTAGCTATCATGTTAATCATACATCTAATGCACATGTCTTTGTCATGCTAATCATATGGTTGACTATGACTTTTTGTTTAATAATTCATGTTTTTGATTATTATGATCATGTTGATTGTTGACCCGTTTTATGCTTCATGTGTTGACTACTTGCTTGAATGATGGTTTTCATTAAGACTAGAATTATACTTGTACAACGAATGAGCTACAAATAGACCTTTATATATGTTTGTGCTTGAACGCTCATTTGTATTCACTTGATGTACTAGTATTGTCTAGTTTTGATGATTCTTGCATTTGACTTGTATTCACCATTTTACATGTTTTGTTTTAACTTCATGTATATGTCTATCTTGTCCAAACCATTGAGTATACATGTACATCCTTGAGCCACGTGCCTTCATGCATATACTTTTGTGGACTCATTATGTTTAGGATATGTATGTATACTTTAGTTTGTACATGACATACATATGCATTGAAGTTTAAATCATTGTGATGATTTCCATGTTTGATTGTGATTTCATATTTTAAGGTGATTTTCATGGATTTCATGATTCACGTGTGTTTCATATTTTAAGAAATTCGATATTGAGCTTGATTGTCCATTTTTCATGATGATATGTTTCACACAATACTTATACACTCACCTTAGTTGATGTTTTCTCATGACTTAGTCTTCATGAGTATGAATTGTGCTATATGGTTTTTGAGTGTTTAGTGATCATGTGATTTTCATGTTTCATGAAATATCTTTTGGTTTTGTCCTTTGTTTGAAAGATCTCATACTAGTTAATTCATATAACTAGTTGTGATATTCTTCCTTGGTAGAGATTTTCAAACATACTATATTTGCAAATCTATTTTTGAAAACCCCTACCTTCTAAGGGCGGTTGGATGGGAGATCATGTTCATGTTTACTTTAAAATGAAAACCATTTGATACTTGAACCATGATTGGGAGGTATATAGGAATATGAGATATACACTTGATTTTATTGTTGTTTCAATTGGTATCATTGAATTCTTTCAATTGGTATCAATCTTGACATTTCTTGTATACTCATATATTTGTGTGTATGTATGATTTCATTTCAGAGTATATCAATTTCTATTGGTATCTACTTATCATACATATATATATGTTTTAGTTGTGCTTACTATATCCCTATATCTTTAAGCACAAATCTTGTTTATGATGATAAGCTTGAGATTCAACCTTGTTTCAATTGATTTAGTTTTCAATTGGTATCTTAACTCGAGCCTTATCATAGTTTTTATTGGTATTTCATAAAGGGGGAGAAAAATTTGTATTGTTTCTTTCAATTGGTATTTAGTATTCCACTCCCTTGCTTTATGATAGAAAATAATTTCAATTGGCAATGATTTCAATGATCTAGATTTAATTTTCAGTTGGTATCAACATTTATGTTTAGAAATTCAAAATTTGTTATGTTTGATATCGAAGATTGTTTATTTTCAATTGATATGATGATTGTTTACTTATCAATTGGTATTTGTTTTTCAATTGTATAGTTTCATTTTTAATTGGTATCAATATGCACTTCCTTGACACTTTTTATTCTAATTGGTATCATATTTGTGTTTAGTCAAAAAGGGGAGAACATCCCTTGTTTTTGAATATAAAAGAATATGTTTTCATTAGTTTTGATTTTTTTTTAAAACCCCTTTATTGATGATTGACAAAAAGGGGGAGAAGATTTGAGTTTATATGCATTTTACATATGCATGTTTTATGTTTTTAATGTTTTTTATTAAGTTCAATTTGATATCCAAAGTATTATTTAAAGAACATGTTTAGTTTGCTTAGTTTTGGTATCAAGAGCTTGTATAAGAGATCATTAGTTTTGTTTTGCATGTATTGTGTATAATTGGTATCAAGAGCATGTTTATGTTTAGTTTAATTGGTATCAAGAGCATGTTTATTTTTTAAAGATTTTCATTGGTATCAAGAGCATGTTTATTTGTTTTTGCTAATAATTGGTATCAAGAGCATGTTTAATTGTTTTTGATAATTGGTATCTAGAACATGTTTATTTGTTTTATAATTTCATTGGTATCTAGAGCCATTTATTAGTTGTTTATCCTATGCATGAGTTAAGGGGAGCTTCTTTGAAGCTTAACTTTAATCCATGCATATATAACTCCATGAGTTTTGTCATCATCAAAAAGGGGGAGATTGTTGGCCCAAAGGCCTTCCACTCTAGTTTTTGATGATGATTAACTCATGTAGTTATGTGTACTAATAATCTTGTGATTTTAGTTTCAGATCATTAGTCAAGTTATTAGTAGGTGATTAGCTTCAATAAGATGATTTGGAAGCTACCCACATGTTGATTCAAGAGCCCAAGCGTCAAAGATCATATATAGCACTTGCTCGGTGGATCAAAGAGTTTTGGATCGAGTCGGCTTGGAGATTGCGCTCTACAAGAAGACATCGGTACCATAGTTTAGTTTTGGGTTTAGATCCTAATTGTAAAGATTAGAATAGTATGATAAGCTCAAGTTCACAACACACACGTATCATGTTTTGGTTTTCGGTTTTTGTTTAACCGATCTTGGTTTGCATGAATAGATATTATATCAAAACAAGTTTACATGGTTTAATGTATATTAGATTTGTTCTATATACATGCATGCTTCAACTCTTAGACAAACTTACTTTGATATACCTACTTCATGAGTTTTAGGTTTTGTGTTTTAACAATACTTAATTTTGGAATTAAGGACAAAAACTATGATATGTATATGTTTCATGTATATTGGATTTCTATCCATATGCATCATGTTTAAAAATGTTTAAATATCATGTTTTTGTATTTGGATGAGTTTTAGACAAATGTATTTTCTATTCAAGAATCCAAGTTTTAGAAAATACAACGTTTGGTTTTTGGTAAAAATGAAAAGACATAAAAATAGTTTTAATTGCTTGATATTTGAGTCAAAACTTTTATCACATGTTTAAAGATCAATGCAATTTGACAAAACTATTTTTGGGGATTTTTAGTAGTTTATAAGAATTTATTGGATATTTATTTCCCCAGATTTCTGACCTGTTTGGTGTCTGCCAGGCTGATCGGTCGACCGGTACGGTCGACCGCACCATGTAGCCGGTCGACCGTATGGGTCGACCGACGTGCACAGAACGTGCACGCTGGCTACACCTTTAGCCGGTCGACCGAGTCGGTCGACCGACTGAGAGCAGGTTTGCTCTCTGTTTGTTTGGGTCGACCGGGCGGTCGACCGCTAGCGCCAACGGGTCAAAAATTGACCATTGGACGGTCGACCGGGCGGTCGACCGGCAGTGGTATTTTGGCCAAATCTGCTGCCAACGGCTAGTTTTCAGATTTGCCTATAAATACCCCATTTGCAAGAGTTTTTCTCTAAGATTTTTTGTGCGAATTTTTCCCTACTCTCTGGTGTTTTCAAAGCAATCAAAAGAAGTTTTTGGACTTGAATTGAACAATCCTTTTGGTGTTTTTGCTAGGGTTTGGAAAATCAAAGAAAGGGCTTTTGGGAAAAGATTTTGATTGAACTTCTCTATCTTGGTTTCAGTTTTTCCCAAGGATTTTTCTTTGTGATTTTGATTTCCATTCCATTGGTTTTCTCCACACTTGAGCTAAAATCTACTATCTCATTCTATAGGATTATTGTGTGGGAGAAGAAATTGTTTGTGGTTGCTTGTTGAACCACCAAGTTAAAAACCCAATCTTTGTTTGGCTTTGTGCCTTGGGTTGTATCCCTCAAGTTATGAGGTGATCCTTGTTTGCTTTGTGCTAATCCCTCAAGTTGTGAGGTGATTGTTTGTTGGATTGGAGCTTGCCTCAAGGAGGAGGTTGTGGTTGTAAAGAGAGGAGTTGGGTACTCCTTGTGAGAGTTCTTTGTGGACTTGCTAGTGGATTAGAAATCCTTCGTGTGTCGAAGGCGGGGATGTAGAGCTGGGTGCTCGAACCTCGTAACATATCTTGTTGTTTGCGCTTGATCCATTGACTCTCTCTATCTCTCTCTTTACTTTGTTCCTTGCAAATTTTCATATTGTGCATTCATAATTGCTTGGCTTGGTTGTGTGTGCATCATTTGTTGATCACACTTGAGTGTATTGCATTAAGTTTTTAAATTCCGCATTTAGTTCATAGATTAGCCATATCACCTATTCACCCCCCCTCTAGGTGACTTTTCATAAAGCTCATAAAGATGTTCATGAAACAAGGTCATGACAAAACAAATAAAGTGTGAGTGTTTAAAAATCATGTAAATAGCATTTTCATGAAAATAATGAATGAAGCTCAAACAAATATCACTTAAGCAAGTGAAAAACATGAAAATTCATTTTTCATTTAAAAACAACTTCAAGGTATATGTATATTTTTATTCAAAGCTAACAATATGCATACATATCCCAAACATAAAAGAGTCTATTAATAGTATTTACATGAAGGCAAGAGACTCACGGGTATACATGTATATTTATTAGTTGTGAATACAAAATACATATACATGAAGTAAAATATGAAAATAGGCAAAACAAGTGTAAATGAAAAAATCATCAAAACTAGGCTATACATGTGCATATAGTGAGTACAAATGAACAATGAAGTGCAAACGTATATGAATCAAATGTTGCTCTCTACTTGTACAAGTATACATCCAAGTTTTGATAAAAACTACATTTAAACATGAAGCACAAAACATGAACATGCTAAACAAATCATCCATGAAAAGCATGTAAACTAAAGTAGGAGTTTAGAGATAGTTACCAAAACAAAGAACTATGATCCAAATCTCCAAACATGGTGGTTGTCCCACCAAACCTCCTTGATAGTGATGCATCAAATGTGTGTCCATCAAATCCATGTGCATCCACCATCAAGGCACCAATCCTCTCACGTTTTGTGAGAGCCCGCACCTACATCAAATACAAAAGGTGGGGATTTCGGTACCCATTTTCTTTTGGGTCCTTTAGGGTTAGTCTTATAAAGCACCCAAACATTTTTATTAGCAAAATTTAAAGCATTTATCTTATCATAACAAAACTTTGCTAAATGGCCTTTGCGGCCACAATGTGTACATTTGTACACTCTAGCATGCATATGGGTATGTGTGTGATCATGACGCGCAAAAAGTGAATATGCATGAGGGTGATGTGCATGAACATGTGGAGTTTGTTTCTTTGAAAACAAAGACTCCAATCTCTTATGATTAAATGCACATGTGCTCAAAGTTGAGCTTAAACTATTAATTTTATTTTTTAAAATTTTAACTTCATTTTGATCAATAGTGGTAGTGGCATGTAAAGCATGATCAATAGTCTTTTTCTTTTTAGAAACATTTACCTTTTCTTTTTCAATCATTTTTCTTTTTAAAGAAGTGTTTTCTTGTAAAGTAACTTCCTTTTGTTTTTCCACCAAAACAATCTTGTTTTTCAAAGAGGTGTTTCCTTCACAAAGATCACTTAATTTAGAAAGTAAGGAAACATTCTTATTTTTCAAACTATCATTTTCTTATGAAATATTTTCAAACTTTTCTTGTAAAGAATCTTTTTCATTTAACATGGCATCAATTTCTTTTTCAAAATTTTGTTATCCTTTTTAATCATGTCATATTTTTCAAGTAATTGTTGACAAAATGAAGTAAGCTCATCATATGACATGTCATTATCTTCATCTACCTTGGATTCGGTAGTTACCTCAAGGGGGTTATCCCCTTGGACCATGTAGCACACGTTGGAAGTGTCGCTTCCAACATCCGAATCGCTCCCCGCATAATATAGATCTTTTTCGCCAAGGGAGGTGATGATGTTCCATGCTACAAAAGCCGAATTAATGTTAGAAACCCTAGATAAATATTCATCATTTAGGGTAGATCTTAAAGCATGTAGGGCTTTTGCATTAGCCTCAATATTTTTGCCATTTAAACAATAGGAATCTTTAATAGTGGCAAAATAAATATGAATACCTAGGGCTTTGAGGTACAAAGACATCTTAACCTTCCAAGTTTGGATGTTAAGAATGTCAACGGTGGGAGGTGACATGAAATCTATGGTGTGTGTACAAATAATGTGATTAGCCTAAAAAGAGGATCTTTAACTCTAGGTTGTAAGACCCAAATCAAGAGCACTTGGCTCTGATACCAATTGTAAATCACCTAGAGGGGGGTGAATAGGTGATGAGCTAATCTAATGGTCACAAATGCGGAATTAAAACTTCTTAAACTAAACACCAAGTTTAACACAAGAGTGTAGCCGAATTCCCCGTGAAGGGCTCTGGACTAACTCCTCAAGATTCCTCTAGATAAGAGTTAAGGTGCCGCGTTGGCTCTCTTGGTTGAAAACTAGTGTTAGCAAACAATCCCCAAGCATATAACAATTGAGCACAATATGAATATCAAGCATGTAAAGATAAACACAATAATAGCATGCAAGATATAAACAAGTAAGGGAGAGAGAAAAGAGCAATCGCAAACACAAGGGATTTGTTTTGAGGTTCGAGCACACTTGCTCTACATCCCCGCCTTCAACACTATGAAAGATTTTCACTAAAACCGATCCCACCGGATCACTTGGTGCCGCAACACCTACAAGGCGAGTTCACACTTGAATGTTGGCCCAAAGGCCTTCCACTCTAGTTTTGATAATGATTAACTCATGTAGTTATGTGTACTAATAATCTTGTGATTTTAGTTTCAGATCATTAATCAAGTTATTAGTTGGTGATTAGCTTCAACAAGATAATTTGGAAGCTTTCACATGTTGATTCAAGAGCCCGAGCGTCAAAGATCATATATAGCACTTGCTCGGTGGATCAAAGAGTTTTGGATCGAGTCGGCTTGGAGATTGTGCTCTACAAGAAGACATCGGTACCTAGTTTAGTTTTGTGTTTAGATCCAAATTGTAAAGATTAGAATAGTATGATATGCTCAAGTTCACAACACACACGTTTCATGTTTTGGTTTTCGGTTTTTGGTTTAACCGATCTTGGTTTGCATGAATAGATATTATATCAAAACAAGTTTACATGGTTTAATGTATATTAGATTTATTCTATATACATGCATGCTTCAACTACTTAGACAAACTTACTTTGATATACCTATTTCATGTGTTTTATGTTTTGTGTTTTAACAAAACATATTTTTGAAATTAAAGACAAAAACTATGATATGTATATGTTTCATGTATATTGGATTTCTATCCATATGCATCATGCTTCAAATTGTTTAAATATCATGTTTTTTGTATTTAGATGAGTTTTGGACAAAATGTATTTTCTATTCAAAATCCAAGTTTTAGAAAATACAATTTTTGGTTTTTGGTAAAATGATAAGACACAAAAATAGTTTTAATTGCTTGATATTTTAGTCAAAACTTTTATCATATGTTTATGGTTCATTATAAAATGTTAAAACAAGTTTTATAGAATTTTCAGAAAAGATAAAAGATTTTTCAAAAATATTTTAACATGTGTTTCTGACCCAGGTTTGTGCTGACAGGCCAGGTCGGTCGACCGTATGGGTCGACCGCACCAAGGGCCGGTCGACCCGTGAGGTCGACCGACGTGCACAGACTTGTGCACGTCTGGCAGACACAAGCTCGGTCGACCGTCCGGGTCGACCGGGTCTGAGAGCAGAGCTCTCTGTTTGTTTGGGTCGACCGGGCGGTCGACCGGTAGCTGGCAACGGGCAGAATTTGACCGTTGGACGGTCGACCGGCCGGTCGACCGGTAGTGTATTTTGAAATCACCTAGAGGGGGGTGAATAGGTGATGGCTATAATGAATTATGGCAATAATGCGGAATTTAAAATTTAACACACAAATAGCACAAATTTAGATTTGCAATAAATAGAACAATAAATGTGCAAGAATTAAAAGAGTAGAGTTGAGAGAAAATTCGAGCAAACGCAAACGCAAGGATGTGTTTCCGAGGTTCGAGCCACGCTCTACGTCCCCGCCTTCACACTTGAAGGATTTGCACTACTATCGTTGATCCCACCGGATCGCCAATACAAGGACACACTTGTCCCTACACTTGTGATGCCGCAACACCACCCGAAGCTCACTAGCTCCCTTGAGGCCAATGCCTCTACAACTTCACTCAATAAGAAAGGTGATCACACTTGATCAAAATAGCTCACTTGCACAATCCTAGAGCCAATGATATAGATGTAGAACTTGGGATTGTGGTGTGCAAAAACTAGAGAGAAGGTAGAGGAATAGGCTACAAGTTGGGTGTTAGGAATTTAGGCTTTGAGAAATCTTTTGTAAAAGAAAGGAATTGAAAATCTTTGTAAAGCTCTTGTAAAATCTTTTGGAATTGCTTTGTAAATTGTTATATTATCAATATGAGGTGACCCTCTATTTATAGGGGTCAAAACAGCCTCACAAAAACGTTGGTATCAAATCCCAAAAGAGAATCAGTCAGAAAAAAAATAGTTGTTGGATCTGTCAGAACTTTTGACAGAGTCCGGTCGACCGCCAACGGTCAAAAATCCGACCGTTGGGGCTGGCGGTCGACCGGGTCGGTCGACCGAAAAATCCTGTGAACGCAAAAGAGCCTCGGTCGACCGGGTCGGTCGACTGATATAGACATGCACAGTTTGTGCACATCGTCGACCGGGCCGGTCGACCGGTTACTGTGAGTTCTGAAATATCAGAACTTCCAGAACCAGAATTTTGGGGTTTTGGGTTTTAGGTCTAGGGTAAAATATGGAACTTGTAAAAACATAGAGTATGAGCATATGTCATACTTCTATCATGTTAAAATAGTTTGATAAAAATCCTTTTGATAAAAACTTGTTTTTTTCCATAAAAATGTTTTTCCAAAACTATTATTTTTCTAAAAAGCTTATTTTCAAACATGTTCACTTTAAAACTAAGTTAGAAATGGAAATTGAAAATCTTTTTGAAGCCATGAACCTAACTAAGAGGTGTGTGTGTGATAATCCCATAGCTCTACTTCTAATATCTAGCTTTGACAAATATCTAAAATAAAAATAAAATACAAATCTTGTTTTCTTTATCGTCTTGATCTTGTCTTGATCTTCACATCATCAACTTGATCCTGAAGCATCCTAGTTGTGCATAGCTTGGGAATCTTCATTTTTGCGGCGTCCAAACTTGTGAGTCTTTTAGCGGAGCCGTGAAAAACCTGTTCTTGAACCTGAAATCCTTTTAAACAAAAGTATTAAATACATAACTAAATATGTTTTGTTATCATCAAATAACTGGGATAATGGCCTTTGGGCCAACATCTCCCCCTTTTTGATGATGGCAAAACATATGTAGTTATCACAAAATATTTTGGGTAGAGACTTCAAATGAAGCTCCCCCTCAACACATGCATATATAGGAAAACTTATGTAAATGATAAACACCATATTTCCATGCCAACAATGATACCAAATACTCATGTCATAGAATAGATGAAAGAAATGAGTTCATACATGACATAGATAAGAGATACACAAAAATAAAAGATACGCATAAAGTAAATAACCATGTTCATGTCCACACACATACTAAAATACATGTCCAAAGCAAAAATAAAAGTAAATACTACATGTCCAAACACATAAAGTACTACATCACAAAATATCTCTCTCAAGATAACTCTCCCCAAATAACTCTCCCCCTTTTTGACATCATCAAAAGGGGAGGTCACTCAGCAGCATCATCATCACCTCCAGCATCCTCGTCCTCCTCGTCGTCGGCATGCTCAGATGAGCCCTCAGCCATCTTCTTGTCACCACCATCTTCTTCCTCTGAGGAAGAAGCAATCTCCTCTGGATCCATGCCATCTACTCTGGTGCGCGGTGGTGGAACAGACGAACGAGCTCTGGGAGAAAATGGAGGACCGGTGGCTGGGAGTCACAAGCAATCGGAGTACGGTCAGGAACGAGCATGTCAATTTTTGTAAAAAGAGCCTGAAACTGAACGTCCACGAATCTCATGGACTCAGCAAATATGACATGTCGTTTCGGATCTCCGCCCGAAAAGCAGCATCCTGAATGGCACGAGCATCCAACTCCGCACGAATAGCTGCGTCGCGCTTCTCGACCCAGGCCTAGTGCGCCTCGATCTGAGAGCGGACCTCCGAAGAGAGAAGGGCCTGAAACTCAGGAGGAAAAACAGGGGCTGAAGAGGAAGAAGATCCAGGTGCAGAAGATGAGCCAGGACCAACAGGAGGAATATGTGGTTGCACAGGAGCGTGTCTACGCAGCTGGGCTTCCATCATCTTCAGGACAACTCCGTTGATGTTGGTCAAAGGATTGGAGGGACTTTCGGCAGAAAGATCAAAATCAAGAGCCCTAAGAAGATGGGTAATTAGCATGTCGTAGGGCAAGTTTCTACCCCGCAGTACGAATCTGATCAGAAGCCATGTGAGATGCTATGACACGAGGAAAGTTTACCTTAATGCCTCGAAGAAGGCAATAGATAATCAATGGTACAGAACCTCTAGCATGGCTATACTCACCATGCTTGGGGACAATGTTGAAGAAAATAATCTTAGCAAGGACCTGAGCAGTGAGAGTGTACCTACTCACAACCTCATTCCTTACTAGACCGGGGTTGTCATCCCCGTGGATAAGAGTGGATGCGGTGAGCGAAGACTCACCCTCCGGAAATTCAAAGTCATGCAGATCATGGGTATACACATCTGCTCACCATTGAGAGATGCAGAATCCTAGCAAATCGACCGATAGAAAGGTCGATGTTCCTATCTAAAACCCTAGATGTGATACGATTACCATCAAATTCAAAATTAGCATAAAAGTAAGGAACAAGGGAGGTGTAAACTTGCTCCTTGATGGTCAAGAAATCCACTAAATTGTTGGTCTACAGAATGTGGGGGATATTCAAGTGTTCGAAATCTTGGATAACAACAAATCTCCCCGAGTTGATATTTCTAGTGGAGAGATGGGAGTAACGATCAGCAGCAAGATCATTTATAAAGGGGCGAATGGGTCTAGGAGCTTGGGAGGAAGGTTGTGCAACTTCCTTTCCCTTCTCAGATCGGGAACGTTTAGGTGGCATGATGAAAAATGAAATTTTTAGGTATGAACAAAGTTAGGCTTGATCTAGATGCTTAGAAACCTAGAATTGATGACAATAGATAGTTGATTCCAAAGCAAGATATGAAAAATAGAGTCAAAAATCGGATTTTACCTTAACTGAGAAGAACCAAAACCCTAGACTGAAAATCTTGAAATTCTTCGAATCTAGCGGATGGGAGGTCCTGAAATCGAAGATCTGGTACAAGATGGATGGATTAGAGGTGGGTTTTTAATTGATTAGGATTTGGATGAGAGATTGGAGAGAGAGAAATTTTTGAGGAAAAAGAGGGTCTCCGGTTCGCTGAGAAAAGTGAGAGAGAGAGAGAGAGAGAGAGAGAAAAAGTGGAAATTTATAACAGATAAGGGCTGAAATCGACGATCGGTCGACCGGTCCGGTCGACCGAAACAACCGAGAGCTCTGTAAAATAGAGCGTCGACCAGGTCGGTCGACCGAATTATCCCGAGAGTTCTGCAGGTCTGCAGCGGTCGACCGGGACTATGGGCGGTCGACCGGTAACAGAAAAGAAAATAAAAATTTTCTTCTCAGGCAGAGTCGGTCGACCGGGGCTTTATAGGTCGGTCGACCGGCTTTGCCTGAAATCTGTTAACAGCATCTGGCCCAAAAAAATTTTAAAGAAATTTATAGTCAAATAGGTATGACATATTAAACATATAGGAATACACCAACTGGTTTTAAATCTTCATTAAGTTATTACAACATCAAATTCATGCAAACCCTTTTTAAATTTATTTTCATGTTTAAACAAAGATTTTAAAGATGTTGAAGCCGAATACCCAGTGACGGGTTCTGAACTTCATCCTCTTGATTCCTCTTGAATGAGTTGAGGTGCGCAATTGCCATCTTTAAGGTATTTGTTTAAATAGGAAATTTTACAAATGTTTATTTTTATTTATGAAATAATGTGTATATGTATACAAGTATATAATCACAAATAATAACCTATACATGTGGACATACATAACAAGACATGAAACAAAAGATATAGAAGTTAACACAAGGCACATATACAACATGATAGAAAAGTAGTTCTATACAAGCATATATCAATAGAGTACAAAAGCAAACTATCAATTCTATACATATGTATACATGACTAAAATCAAAAAACTTTTTAAATGGAGATGTTACCAATTTAAGGGCAATCTCCAAATAGGTGCCTCCACGATAGCGATGCATGCACGATTTGTTCTTTAAGCTCCGATGCATCAACCACCCGGCACCACTTCCTCCTAAGTCTTGGAGGGGGTAGATCCACCTATACCTATATCATTTAAATTCGGTGGCTCTTTTGGTACCCAAATCTTAGTGGGTCCTTTGGGGTTAGATCCGGGGCTAACCCAAACAAATTTATTCTTAACATTATTCTTAGCATAACAAAACTTTTCTAAATGGCCTTTGCGGCCACAATGCGTGCAAATAAAAATTCTACCACTATTGTACATAAAAGCATGGTGATGTGTGTGTGCATGTTTATGTGAAGAGTGTTTTATGATGAACATGTTTCCCTTGGGCTACTCCCTTAGGAAATTTAGATGCAAGCTTGTTAAAATCAAATGCACATTTCTTTAAAGTGTTATCTAAAGAATCAACACGTTTTTGAATTTCAACAAAAATATTTTTATTACTAGAAATCATGGGGGTTTTTCCTTTATTAGCTACCTTATACTTATCAAAATCATTTTTCAATTTTTCAAAAGAACTAGATAACTCATTTTTCTCTTTTAAACAAATTTCAAGTTTATTCTTCAAACATCATTTTCCTTTTTCAGTTTCTTATTATGAGATTGTGAAATCTCATACCTATGTTGCAATTCTTCAAAAAATTGAGCAAGTTCATCCATTGTAAGATCATCATCATCAATGGAAGTTTCTAGACATACCTTAGATGAATCCTCACCTTGTGCCATAAAGCACATGTTGGCGGCGTCGTGCTCCTCTTCGGATTCCGACTCCGAGTCATCCCATGTAGCGGCCAGGGCTTTCTTCTTCTTCCCGTGCTTGGAGGTGGTTGCTTGGAGAGCGGGGCAATCGGCAATTAGGTGACCGATCTTCTTGCAATGGAAGCAAGGACCGGGTTCTTCTCTTTTCTTCTCGTACCTTCCTTGAGGTTTCCCTCTTCGGAAGTTACTTTGCCGTCCCTTTTTGTAGAACATCTTGCCCACCTTCCGGATGAGCATGGCGAAGTCCTCATCGCAATCTTCCGATGAGTCGTCTTCCTCAATGGTAGTAGGAGTGGCTTTGAAGGCAATCGTCTTCTTCTTTGGTGCCTCTCCCTCTCTTCTCTAACTTTCATCTCCATCTCATGCGTCTTGAGATTTCCGATGAAGCCGGAGAAGTCCATCTCCTCTTTGTTGTTGAGCTCCTTGAGTGTGGTCGCCTTGACTTCCCAAGCTTTGGGAAGAGCTCTAATCACTTTCCTTATCTTTTGATCATTATCAATCTTGTCGCCTAAGAAAGAAGAGCATTAGTTATTTTTGTAAAACGGGTGAGCATATCATCAATGCTCTCATTTTCAAACATGTAAAAGTTCTCATATTGAGAACGTAGCAAGTCAACTTTGGCTCTCTTGACTTGAGACGTTCCCTCATGAGTCACAATGAGTATGTTCCAAACCTCAAATGCGGATTTACAATTAATTATGCGTGCAAGGTCATCCTCATTCAATGCTTGGGTTAATGCATATTGTGCCCTAGCATTAGCCTCATAGTCTTTGGAAGTATCCTCGGACCATGTGCTCTCATCACTAGTGGGTTCAATAAATCTTTGGTAATGGCCCTAGCTACCCTAACACCTAAGGATTTCAAAAAATAAGTTCATCTTGACTTTCCAAATGGGAAAGTTCAAGCCATCAAATTTGGGTGGGGATTTAATGCTAGAAAAGTCCATGGATGCCATGAATGCACAAGCAAAGGTAAATGCAACAAAATGTATATAGCCAAATATGGATCTCCCTAAGGTGGTTAGACCTAAGTTGTAGGGTTAGGCTCTGATACCAATTGAAATCACCTAGACGGGGGTGAATAGGTGATGGCTATATGAATTATAGCAATAATACGGAATTTAAAATTTAACACACAAATAGCACAAATTTAGATTTGCAATAAATAGAACAATAAATGTGCAAGAATTAAAAGAGTAGAGTTGAGAGAAAATTCGAGCAAACGCAAACGCAAGGATGTGTTTCCGAGGTTCGAGCCACGCTCTACGTCCCGCCTTCACACTTGAAGGATTTGCACTACTATCGTTGATCCCACCGGATCGCCAATACAAGGACACACTTGTCCCTACACTTGTGATGCCGCAACACCACCCGAAGCTCACTAGCTCCCTTGAGGCCAATGCCTCTACAACTTCACTCAATAAGAAAGGTGATCACACTTGATCAAAATAGCTCACTTGCACAATCCTAGAGCCAATGATATAGATGTAGAACTTGGGATTGTGGTGTGCAAAAACTAGAGAGAAGGTAGAGGAATAGCTACAAGTTGGGTGTTGGGAATTTAGGCTTTGAGAATATTTTGTAAAAGAAAGGAATTGAAAATCTTTGTAAAGCTCTTGTAAAATCTTTTGGAATTGCTTTGTAATTGTTATATTATCAATATGAGGTGACCCTCTATTTATAGGGGTCAAAAACAGCCTCACAAAAACGTTGTATCAAATCCCAAAGAGAATCAGTCAGAAAAAAATAGCTGTTGGATCTGTCAGAACTTTTGACAGAGTCCGGTCGACCGGGTCGGTCGACCGCCACGGTCAAAAATCCGACCGTTTGGGCTGGCGGTCGACCGGGTCGGTCGACCGAAAAATCCTGTGAACGCAAAAGAGCCTCGGTCGACCGGGTCGGTCGACTGATATAGACATGCACAGTTTGTGCACATCGGTCGACCGGGCCGGTCGACCGGTTACTGTGAGTTCTGAAATATCAGAACTTCTAGAACCAGAATTTTGGGTTTTGGGTTTTAGGTCTAGGGTAAAATATGGAACTTGTAAAAACATAGAGTATGAGCATATGTCATACTTCTATCATGTTAAAATAGTTTGATAAAAATCCTTTTGATAAAAACTTGTTTTTCCATAAAAATGTTTTTCCAAACTATTATTTTTCTAAAAAGCTTATTTCCAAACATGTTCACTTTAAAACTAAGTTAGAAATGGAAATTGAAAATCTTTTTGAAGCCATGAACCTAACTAAGAGGTGTGTGTGTGTGATAATCCCATAGCTCTACTTCTAATATCTAGCTTTGACAAAATATCTAAAATAAAAAATAAAAATACAAATCTTGTTTTCTTTGTCGTCTTGATCTTGTCTTGATCTTCACATCATCATCTTGATCCCGAAGCATCCTAGTTGTGCATAGCTTGGGAATCTTCATTTTTGCGGCGTCCAAACTTGTGAGTCTTTTAGCGGAGCCGTCAAAAACCTGTTCTTGAACCTGAAATCCTTTTAAACAAAAGTATTAAATACATAACTAAATATGTTTTGTTATCATCAAAATAACTGAGATAATGGCCTTTGGGCCAACATATTTTTGGCAGTTTCTGCTGCCAACGGCTATATTTTTCTGGGGTCTATAAATACCCCATTCATAGCCTGTTTTCTCTAAGATTTTTTGTGCGAATTTTTTCCTACTCTCTGGTGTTTTCACAGCAATCAAAAGAAGTTTTTGAACTCATATTGAACAATCTATTTGGAGTTTTTGCTAGGGTTTGGAAACCAAAGAAAGGGTTTTTGGGAAAAGAGTTTTGATTCATCTTCTATATCTTGGTTTTAGTTTTTCCCAAGGATTTTTCTTTGTGATTTTGATTTTCATTCCATTGGTTTTCTCCACACTTGAGCTAAAATCTACTATCTCTTCTATAGATCTTTGTGTGGGAGAGAAATTATTTGTGGTTGTTTGTTAGACCACCAAGTTATAAACCCTAACTTAGCTGGGTTTTGTGCCTTTCCCTCATTGTGTTGAGGAGGTTGTGCTATTGGGTTGCATCCCTCAAGTGGTGAGATGATCCTTGTTTGCTTTGTGCTAATCCCTCAAGTTGTAAGGTGATTGTTTTGTTGGATTGGAGCTTGCCTCAAAGAGGAGGTTGTGGTTGTAAGAGAGGAGTTGGGTACTCCTTGTGAGAATTCTTTGTGGACTATCTAGTGGATTAGAAATCCTTCGTGTGTCGAAGGCGGGGATGTAGAGCTGGGTGCTCGAACCTCGAAACATATCTTGTTGTTTGCGCTTGATCCATTGACTCTCTCTCTATCTCTCTCTTTACTTTGTGCCTTGCAACTACTCATATTGTGCATTCATAATTGCTTGGCTTGGTGTGTGTGCATCACTTTTTGATTGCACTTGAGTGTATTGCATTAAGTTTTTAAATTCCGCATTGAGTTCATAGATTAGCTATATCACCTATTCACCCCCCTCTAGGTGATTTCAATTGTATCAGAGCCTACGCTCCTGATATTTAGGTTTAACCACCTAGGAGTGAGATCTTGGTTTACTAATCTTCATTTACATTTTCATTTGCACTCATTTAGTTTGCACTCATGAATAGCCCTCCTATGTTTGACCATTTTAGACTTAATACTTGGAAGGTAAATATGAGTAGGCATTTAAAATCACTAGGTCATCTTGTTTATCAAGCCTCCACTTTAGAATCCTTCCCTAATAGTAGTAAACACAAAAGGCTAATGCATTAGCACTTAGAGCACTTAGAGCATCTCTTAATGACATCTTTTACCGGTGTTTGATCGTTATGACTCGGCTTTTGCAGTTTGGAGCATATTGACTTCTCCCGAGCTTCCAAGGATTATCAACAAGTTGAGAGGATCTAGGAGAGACATGTCCGACGAGCATTGCTTCATGGTCCAAGGGAAGAACTCTCTTGAGGTACAATCGGATTCTCAATTAGATGATTGCTCTAGTTCCTATTGTGATGGTTGTTTAGAAGCTCAAACTTTAAAAATGGAACTTGCCACAAAGCTTGAAAATTTCTTGGAAAACACAAACTTTTGAAAGAGGATAATCTTGTTTTGAAAAATGATTAACGGATTTGTGTTCTAATTTTGAATTGGTTTTGCAAGAGAAGGAAGAGATCACTAGTGAACGTGACTCACTAAGATCTCAACTAGACCTTACTCTTAATGAGATTGAAGTTTTGAAAAGCAAAAATGATTGTGATGATGTTGTGAAAAATAATGAGGTTTTATCTTCAAAATTGGATTTTGTTTTAAAAGATAACCTTGTCTTGAAAAATGAAATTGATTCCATTACAAAAGAATTGGATTTAGTTTTAAAGAAAAATGAATCTTTAAAAATTGATATAGATTCTCATGTGTGCCATGCTAGTATAGCTTCTTCTTCTAGCACACCTCTTGCATGCTCCACTTTATCTTCAAGTATTGAAAAAGATATAATATTTTAAAGAAAAGTGTTGATTGTTTGGGCTCCACTTTGAGCCAATGTGCTTTAAATCATACATGTTTGGAAACCTTGGTTCATAAGAAACAAGGTCCATCTTTGCATGCACACCCTACACGGCATACACATGCTTTCCACGGACACAACCATGACATGTATGCTCATGTGTACACATGTACACATTGTGGTCGAAAAGGCCATCTTGCTAGATTTTGCTATGATCGTTTACATAATGAAAATTTAGCATGTAATCTTGTTTGGGTTAGAAAAGAAACTAACCCCTATGGACCCAAAAGAAATGGGTACCAAAAACCCACCTCCTTGACTTTTGATGTAGGTGGGAGCTCTCGCATCACGTGAGAGTATTGGTGCCTTGAGGTGGATGCGTTCTAAGCTTAAAAGAGACCATTTGGATGCTTCACTCTCAAAGGGATTTGGTGGGAGGACCACCGTGGTTTGGAGAACTAGAGATGCACCTTCATCGTTTTGGTACATTCTCTAACTCTCACTTTTATTTGCATGATTTTCATGTTTATCCATTTATAGCATGTCATGTTTATTGTTCATTATGCCTATGCCATGCTCATTAGATTAGAGTTATACATGTTTAGTTACTTGAGACACCCATGTTTTATATGGATCAACATTTAGTGTTCTCACCCTTTTTAAACTAATATGTATGCCCTAGATCTAATGCCCATGCATTTACATAATGTTCATATGAATGTTTATGATATTTTGTTTTAATGACTCATGTTTTGTTTAATATGTTGATTTCCATGATTATTAGACTATTGACTTGCATATATAGCTTTTGAGATCACCCATGTTTAGATAGACCCATATGTTGTGTTCTCACCATTTGTTTAGCTATTATGCACATCATAGCTCTAATAGCATGAGGATTTACATAATGATCATGTTTATGATTTTCATGTTGATTTGTATCCCGTTTTATGCTTCATATTTTGACTACTTACTTGAATGATAGTTTTCATTAAGACTAGGAGTTATACTTGTACAACTAGTGAGCTACAAATAGACCTTTACATATGTTTGTGCTTGAACGCTCATTTGTATTCACTTGATGTACTAGTATAGTCTATTTTTGATGATTCTTGCATTTGACTTGTATTCATCATTTTACATATTTTGTTTTAACTTCATGTATATGTCCATCTTGTCCAAATTATCATTTATACATATACATCCTTGAGCCACGTGACTTCATGCATATACTTTTGTGGACTCATTGTGTTTAGGATATGTATGTATACTTTAGTTTGTACATGACATACATATGCCTTGAAGTTTAAATCGTTTGGATGAATTTCATGTTTGCTAGGTGATTTCACATTTATGATGAATTTCATGTTTTTAAGATGATTTCAATTGGTGATTTCACATCTGAGATGATTTCATGTTTTCAATATTAGGCTTGATTGTCCATTTTCATGTTAATATGTTTCTCACAACACTTGTACACTCACCTTATTTAATGTTTTCTCATGACTTAGTTTTCATGAGTACAAATTGTGCTATATGGATTTTGAGTGTTTTAGTACCATGTGGTTTACATGTGTCTTCATGAAAAATATTTTTGTTATTCCTTATTTGAAGAATCTCATACTAGTTGATTCATATAACTAGTTGTGATATTCTTCCTTGGTAGTAGTTGTAATACCCCTTCCCGGAATACGTACTTAGTTGCGTATTCAGTTTTTCGATCGTATTTTTCGATTTACTTCCTGTATTTGACCGATTTCAATTTCAAATATTATTTTCCAATATATTAGATTTTCTATGATTTTCTGGATTTTTCCTGAATTAAATGAATTTCTTCAAAACCGGTGTCGACCAGTGCCGCTGATCGATTCTCGGATTTTTAATTCACAAACAGTTAGGAATTTCTAGAAGGTCCTTTAGACTTTATTTCTTAGAATCATATTTTCTATCTAAATACTTTTTCTGAGAATTTTATGAATTTATGAAATTCCAAAGGAGTCGGTAGATAACTGATTCCGGGATTTTTAGTTTTAAACTATAAATTATTTCTTCAAACGAATTTCACCATGAGTCTTAAAATATTATTCTTGATTTTTGGTAAAATTTTCGGGTCGTTCCGAGATACTTGAATTTCGGACGATTTCGTATTTTCCGAAATGTTTTCCGCATCTTCGACTTAAACCTGGAAAATTGTCTTTTCAACATTTTTAATTTTAAGCCAAAGAAAATATCTTTCTTTTTTATAATTCTTTTCCTTTTCCCTTTTTCTTGATTTTCCTTTACTTCCTTCACAGCCTCAAAATTTTCCAATTTTTCAATAATTCCACTTTCTCCAAAATTCCACCAACTCCCACCTACTTCCTCATTTAATGCATCTCTTACTCTCTCTCTCCCATGGCCAGCCAAGTGGCCAAGTGAGGGACACCTCACCCTCTCCTATTTGCAATAACCCCCTCTCAATTACATTATTTGCAACTCCTTTACAAAATCTAGAACCTATATAAACATTTCCTTTACATTTCTTTTCCTTTTTCTTCATTTCACCAAAGTATTAGCCTTCACCATTTCCCTCTCCATCTCAACTTCAACCACCTACTTCCAAAACAACACCACAAGATCATCATCTCCACCTCAAGCAACCATTTTGGAACTTGGATCGTAGCTTTCTTCGCCGCCAAAGATCACCTTGGTGCTATTCGTCGACAACGACCCTTTCGATCGCATAAAACGTCGATTGATCACTCCTAGTGAGTATTTTTACTCACCAAGACTTGTAAACTTCCTAGTATACTTGTATTTCCACATCTTGTACACTTGTGCCTTCAAAATCATATTCTTGACCTTCAAATTCGACCAGCAAATTCTGTTCTGTACGCTATTTTCAGACCACGATTAGTCGACTGGACCTAGGGATTAGTCGACTAATCCATCTAGTTGAACCATAACCTTTTTCTGAAACTCAGTTTTAGTCGACTTACCCTGGTTATTAGTCGACTAACCTTTTCTGGAAATAAACCTCAACTCTCTAGAAATCACTGTTAGTCGACTACCCCTTTTACCCTAGTCGACTAACTTTTCCTGAACCAGAAACTCAACTCTCTGTATCTCAGATTTAGTCGACTTACGTATCTGTTAGTCGACTTGAGTTCACTGTTAGTCGACTACCCTTTTACCCTAGTCGACTAACTTTCCCTGAAACAGAATCTCAACTCTCTGGAACCCAGTTTTAGTCGACTATCCAGACTGTTAGTCGACTAGAGACAACTATTAGTCGACTAACCTTTCCACCTAGTCGACTAATTTTGGCTGTTTGTTATAGTTGATTTCTTTTCTGAAATTGGATCGTACTCTTGATACATATGTGATATATTATCTTTGTTTATGCTTCATAACTGGTACTTCATGACATGTTACTTGATGGACATTACTTCTTGTTACTTCATGACTTATTATTGTGTAGTCTCATTCCATAACTTGTTAATAAATGGATATCACCACTTATCATGCCATCACTTGAACCAAGCATGATACACTTGACTTTTGTATAAAATGAACCAACTTATATTGGGTCGGGGGAAAACATGCGGATATCGATACGTGTTCGTGTTTACAGTGGTTTTAGGAATGTTGTGCAACTCATGTTCCGGTCTGACCTGTGGGCCACCAGGGGACCGAGAGGAGTGCTTGCTCCCTCCTTACTGGTACCATCATGATAAGGGCATACATAAGTCCCTCCTGTTAGCCTAGCGGCTGGCTTCCGTCACCAAGCACGGAACAATCCTGGACCGTTATCCCGGGCATGTACGGGATCCACTGTAAACATAGTTCGTCGATACAACCGTTGGTTTCCAATAACAACCTTGCTTTACTAGGATATGGATCTATGTGCGCTGGGACGCTGGGTCACATAGCTAGATATCACAGTAAGACAAGTAATAATAATATAGATTCTAACTGTGGATCCTTATATGCAGACCTTATCTCTTTATGCTCCTATTACTTGCTGACTTACATGTATCGTACTGTTCCCTCTTACTTATTCATGTCTCTTAGCCATTTGGTTGTTGCCTGATTATTGTTATGAGATCTTGACTCCCTTGGATTTGCATATTCAGGTTCTGAAGCTTGGATCGAAGTGGAGCCATCCACAGAGGATCAAGCTTTCTTTAGTGAGCAGGCAGATTAGTTCCTGTTCTTCGTGCCAGACCTATCCATTTTGACTCACGGGATCTTCATCCAACTCGTGAGCTTTTTGTGTTTATATTGTAAATCTTACTTTTGGACTTGGTTGTGATGTAATACACACGTAATGTGTGATACTTTATCATATCCTGTGATAGCTTTGTAGTTGTACTTTTAAGTTGGCATATGTATGAATACCACGCTTGGTCGTGTACTCTGATTCTTGTTGTACTTATTGCTTAGCGTATATGCGTGGGGGCATTTTCTGACCTACGTATATACGTCGCAGTGACGTCTCCGTATCCGTCAGGATCGGGGCGTTACAGTAGTTTTCAAACATACTATATTTGTAAACCTATTTTTGAAAACCCCTACCATCAAAGGGTGGTTGGATGGGAGACCATGCTCATGTATGCTTTATTATGAAATCATTTTAAACTTGATCATGTATGGGAGGATAGGAATATGAGATAAACACTTGATCTTATTGTTGTTTCAATTGGTATCATTGAATTCTTTCAATTGGTATCAATCTTGACATTTCTTGTATACTCATACATTTTTATGTATGTATGCTTTCATTTCAAATGGTATCAATTTCGATTGGTATCTAATCTTTTCATATATATATATATATGTTTTATTTGTGCTTACTATATCCCTATATCTTTAAGCACAAATCTTGTTTATGATGATAAGCTTGAGATTCAACTTTGTTTCAATTGATTTAGCTTTCAATTGGTATCTTAATTCGAGCCTTATCATAGTTTTTATTGGTATTTCATAAAGGGGAGAAAATCTTGTATTTCATCTTTCAATTGGTATTTAGTATTCCACTCCCTTACTTTATGATAGAGAATAATAATTTCAATTGGCAATAATTTCAATTGGTATCAAAATCAAATTTGTTTATATGTTTAAATCAACTTTGGTATTAAGATCTATGTTTAAGTTCTATTTGTATCAACATTTATGTTTAGAAATTCAAAATTTGTTATGTTTAATTTCAATTGATATCAAGATTGTTTATTTACAATTGGTATGTTATTTGTTTACTTATCAATTGGTATCAAGATTTTTTTTTTTTCTATTGATATAGTTTCATTCTTTTTAATTGGTATCAAAATGCACTTCATTGACACATTTTTAATTGGTATCATGTTTGTTTTTAGACCAAAAGGGGGAGAACATCCCTTTATTAATTCTTTATTTTGAACAAAAGAGAAGAATATGTTTTTATTAGTTCTGTTTTGTTTTTAACCCCTTTGTTGATGATTGACAAAAAGGGGAGAAGAATTTGAGTTTATATGCATGTTTAGTTTATATGCATGTTTGTATGCATGTTTTATGTGTTTTTATATTAAGTTCAATTGGTATCAAAAGCATTATTTAAAGAACATGTTTAGTTTTGGTATCAAGAGCTTGTAAAAGAGATCATTAGATCATTAGTTTTATTTTGCATATATTGAGTTTAATTGGTATCTAGAGCATGTTTATTTGTTTAGTTTAATTGGTATCAAGAGCATGTTTATTTGTTTTTGCTAATTGGTATCTAAAACACGTTTATTTGTTTTTGAAAATTTCATTGGTATCTTCCATTGGTTTCTAGAGCCATTTATTGTATTATGCATATCTATGCATGTTTCATGTTTTATAATTTTATTGGTATCTAGAGCCATTTATTAGTTGTTTATCCTATGCATGAGTTAAGGGGGAGCTTCTTTGAAGCTTAACTTTAATCCATGCATATATAACTCCATGAGTTTTGTCATCATCAAAAAGGGGGAGATTGTTGGCCCAAAGGCCTTCCACTCTAGTTTTGATGATGATTAACTCATGTAGTTATGTGTACTAATAATCTTGTGATTTTAGTTTCAGATCATTAATCAAGTTATTAGTTTGTGATTAGCTTCAACAAGATGATTTGGAAGCTTTCACATGTTGATTCAAGAGCCCGAGCGTCAAAGATCATATATAGCACTTGCTCGGTGGATCAAAGAGTTTTGGATCGAGTCGGCTTGGAGATTGTGCTCTACAAGAAGACATCGGTACCTAGTTTAGTTTTGTGTTTAGATCCAAATTGTAAAGATTAGAATAGTATGATATGCTCAAGTTCACAACACACACGTTTCATGTTTTGGTTTTCGGTTTTTGGTTTAACCGATCTTGGTTTGCATGAATAGATATTATATCAAAACAAGTTTACATGGTTTAATGTATATTAGATTTATTCTATATACATGCATGCTTCAACTACTTAGACAAACTTACTTTGATATACCTATTTCATGTGTTTTATGTTTTGTGTTTTAACAAAACATATTTTTGAAATTAAAGACAAAAACTATGATATGTATATGTTTCATGTATATTGGATTTCTATCCATATGCATCATGCTTCAAATTGTTTAAATATCATGTTTTTGTATTTAGATGAGTTTTGGACAAAATGTATTTTCTATTCAAAATCCAAGTTTTAGAAAATACAGTTTTTGGTTTTTGGTAAAAATGATAAGACACAAAAATAGTTTTAATTACTTGATATTTTAGTCAAAACTTTTATCATATGTTTATGGTTCAATATAAAATGTTAAAACAAGTTTTATAGAATTTTCAGAAAAGATAAAAGATTTTTCAAAAATATTTTAACATGTGTTTCTGACCCAGGTTTGTGCTGACAGGCCAGGTCGGTCGACCGTATGGGTCGACCGCACCAAGGCCGGTCGACCCGTGAGGTCGACCGACGTGCACAGACTTGTGCACATCTGGCAGACACAAGCTCGGCGACCGTCCGGGTCGACCGGGTCTGAGAGCAGAGCTCTCTGTTATTTGGGTCGACCGGGCGGTCGACCGGTAGCTGGCAACGGGCAGAATTTGACCGTTGGACGGTCGACCGGCCGGTCGACCGGTAGTGTATTTTTGGCAGTTTCTGCTGCCAACGGCTATATTTTTCTGGGGTCTATAAATACCCCATTCATAGCCTGTTTTCTCTAAGATTTTTTGTGCGAATTTTTCCCTACTCTCTGGTGTTTTCACAGCAATCAAAAGAAGTTTTTGAACTCATATTGAACAATCTATTTGGAGTTTTTGCTAGGGTTTGGAAAACCAAAGAAAAGGGTTTTTGGGAAAAGAGTTTTGATTCATCTTCTATATCTTGGTTTCAGTTTTTCCCAAGGATTTTTCTTTGTGATTTTGATTTCCATTCCATTGGTTTTCTCCACACTTGAGCTAAAATCTACTATCTCTTCTATAGGATCTTTGTGTGGGAGAAAGAAATTGTTTGTGGTTGTTTGTTAGACCACCAAGTTATAAACCCTAACTTAGCTGGGCTTTGTGCCTTTCCCTCATTGTATTGAGGAGGTTGTGCTATTGTGTTGCATCCCTCAAGTGGTAAGATGATCCTTGTTTGCTTTGTGCTAATCCCTCAAGTTGTGAGGTGATTGTTTTGTTGGATTGGAGCTTGCCTCAAGGAGGAGGTTGTGGTTGTAAAGAGAGGAGTTGGGTACTCCTTGTGAGAGTTCTTTGTGGACTAGCTAGTGGATTAGAAATCCTTCGTGTGTCGAAAGGCGGGGATGTAGAGCTGGGTGCTCGAACCTCGAAACATATCTTGTTGTTTGCGCTTGATCCATTGACTCTCTCTATCTCTCTCTTTACTTTGTGCCTTGCAACTACTCATATTGTGCATTCATAATTGCTTGGCTTGGTTGTGTGTGCATCACTTGTTGATTGCACTTGAGTGTATTGCATTAAGTTTTTAAATTTCGCATTGAGTTCATAGATTAGCTATATCACCTATTCACCCCCCCTCTAGGTGATTTCATTGAACTCCTTGGACTCTCTAGTCCCGTACACACCGCAAGCCCACTAGCTCGCCGAGGCCGCACCTCAAACACCGAGTTCCCACTAGAACCCGAAACAACGCGAACACACAAGTCTGCCCCCTCAAAGTACAAGGATGAAGTCTTTGTTGATCACCTAAAAACAATCTCACAACAATCCCTATAGGTAGATATAGCAATGGATAGCTCAAGTGTTGTGTGAGAAAACAAGGATTGAAATGGTGGAGGAAAACTCAAGAAAAACTCTTTTGAACACTCTTGATAAAACTCCCCTTTCGATTTAAAGTATTGGCTCTCAATTTAGTGGAGAAAACTCTTTTAATGAAGTAGGAAAAACTGGCTCAAAACCCACTAAAAATCTTGTAGAAAACAGCCCCCAAATGGCCCAATTAATAGGGCTCCAAAAACTAGCCGTTATAGGCCAGAACTGGGCTGTCGGTCGACCGCCCGGTCGACCGCCAACGGTCATTTTTCCGACCGATGGGGCAGCGGTCGACCGGCCGGTCGACCGTTGCCAGGATACAGAGAGCACTGCTCTCTGTCCGGTCGACCGCCCGGTCGACCGGGGCCTTTCCAGAGAGCAGAGCTCTCTGGACGGTCGACCGGGTCGGTCGACCGGCCCTCCTGCCAGAACAGGCGTGCACGTTTGTGCACGTCGGTCGACCGCCCGGTTGACCGACTTCAGACTTCGGTCGACCGGTCGGTCGACCGGCTGAAGCCAGATTTGGGATTTCTGGGAAATGAAAGCTTATCTTTTGGACTCAAATAAAATCCCATAAAATACTGAAAAATCTACAAAAATAGTTTTAACACTTTACTTTAAAAAACAAACATGTTTGCACAAAATCAAGACATGTTACAAATGATTTGGACTATTTTTGTAACTTGAAAATTTGGTTCAAAACAAAAACTGTATTTTTCCAAAATTGATTTTTCCAAAACTTCATTAAATACAAAAACAAGATATTTTAAACACTTTTAAAGCATGGTGTGTATGGATATGATCCACTACACATACAAGATGAAATATCTATGTTTTTGACAATAAGCATTAAACTTGGTTTTGGTTAAAACATGTAAACTTTGAATACCAAAAATCAAACCGGCATTTTTCCAAAGTGAAAAGTCTTTTCCAAAGTAAAAATACTTTTATGAAAAACTTGTCTTAATCGAGAGAGAGTGTGTGTGTGTATAGATACTTGAGCAATCCACTAACTATTCTATCCTTTACATTTTATCTAAAAAAAATCTTATAAAAAACAACCTAGACACAAGTCTTGATCTTGAAGTCTTCTCATCTTCTTGACTTGGTCCAAACACGATCCAACGAGCTCGACTCCTCTTGAGTACTTGATGTGGTCGTGATGCATAGGCTCGTGAATCAAACCGTGCTAGCTCCAAAACTTGACTTTAAATCCTTTGTTGAAGCTACACACCTACTAAGATCTTGATCATAAATCTAAGACTAAATAAACACAAGATCATTAGCACTATAACTACATGAGTAGATTATCATCAAAACTAGAGCGATGGGCCTTTGGGCCAACAATCTTCCCCTTTTTGATGATGACAAAACTCATGGAGTTATATATGCATGGATTAAAGTTAAGCTCCTGGGGTGCAGTTGATAGGTAGTAAAAAGTGCATATTTATCAATACATTTACTATCACATTTTCATATTTAATTCTATAATTCTGCACATTTACTAATATTTTATTATTTATTGTGTGCAGGCCTTGAGAAATAAAAATACAAGAATAAAGCCTTAAAAGAAGCCCAAAAGCCCATATCCAAGCCCAAGTGAAAAATTGCAATTATCAAATGTCAAAATTGCAATTACCAATTGTAAGAATTGCAAATATTAAAAGAAGAGTAAAGGGATGGACTTCTACTAAATCCTAAATGCTTGCAGGATGAGGATAAAAGGAGTGCAAGAGATGAAATTCGTTTAAAAGATATGGGAAGATTTGAGATCTAGGGTAATTTGCTTCCCAAGTTATCTCGAAATACATAAATAAAGAGTCAGGATGCAGCTTCCAGAAGGAAACGCCCAGATGGACGGACCAGGGGAGGCCACGCGCCAAAGCGCGTGGCCAGCCGCCATTACTTGGCGGCAGAAACGCGGCCCAGGCCGCGTTTCCGCGGCAAGACAGTCTTATCTGGCTACCAGTTTTCGTGGAGGAGTCGTCCCGGGGCTCTACCTCCTTCTGCACTTATAAATACCCCTGCAGACGCAACAGAGAGGGTACACAGAAAATACAGAGCTAAAAGCTAGGGTTTTTAGGCTAACTTGTAATTTAGGTTAGGTTTTAGTTTCGTTTTCTTTTGTAATTTTTGTAACTGAGAAGAGATGATGCTTTCATGGAGGAAGGAGTTCATACTTGTACTGAGGTGACATCGGTGTAAGTCTTACTTTCCCCCATTGTTAATAAAATCTACTCAAGGTTGGTTTGTTTTTATTCTTGTTTTATTGTTTCTCTATTCTTGTTTTATCTTTGTTTTTCTATTCTTGTTCTATGTCATTGTTTCTCTCTGATGTTTTGTAAACCATGAGATCCGATTGCTTCGAGACTGTCTAGCCGAAGAAGTGCCCTTGATGGCATATGGAGATGAACAAGCCTTCTCTTGCTAGTCTTTTCTTTTTGTAGTGTAGATCGCGAAGGTGGAAGATCCTATACGCCATACTTGAACGCCTTCAAAGACAAGGTAAGTCGTCGTAAATGGATCAAAGGTAAACAAGGCAAAAGAGGTATGTATGTGTTATAGTTTTATTTCTTTGTAATTTTAGCTTAGACCACCAACTCCAACTCATTATTTTCTTCTCAACTCATTGTAAATACCATACTTCTCATTGTAAATACCTTGTAAATAACAAAATAAATAAAAAAAAGAGATAACTTACTTAAACGCTTCCATCGCTAGTCCCTCCCTGAGGATCACGACCCGCATAGCCATTGCTACCGCGGATTAGAATTGAGCACCTTGCGCATCTTGTTCTAAATCTAAACTTCTATATTTTGTGTGCAGGAAAATCTCAATCAACATTTTGGCGTCGTTGCCGGGGAGGGACAGTAAGTTTTTCTCTAAAAAAAAATTATTAACTAATTCTTTTATTCTTTCTGTTTGTAGGTTTGGAGAACAGAAAACAGCAGCAAGGACATATAGCAACTCTGTGCCTCTGCCCTCGAAGGCAGAGCAGCAGAGCCTACTACCTTGCCGCGCAAACGCGGCAATAGCCGCGGATCCGCGGCAGTAGTAGAGAACTACTTACTGAATTTTCTGCAGGTTGCTGCAATCTGAAATTTGATTTGTCAGCTCTGTTATATTTGTTCTGTGATAAACCTGTATATTGGTAATTAATAAACAGTAAAATACTTGTTTAAAAAGATAAAAAATTGATTAGACGTTTGCATTTTAGGCACGTGTCTTTTCAATTCCTTTATTTTACTGTTGAAGAGTACTGGAGTAAGGTACGTTCGCATTACATGTAGAATAGGACTCATCTCTTGGTTGATTTTCATTGCTTTGAGTGAATCTTATTTACATATCTTGTACACTTGCACAAACTTATCTTAAGGGCACTAACCCATAACAAGATAAGGTGGGGATTTAATCACCCTTCTTTGGCCAAAAATCATATTCCAAGCACTCACAACCCTAACCCTAATAAAAATTGACTAGACGTTGGCCCTAGGGACTTCTCGGACTCAATTAGGAGATTATCCTAAGGGGGAACGGTGCTGGAAGTTGACTTTTGCCAAATCAATATCTAGGAAGGGGATTGAGGGCCGAAAGCCCGAAGATTGGTGGTTATTTAATTAAGGAACGTCTTTGATGGAAAACCTCCCACCAATCTTGCCCTGACCTGGCTGATTAACTTGTGGTCAAAGTCTGCACACTACCTCCCGTGGACAGTCTAACCAGTTAGGAGTCGTCTAGGTCATAGGTCTACCCTAACTTAGGTTAGAATTTTTTTTTTTTTTGTTTTTTGTTTGTTTTCTTTTTCTTTGTTTGTGTTTGTGTGATATGGCCAATAACAACAATTTTTTCAATTTTAATGAGGATCCATATTACACACCAACTTCTTTTTCGGATATTACCAACCCGGCATATCATAATTTTGACCAATCTAGTGTGCCGGAATGGTCTTATCCGAATAAATATAACCCATACCCCCCATCTTATGACCATAATTTTCATACCACTTTCGACTCTTCACAGAGTTCATGGGGTTTCGCTTCCCCCGAGTCTAATTTTCAACCAACTTGTCCTCCATATCCACCTTGTCCACAATATTCCCAAGATTCATACTCAGATCCACCCATTCAGAATAGAAAACCATCTATCCAGAAAATGATGAGTATGCAGGAGTCCATGCAACAATCACCATCAATCTTAGACATGATGATGCGTGAGTCCACCGACTCACAACTTCATCATTATTACACTTCCTCTTTTCAAGTCCAATCACAACATGATGCACCTATCGACTATAAAAGGATGCTTAAAGCCATGACTCAGGCTAGATTAGCCCGTGATCATGAATTAGATATGATGGTTCAATCTTTGCGTTCTCACCATTCGGCCAATTCTGATATCGCTGACCACTCTCTTAGAGCCGACGAACCACGTTGCTTTGGACAACAAGATTCTAATTCAGTATCATCATTTGAGCTTGCCGAAACTCCAATTAGTTTGGCAAGCTATTCCTTTCCTGAAATAGAACTTGAGCATGAATATGATCCTGATCTCCCACTTGGTGATTCAATTTTACTTCTTGATTCAATAATGACTCCGTGTCTCCACCTGATTTTACTTTTCCCGAGTCAACATTGGATCCTGTACCAATTCATCATGAAATTGAATCACCCATTTTTGATGATCATATTGAACTTGACCAATTTTGCAATTTTGAAAGTCCCATGGATAAATTGGCAAGTTCTCATTTTTATGACATTGAACTCAATGAGAAATGTGACCTAGATTCTCAAATCTATGATCAAGTTCAAATTCCCGAATCATTATTGACTCCTGTTTTGTTACCCGACTTAGGTAATATTTTAGAGTCAGTTTTGATTCCCACACCTATCATTCCTGAACTTGAATCACCAATATTGAGTCACATTCCATTGTGGGAAACTGATTGTGGACTTGAGTTTCAACTTATTGATTTGGACCCACTTCCTGAACCTAGCCCGACTCCTGAACCCCTACTTGATTTAAGTTTCTTTCCTGAGTCGGTATTCGTTCCTGTACCTATGATGTCCAAGTCAATCATTCCATCTTTTCACACTCCATTTTGGGACAAGGCGGTTGACACATTTGACTCTGAAATTAATTATGAAATTTGAAAATTTGATGGGTGGAATTATTAAAAAATGATTATACATACATTTTAGTGGGTTGTACAAATAAGATTTCTGGTGGGTTCCCCCGAATTCCACAAATAGTAGATTGAGCCGCATTTCGTGGACCAATTAGACCACCACCGGAACCACCACCTTAAGGTAACTTCTGCCTTCCCTTCTTCTTTTTCATGCATATATGCATTCATTCATACATTGAGGACAATGCATGAGATAAGTGTGGGGGTAGGCCTTACTAACATACTAACATAGTTAGAAACTAACCAAAATTTGCTAATAAAAAAAAACTTATAAAAAGGACAATATTTTGACTTATCTTTTGAAAGAAATCTATGTTAATCTTAAGAATTAGGAAAATCATGATTAGGATTTCTAAAAACTTGGTCAAAATAAATAAATTATTGAATTTTTAGGTATAGAAGGAAAAATTGAATAAGTAATTAGTCTTGATTTTTACCTTAATGAAATGTGCATACCTAATACACTTACACATCTAGGATTCTAAGACGAAGACTCTTGTGCCCTATAAAAAATAATTCTAAAAAAAAAATTCACTGATTAAGCTGTATACATGTGCCTCAAGAAGCATAAGTATTCACGCCTAAAAGTGATTTTATAAATAAAGTTCTTAGTTTTGTGGCCTAGTTCACTCGAATTTGAGTCCGTGGGGTGTTTTCTCACCTGGTGCCCTAAAACCGACCGGTCTGGGAGCCACCGACTTTAAGTTCGCTACATGGGTGGATTAGAAAGCCTAAGGAAACTAAGAAAAATTAATTATATATGTACTAACACATCTAATAGTCAATTAGTTAGGTATGAGGGCCTCATGAAGCTTTGATACTTACACGAAAGAAAATTAGATGAGGTATACATATTAAAAAAAAAGAAAAGAAGAGAAAATAATAATAAAGAGGCATGAGAGTCCAAGTTAAAGAATTCCTAGTAAAAATTCATAAGGATGCATATGATTTTTGGTAACGAAAAAGACTATACAAAAGTTCAATTTTGACCCTTACCTAAAATGGATAACAATTCACTTTATAAAGACTAAGTTTAAGAATGAATAAAAATGAGGATCCTAAAAACTTATAAATTACTTAGTCTTTTTAAAAGTATTTCAAATATTTTCTTTTTTATGGATTTTGTGGGTGCAATCTGCTGAAAACCCTCACGAGACAACACTCGTCCTCTAGGGTAACCTAGGGGTTTAACGGCTTGTTGCACGTGCTAAGTGCAATCGTGATTCCTACGAAAGTGAGTTAGGATAGATTAATTTTTCTTTTCTTTCTGATTTTTACTGGAGGACGAGCAAAAAGATAAGTGTGGGGGTGTGATAGGTAGTAAAAAGTGCATATTTATCAATACATTTACTATCACATTTTCATATTTATTCCTATAATTCTACACATTTACTAATATTTTATTATTTATTGTGTGCAGGCCTTGAGAAATAAAAATACAAGAATAAAGCCTTAAAAGAAACCCAAAAGCCCATGTCCAAGCCCAAGTGAAAAATTGCAATTATCAAATGTCAAAATTGCAATTACCAATTGCAAGAATTGCAAATATTAAAAGAAGAGTAAAAGGATGGACTTCTACTAAATCCTAAATGCTTGCAGGATGAGGATAAAAAGAGTGCAAGAGATGAAATTCGTTTAAAAGATATGGGAAGATTTGAGATCTAGGGTAACTTGCTTCCCAAGTTATCTCGAAATCCATAAATAAAGAGTTAGGATGCAGCTTCCTGAAGGAAACGCCCAGATGGACGGACCAGGGGAGGCCACGCGCCAAAGCGCGTGGCCAGTCGCCATTACTTGGCCGCGGAAACGCGGCCCAGGCCTCGTTTCCGCAGCAAGACAGTCTTATCTGGCTACCAGTTTTCGTGGAGGAGTCGTCCCGGGACTCTACTTCCTTCTGCACCTATAAATACCCCTGTAGACGCAACAGAGAGGGTACACAGAAAATACAGAGCTAAAAGCTAGGGTTTTTAGGCTAACTTGTAATTTAGGTTAGGTTTTAGTTTCATTTTCTTTTGTAATTTTTGTAACTGAGAGGAGATGATGCTTTCATGGAGGAAGGAGTTCATACTTGTACTGAGGTGACATCGGTGTAAGTCTTACTTTTCCCCCATTGTTAATAAAATATACTCAAGGTTGGTTTGTTTTTATTCTTGTTTTATTGTTTCTCTATTCTTGCTTTATCTTTGTTTTTCTATTCTTGTTCTATGTCATTGTTTCTCTCTGATGTTTTGTAAACCATGAGATCCGATTGCTTCGAGACTGCCTAGCCGAAGAAGTGCCCTTGATGGCCTATGGAGATGAATAAGCCTTCTCTTGCTAGTCTTTTCTTTTTGTAGTGTAGATCGCGAAGGTGGAAGATCCTATACGCCATACTTGAACTCCTTCAAAGACAAGGTAAGTCGTCGTAAATGGATCAAAGGTAAACAAGGCAGAAGAGGTATGTATGTGTTATAGTTTTATTTCTTTGTAATTTTAGCTTAGACCACCAACTCCAACTCATTATTTTCTTCCCAACTCATTGTAAATACCATACTTCTCATGGTAAATACCTTGTAAATAACAAAATAAATAAAAAAAAAGAGAAAACTTACTTAAACGCTTCCATCACTAGTCCCTCCGTGAGGATCACGACCCGCATAGCCATTGCTACCGCGGATTAGAATTGAGCACCTTGCGCATCTTGTTCTAAATCTAAACTTCTATATTTTGTGTGCAGGAAAATCTCAATCAGCAGTCAGCAATCCTTATCGCAAGAGCTCTGTCTGCTGCTGCTGGCTATTCATCATCCCCTGGAGTATTCTCATCATGTCGTTCTCCCCGTACGGACCTTCACGGGAAGTGCCGGGACCGTTACGTGTCCCCTGTCTCTCCATATTCGAGCTGACTGAAAGGGTGATGGAATAAGGAACTGCCCGAGATTTGAAAATTAAGGGATGGATTTCAAGGAAAGAATAGATAACTTCGTACTTGTAATTGGAATGTATAGAAAAGAACCGTGTGACACAGTCGCAAATTAAACCAATATTAATTTGCAGACTGGCTGTATTGAAGGTGTGAGAGCCTAGGCTCTGATACCAACCTGTGGTGCCCCGATCCCGGCGGGTACGGGGACGCCACTGCGACGTACATACGCAGGGCGATGGTACCATCACGTATGTACGCTAAGCATCAATACAACGCAATACATGGATCAGAGTGCGAAAATACGTGGTATTATACATTCCAACACAAAATAGTACAAGTACTTAGTCATCACAAATAATGACATAATATTACATCAATATTACATCACTAGATAGAACAAAAGTAGACTGTACAGGGTACAAAAGATAATAACTCACGAGCTGGAAAAGAGAATCTCGCGAGCGGGAAGGACAAGAAGAGACTACGGCTGCTCCGCCTGCTCCTCGAAGTAGGCCTGGTCCTCAGCTGAAGGATCCAACTCGGTCCAAGCTGCTAAATCTGGACATGCAAATCCAGGGTTGTTAGTAGGCAACCCAGCGAGTGCAAGATGAACCCAAATGGTAAGTACAAATAATAGCAAGTGCATCATGTCGAGTATGATGTACCCAAATCAATAAGCATGGAATGACCACAATAAATAGTGAAATATAGAAATAACATTAGAATTTATGTGGCATGAAATAAAAGCAAGTGTAGCAGGTCAAATGTCATGTAATCAAATTATCAAGTAAGGAGTAACTACAATAAATAGCAAGTATGGAAATGACACTAAAATTCATGTAGTATGAAGTCAATTATCAAGTTATTATTAAGACTCGTTCAATTTGTATGTTTCGTATATGACCGGTGCCCTATACTTTCCCATACAAGCCGAGCGAGGTTGGTTATTAGAAATTGATAGGGAATGACGAACCATGTTTAGAATGGGTCCCGTGCATGCCCGGGACAACGGTCCAGGAGTATTCGGTACTGAGCCGGAACGTACCGCTAGGCACCGGGACTTACTATATGCCCGAAGGTCTTAGTATACGCCTGAATAGGAATAGAGTGTCACCGTTCCCCACAGGGATATACCCGGGGGATTATAGTATACCCGGCAGGCATGCAAGGGGGTAGGGGTGCCAGTACACCCCTCGAAAACGCCTGGTGGCCTCCAGGAGCCATGTCAACAGGAGTATAATATCAGGAGTATAATATCAGGAGTAATGTCAGGAGCCTCCCTATTTCAGGGTTCAAGTATACAGGAGTTCAGGAGTACCAAATATCTGGTAATAATATAATAGTCATGCCAAGTCCTCGTAAAAGTGATAGTCATGAATATGTCATATAATACAGGTATCAGGGGTGGCAGTATCCGGTCAAGGGTCACAATGTCAAGTCAATGTACTTGTACCACATGAAAGCATGTTATATACCGGGTGTTAGGGTCAGGTGTCAGGTATGACATATATCAAGTACCGGGTCTATATGTCGAGTGTTGTGGGACAGGTTTCAAACATCAAGTGCCGGTGCAAATACCGAATACCATTGTAAATACCGAGTGCCGGTGTCATAAATTATATATCAAGTGTAACATGCCAAGTGCCGGTGTAAATACTGAGTACCGGTGTAAATACCGAGTGTCGGTGTCATAAATCATATATCAAGTGTAACATGCCAAGTGCCGGTGTAAATACTGAGTACCGGTGTAAATACCGAGTGCCGGTGTCATAAATCATATATCAAGTGTAACATGCCATGGCAAGATATCGGTGTCAACTATAACATGTTAAAACATCCACATATCAATATCATGTTATAAATACAAGAGTAATTATTTTTAAATTAATAATAAGCACTCGCCTGAAACCGGGGTGAAATATCGGTTAAAAATCTAGGAAAACCCGCGAACCGTGCGAGCAATCCGCTAGCCCATAGTTGTATATTAAAATATATAATTATAATTATTTATAGAAATATTAGAGAGGGAATGAGAGAGGAGAGAGAGAGAGAGGAGAGAAAGTTGTAGAAGGAGAGAGAGAGAGAGAGAATATGGTATTTTTTTGAAAAGGGATATGAATTAAAAGGGGAGGGGTAGGGTTGTAAATATAGTAAAGTAATTTGAGGGAGAGGGGATGGGTATTTTAGGAATGAGGGAAAAGTGGGTTTTTATTTAGGGAAAGAAATGAAAAGAAAGAAAGAATGAAAGAAAGAAGAAAGAAAGAAGGAAAGAAAGAAAAAATGAAGGGGAGGGGGGTGGCCGGCCGGCGGCGCCGCCGGGAGGGGCGGGCGGCGCGCGTGGCCCGGGTGGAGTAGGGAGGAGTGGTGGTTATGTGGTGGTGTTTGTTTGGTGTTTGGTGGTGGTGGTGGTAGATGGTGGTGGTGGTGGTTGTGGTGGTGGTGATGATGATTGGTGGTGATGGGGAGTTAGAGGATGAGGAGAAGATGATGATGGAGTGTTTGGAGTGGTGGGATTGGTGGAGATGAGGGTGAATTTTGGAGAAGAAGTGGAAGGGAAGTGATGGGTTTTTGTTGAAATTAGAGGAGAGGAAGAGTTTTTGGGGTGATGGAAGTGTGTAAGGGAGGCGGGGTGATGGGGGACCGGCGGCGGTGGTGGTGATGGTGGAGGCGGCGGTGATGAGTGGGTGGAGGTGTTGGTTGGTGGAGAAATAAAATGGAGAAGATAAAGAAGGAGAAAGGAAGAAGGAAAGGAATTAAAGGAGAAAAAAGAGAGGGAGGAAATGTGAGAAGAGATGGGGGAAAATGGGAGGGGCTGCTGCTATTTGCAGCAGCAGCAGGGAATGGGTCGGTGGTTGGGTGCAGGGCATGGAGGAGAAAGAGAAAAGAAGAAAAAGAAAGAAAAGAAGAAAAGGGAAAAAGGAAAAATAAGAAAAGAAAAGAAAAAATAAGAAAGAAATTATAAATAAATATATTATAAAATAATAAAATTATTAGAATATCCTGGGAGTATAAAATAAAGGAGTGGAGAAGGAAAAAAGCACGAAAAAGATAAGATCGGTAATTAATATTATTATTTTAATAAGGCGAAAATTTGACTGTTTCAGAATCGTTCCGAAAAATTCTCAAAAATAGAAAATATTATTTTAAGATACTTGATGAAATCGGATTCAATAAATTTAATGTAATTTTTAAATTAAAAATCTTGAAATATTCCGGCGACACCGGCCGACGCCAGAATCGGTGAAATTTTGATAAATTTAGAAAAATCCCAAAAAATGTATTTAAATAGAATATGAAATTCTAAGAAGTATTGTGAAAGCCATTTTTGAAAATTCAATCCCATTTGAAAATTAAAAATCTAGGAATCAGTCAGCGACGCCGACCGACACCGGTTTTGGGGATTTTGCAGAAAAATTCTGAAAAATTCTAGATAAATCATGAAAAATCTAAAATATTAGGAAACAATCTCTGAAACTGAAATCGGTCAAATTGGACTTCTAGAAAGTCAAATCGGGCTATCGGCTGGTATCGGGTTCTCGGTCTGGGTCAGGGCTGCCTTTAGATCTGAGAATCCAGATCCGATACACAATAATATAAGTAATCAAAACTCAAAAACACATACAGGAAGAAAACTGAACAATACGGTCGAAAAATTTTGGGACACGTACTAGGGTACGTATCCCCGGAACGGGGTGCTACACTAGAGTTATCAAAAACCATTTTGAACCAAATCCACTCCCTAATCCTATCAAAAAACACATGGCCATACCTATTGACATCACTAAGGATCCTTAAAAATCTTTTCAACAAAAATTGTAGGTGCCATGAATTAAAATTCAGAGAAAAGATAGGAATTCGCAAACCTCCCCTAGAATATATGGGGTGAAATAAAAATTGAATTGCACAGAGCAATCCACACAGAGACACGCAGAGCTTGTTGTAGATCTGAGATCTACAAGGGAATCGACCACAGAAAAATTTCATGGTGCGCAGAACTCTTCAAAATAGCCACGGATCTGCGACTTTGGCAGAGAAAATGTGGCAGATTGGATAAGGCAGGGGCTGGGATTTTTCTGGTGGCGGCGCGCTCGTTTCTCCTCTCCAGATCTGATCTTCAGTTTAGGTTAGAGACTCAGGAGTGGGGTTGGAGAGGTTATATAGAGGCCTGAGAAGGGTGTGTTCTCTTTTTTGCCCCTAGGTAAAAACATAAATTAGTTACCTAGGGTTTATTTTTGAACTTTATTGGTTAATAATGGGTATATATATAATAGAAAACATAGGTGCCATTTATCAATTAAGTCCTATTTATTTTTTTATTTTTTCTTGCTTTCTTTTTTTATTATTATTTTCTTTTTATTATAATTTTTTTATGATTTTAAAAAGGTAAAAGAAAAAATTGGCGGTTTTAAAAGAAGGGTCCCAAAAGATTTACAATGAATACCAGAAAAATTTGAAGGAGGGCCTGGTCACATGTATACTGGGTCGCAAAGACTCAATTCAAAAGTCTTGTATGACTCTGGCTCAGTGGTGTAGAATGGTTTCAATCTTTGACCATTGACTTTAAAAATGTTACCATTCTTGGGATCAGAGATTACAATAGCACCATGAGGGAAAACTGTATGCACAAGATGTAACACTTGTCTTAAATAAGCACCATTTTTCCTAACATCTTGATACTTTAAAGAGGTGATGGGAAATAAGTTTTCATGCTAGATACTTTACTTGTTACCATGTTTATTAGTGTGTATATACATATGTATGCATGTATAAGAATGAATATATTAGCATGTATATATACATGTATGTATGTATAGGAATGAATACAACCACATGTTGTTGACCTTGCCACCATACCCTCACCATGCTTGGGGGTACTAGTACTTCATGAAGGGGGAAGGCATGGAGCCTTGTTTATAGGGTAAGGTGTAGGAGTAGAGTGATGGGTTAGCGAGGGACACTTGTCATATTTTTATGGAAGGGATTGGGTTATAAATAGGAGGGGGATGAAGAGAACAATCTCATTTGATAAACTCTCTCTCTCTCTTCATTCAAACTCCCCAAAACCCTCTCTCTCTCTTCCCTTTTTGTTGCAGCAAAGCAGCAGCAACAGCAGCCCCAAAACTGCAGCAGCAGCAGTCCCAAAATAGCAGCAGCAGCACCCTTTACTTCCCCATTTCCCCTTCACAAAAAACACTCTTTCTCCCTCTCATTTCCCCACAAACTTTCCTTCATTCCATATACAAGAAAAAGGCCCTATTTTCATGTTTTAACTCCTCCAAAAACCTGATAGAACGAGTCAAAGGGTGATCTAGAACAAGAAGCTAGGGGAGTGACATTGGTTGAACGGTGAGCAAAAACTTTAAGAACTCTACCCTCTTGTACTTTTTAGCTATGAACTAAATATTGGCATTGTTATGACCTTGTAGACTCCGTCGTAGCAGAAGATCAAGCTTGATCAAGAGCTAACCACTTCAAAGGGTGAGTAGAACATCCGGACTCTAGTATCATGATAGGTAGAGTAAAGCTTGGAAATAAAAGAAATTTTAAGTAATAAATGGACTTGAAATTGAAGGATAAATTCATGAGTATAGATTATAGATTTTTATGGATACATAATCTTATGACAATCATGTAGAAGTTAAGTTCATGTGTGTTTAACATGGTAGTCTACTACATGCTTCTAGAGAAGGAGTTCTATAGATAAACATGACACTTGATACCATGCATATAGTTATGGTCATACCTATTTTGTGATGTCGAGATATGTTGGTTATCTTGTAAAGTCTCGCATATTGATAATTTCACTAGTAGCTACTCATACATGTTAGTGAATTCCATGATATTGACATGTTTTAAAGTAAAGACTATGAAGCTTGTATGTTGTCGTTACTTTATGTGTCTTTGCATATTACTATTGCATGATGAACGTGATTATTGTATTTTGGAGGAAGGGACCGGGTTGAACCGGAGGTGTTAGAAGGGGAGACTATACGGTAATGTATAGGAGGAAGGGACCGGGTTGAACCGGTGGTGGTGGAAGGAGGAAATTATTGCATTGAATGACGTATAGGAGGAAGGGACCAGGTTGAACCGGAGGAGACCGAAGGGGGAGCCCAGCGTTGTGTTTAATAAGTATGTTGATGTGGCTAAGATAGAAATTCCATGTTGAAATCATACATAAATTCTTAAATATTGAATCTGGAATAATCACTTGCACAGGCAAATTTCAGTAGATTAGTCGACTAAGCCATTTGGGTAAGTCGACTATAGATGTGATATATGGGTAGACAAGCTGCTAGAAAACAATGTTAGTCGACTACAAATAGACTGTAGTCGACTATCCCCAGTTACGGAGAACAAACAGAGAGTAAACAACTTCCTTTAGACATAAGGTAGTCGACTACAGTTGATTATAAGTCGACTAATACTTGGTATAGTTGACCACATCAGAAAGGGTAGTCGACTATAATTGGTTATAAGTGGCAAACATAGAGCAACATACCTATTGACCTATACCTAGTCGACTATAGGGGAGGTGCAAGTCGACTAGTACATAGAATAGTCGACTATACAAGTAGGGTAGTCGACTATAATTGGTTATAAGTGACAAACAGAGAGCAACATACCTTTTGACCTATACCTAGTCGACTATAGAGGATGTGCAAGTCGACTAGTACATAGAGTAGTCGACTATACAGGTTAGGGTAGTCGACTACATAAGTCACTGGCAGCCAACAGAGAAGCAGATACTTTTGGATCAAACCCAGTCGACTATAGCTTTAATATTAGTCGACTTATAAGTAGTATTAGTCGACTATAGGATGACCTAGTCGACTAATAAGCCTTGTTACTGTGTTCTAGTTGGGGTTTCAGCTAATATCTAAAATCTACACAAATGGTATAAAGATACAATTGCCAACCTGATAACTTAGTCCATGTAGACCTACTTAACAGGCATGCATAAATATTGTTTTACTCACTGAGCTGTCAAGCTCACTCTGTTTCTATTACCACCTTCAGGATTGGACAAAGGCAAAGGACCCGCTTAAAGGCAATGTGTAGGATAGGCGCCAACGGAGTCATTTCATTAAATTCTGCTTTTGATATGTATATGGCTGTATAAAACTATGCGTAACTTTTAGTTGGATGCTTGCCATTAGCTTGTAAACATTATAGTGCCTGGTGTTAGACTCTAACTTTGTAATATATTTTGGTATTGTAATATATTTAGACTGCGTTTTCTAATGGGTTGACGAACCATATGTGTTGGCAATGGTAAGTCATGTTTAGATCATACATGCTATCCTAGTGGAGCTTGATGTATAGTATAGAGCATTCTGATGTCAGTAATGGAAGTATTGTATCTTGATGGGTCCCACACTTGGATTATATGAGATGATTGTAGTCAAACGGAAATTTTTAACTGGGACCGTTACACAAGATAAGGTCCTGACCATCTGGTCTTCAGTTTACCAGGAAAGAGGTGGAGCCTGAAATTGATAACAGAATTTTTTGTCCGGGGACAAAATTTTTACGATTTATGGATCGGTCATGGAAGAGTTCGTTCTGTATTTAGAAATCGAGTATTATCTTAAGCTTCATTTCGTATTTCTTCAAGCTCAGAAATCTGCAATTTTTTTAAGTCATCAGCTTTCTTCAAGTCAAAATTCAATTGTTTAATCGCCCACAAAGCACGGTGCTCAAGCTCCACGGGCAAATGGCATAATTTTTCAAATATAACTCAATATGGAGACATTCCTAAGACAGTTTTGTAGGCGGTCCGATAAGCCCATTGAGCATCAACAAGTTTGATGGACCAGTCCTTACGATTTTGTCCTACGGTCTTCTCCAATATGAGTTTAATTTGTCTATTTGTTACCTCCACTTGTCCATTTGTTTGAGGATGGTAACCCATGGATAATTGGTGAGAAATTAAGTACTTCCGCATTATGGCTTCAAAAGCCCGATTACAGAAATGACTCCCGTTATCGCTTATTATCGCACGAAGGGCTCCGAAGCGTGAAATGATATTTCTCTTAAAAACTTGATGACAATACGGTTGTCATTCGTCCTAGTTAGAACAGCTTCAGCCCACTTAGAAGTATAATTTATGGCTATCAAATGAATTGGTTGTCGTAGGACATCGAAAGGGTTCCATGAAGTCAATGCCCCACAACTTAAAAATTTCTACTTCCAGGATTAATGTAAGGGGCATCATGTCTTTGCAAGTGATTGACCCATCATCTGACATTTTGCACAGAGTTTGCAAAAACTGTAAGAGTCCTTGAAGAGAGTTGGCCGTAGAAACCACTCTGAAGAACTTTCTCGGCTATCTTTCGTGGACCAAAGTGTCCCCCGCAAGCAAACTCATGACAAAATGTCAATACGCTGTGATGTTCATCCTCAGAAAGACACCTTCTAATGATCTGATCAGGACAATACTTGAATAGATATGGTTCGTCCCAAAAGAAGAATCGTATCTGCGTCAAAAAGTGGTGCTTGTCCTGATTTGATCAATTCAAAGTGTTTGCCCAGTTGCAAGGTAATTTGCAATATCCACATACTAGGGCTCTTTACACATCATGAAGATGTGTTCGTAAGGAAATCTTCGTTGATTGGTATTATTTCTACTGGTGCATTTGGAATCCTTGAAAGGAGATCAACCACTACATTCTCTACGCCCTTTTTATCCTTCATTTCTGTTACACACATCGTCCATAGTCGCATCACTTTTACTTTATCCTTATAATATTTTACTATTGTTTAGTGAGGATTGTAACCAAGGTTGCATTATCAGGATAGACAAGATTTTAATGACTGCGACTAGGGTCACAGTCGTAATATAAGATTGAATGGTTATGTTATATGAGGATTGTGATCATGATCGCAATGCTAATCTAGTTTGATATATATGAATGTGTGTGTACTGCGACATTGGTCGCAGTTCTGATGTACAATGAGAATAAGCATTTCTGAGTACATAATGCGACCATAATCGCAATTCATTTAAAATTGCATGAGTTTACAGTGCAATATGACTCAATTTTTCTCGTACATAAAATATATTTGTCATCAAATTATTACGTAAATTATACAACGTATATATGCGAAATGCGATCATGGTTGCAATCTTTATAAAACCATCTTTTCAAGTTGGATGGCGTGTTGCAAGGATTCGCTATAATTATTACGTAAATTATATAACGTATATATAAGGAATGCGACCATGGTCGCAGCCTTTATAAAACTATCTTTCCAAGTTGGATGGTGTGTTGGAAGAATTTACTATAATTATTACGTAAGTTATACAACGTATATATGAGGTCTACGACCATGGTTGCAGTCTTTATAAAACCATATTTTTTTTAAAGTTTCGTGACCATTGCGAAATAAAAAGCATGACAGATATATAGTTGTACATGTAATTGAAGAATATTTCAAAAAAAAATCTATTTATAACATATTATATAATCATAAAGAGATCTTTATAAAAATGAGCATTATAAAGCTCCAAAAAAAAAGACAAACAAAAGTGATTATTAAAGAACAGAAAATGCTAGTCCTCGTCATCACCATCATAATTAAAATCGTCTTCTTCATTCTCCTCATCTTCTTCTTCCTCCTCGCTTTCCTCTTCTTCTCCCTCGTCAACCTCCTTGCTCTTCTCCTCTTTTGGAGAGTATTTTGGTTCATCGATTAACGCTTAGAATGGTCGTTTGTAGCAAGTTCTTCCTTCATCTGTATCGAGAAGAATCTTCAGAGGACATAGTTGAAGAAAGCGCGTCTTCCGCATCAGAGAACATACTTTTATAAAATATATCTTCATCAAGTGGCATAGGAATAAGCTCCTCCCCATGCCCCAAAAAAATTGATCCTCCTTATGAAGAGTAGGATCAGAAGCAACATTACTTCACGGAAGGAGATAGTCAAAAGGAGAGAAGTCCAAATTGCTATCAGATTCACCGAAGTCCCCTGGAGAAAGAGGACCAGTGGAAGAATGATGGAAGTTAAAATTAGATTATTCAGAGAAAGAAGATTGGGAAGACATGATTCAAGGATAAATTGCTTAAGGAAGTTTAGAAAATCAAATCGAAGTAGAAGAGAATAAATATTTTTTTTAGAAGTCAGATCTTTAATATATATTTTTAAGTCACCACAAAAAGGCCAATAGTATGAAATGACATTTATAATAATAATAAATATTAGAGGTGACGGTTGAGTATTCGAAGAAGAGATAAAAAGCAATTAAATATTTAATTAAAGCAGTTATGGCGGAAAAAACCCCCAGAGTACCTTTTTTCTAGAAATTTATGATGTGAACTACAAATTAGCTTTTTAAAGAATGTTTCTTTCTAGATTTTTAATTTTCGTATGATGCACCTCTTTCCTTTATCTAAATTAATTTTACTAGTGTTTTTTGAGACGGTCACTCTGCCACGGTAGGTAGGATATTAATAACTGCGACTATGTCACAGTTATAATATAGTATTTTATAAATTGTGTTATACGAGGACTGCTATCACGGTCGCAGCGCTAATCTACTTTGGTAGCATTGAATGTTGTTAGGATTGTCACCTTTGCAGCATTTTATAAATGAAAAAAATTCTATAATATGTGGATTGCAATTAAGGACTGTGACTGAGGTCGCATTATTTAATGATAACAAGTTTTATATATTATTCTTGTATTACAAACTTGATTGCAGTTCATATGTGCAATGAGAACTAACCATTTCTGAGTTCATATTGCGGCCATAATCGCAGCTCTTTTAAAATGACATTTCTGAGTAAAATTTGACTGCCAGTTTTTTGTCTCAGTTATAACAATATCTAATTTATAATTAACTTCGATCATTAACGCAATTCTTATTACCAGTAAAAAAAAAGTTATACAAGACTGTAACTAAGGTCGCAGCATTTTAAACAGCTTATTTTTCAAAGTCTGCAATTTTGATCGCATTTAAAAAACAGAAGTTATACAAGATCGTGATCAAAGTTGCATTATTCTAACCAACATAATTTTGAAAGACAGCGATTTTGATCGCAGTATTCTTAAAATAAAAAAATTAAAAAAACTCAAATTCGCAGTCCATAGCTTTAAATATTATAAATAACTTATTTTTAAAATTATTAATTTTAAAGATTGCGACTTTGAGTCACATTCTTCTTTAAAGAAACAAAGTTAAAAAACTCAATTCGCAAAAGTTTGAAATATTTTAAGAACCTCTTTTTTATTCCAAATTATTATTTTCAAAGACTGCGAGTTTGATCGTAGTTTTTTTAAAAAAACAAATTAAAAAAGGCTTAAAGTTGCAATCTACAGTTAAACTGTGAAAAAAAATCGCTTTTTTTACTCCAAATTAGTATCTTTTTTAAATACTGCGACTTTGATCGCATTCGTTATAAATGAAATTTTTTTGCTCGATAATTTCTTCAATGGAAATTTCTCTGAAAATCACAAATTTGTTTGCTTATAAAATTTTTGTAAGATGAGTTTTTGTTAGGTTAAAAGTAAAATTTAGGATACTTTGGTCAATTGGTATTGTAAAGTGGTTGATGGTTCTTTAGCAGGATTTTTGGTTTTGTTGCTGCCTACACTCTGCCACAGATCTGTGGCACATATTACGCTACGTCACCGTCGATCGAGAAACTCTCTCAGCTGGCGGCTGAGGTACAAAAATCCCATATATATTTAAATTATTTAGGTATTTAAATAGCCTTGATTTAAAGTTTTATTATAACAATGAAAAAAAATTTAATGTGGGCAAAAGTGACAGACGGAATCTTTTTGTTACATTCCAATTGTTGCTTTTTATAATAGTAAAAAAATATATAGAATAGTAGTACAGATATGTGTAAGTTCTTTTCAGACACAATTTTTTTCTATATTTAATATTATTTTATCTGCAAATTTAATAATTTTGTCTTTTATGCATATACCTAGAAGTTACAATATTTAGTAATACAATTAAAAAGTAACTGAAAAAGATAACAACTAAAATTTTGATATGATGCATCCAGAGGCTACCTCTTCCTGCAACTAATATGAATTTTAACATTGTTTTTTTTTTTCCATTCCTCTCCTTTTTATTCCAATTGTTTTCTTTTTGTTCAAGAGTTTTTATTTTATTTTTTTAAAAATTCTCTTCCTTTTTTAGTTATTATTCTACTTTTTTTCTCTTTTATTTTTTCTCAGACTTTTTATTTTATTTCTTCCTTATTATTTCACTTATTTTCTTTTTAGATATCTTCTTTCTTTGTTCACTTGATTTATTCTCTTTCATAATTTTATTTTATTGTGTATTTTTTATTCTGATTCTGTTCTTTTTTTCTAAAGTTTTTCTTTTCTTTTTTAAGAAATTTTCTTCTTTTCTTCTTTTCCTTTCCTGTAAGTTTGACTGAATATTATTTTCGTCATATTTATTTATTTGTTCTCTATTTGTGTATGAAAATAGCTATATCTTATGTTGAATTATTGAATATAATTTTTCTAAGTAAATAATTCAAATAAAAGATAAAATAGCTCTGCATATTTAATTGGGGATTACTTAAATTAATAAAGATTTTATCTTCATAGAACATGCACTTTTCTAATATAATAGAGTTAAATTTATCTGCTATTTATAAATTTTATGCACTATTATAATTTGAAATTATGCATGTGCGCGAATGGCTCAACTTCACCAAGAAAGTGGTGTTACAAATGATTATGGTAACCTTTTTCTATAAAATAATTTAATTTTAGACAAATATTTTTTTATTTAATTTTAATTTTTAATGAGATATGTAGGTTCTATGTACTTACCAAATACAAGTAGTATGATATTGAGATTTGAAACTTGATGTCACTTAAGAATTATAGGACAAAATATTGCAACCAGTACCTCGCGTGTTATAATGGTCTACAATAAATGTGCTAGATTTAGATTATAGGCCGACATGACCCATATGCGCGCAAACAAACGAAAGTATTTTTTGAATCTGCCTCCTCTTATTATTTTTATTTTGAACTATTCTTTAAATTATGTGATATGTACAAATGCATCGGCGCTTAAAATAAAAATGTATAATATTTTGTGATTTCTAAGAAATGTGTGAGACATTTAATACATATTTTTTTTCTAAATATTTAAATCCGAGGTACGTAGGGGGCTGTTTGTTTCGCATAAAATGCCGTAATTCATAAATGACTTATAACCCAATTACAACTACAGTGTTTGTTTGGACCGTAATTCGTAAAAGACTTACGCCACCAAACTACCACTCATTTGCAACCCAATTACCACTCACTTATAGTTAATTTTGTGTTCATGCAAATTTGTATTATTTTTTATATTAATATTATTTTTTTAATATTTAATATTTTAAATATTTATTTTTAATATTTAAATTTTTTAAATCACCAAATAGTTAATTTTATGATCAACTTTTCACTTATGATTTACACATTACGACAACTAAACACCGCAAAACAAAATATACTTTCTCACTTATAATTTTATATTACCAACCAAATACCGTAAAATTTACATGTATGTAACTCATTTGCAACTGTAAAAGAATTTATCACTTTCGATTTACAAATTACGGCCATTTACGATAACCAAACATACCTCAAATACAAACAGTCTTGACATTAATGTCACTTGAAAATAATATATGTACATAATATTCGGGACATTGATGTCACTTGAAAATATACTGGACTGAGTCACAATAAATGGATTGGGTTTAGGACATGGGCAGCCAGAAGTGAGCCAGCGCCACAGCGTGCCTTCGAGCTTTTCGGCCCATAGCATTATCCGACTGGAACGAGTGATTGACGCGTGTGGTTGTTCGCGTGTGATAGACGCCTGTGAGGTTACTGCCTTATAAATAGACAGGCGATCCCCCATCTCCATCTCAAATCTCTATCAGATTCCTCCTAGAGAACGGGGAGAAAGGGCTCAGGTGAAATTTATTTATTCTCTTTTTTTTCCTTTTCGAATTAGGGTTTTTTTTAATCTCTGCCTTCTCCTTTGTTTTTCATTGGCCTTTTTAATTTTGGGTTTAACACAGAGCAAATCGTTCTCTGAATTAGTTTTTCGTTCCTCTTTATCAGTTGTCGTCTGCTGGTGGAGCAGATGAACTCATGTTTCAATTAAGCGTCCAAGTAGTCAGAGGCCCTAGAAAAGGTAAAATTTTCTTTGTTTTGTTGAACTAGGGTTTCATTCTGGTCGCTTTGATCAATTTTTGCTGCCGATGTTGAAAGGTGTTATCTTGGTTGCTTTGATGAAGTTGGTGCTTTGTTTTCTTGAACTAGCTAGGGTTTCTTTCTGGCCTCTTTATTCAATTGTTTCTGTCGATGTTTAAAGGTGTTATCTTGTTTGCTTTGATGAAGTTGGTGCTTTGTTTTCTTGAACTTAGGTTTTCTTTCTGGCCTCTTTATTCAATTGGTCCTGCCGATGTTTAAAGGTGTTATCTAGGGTGCTTTGATGAAATTGGTTCCTTGTTTTCTTGAATTAGGGTTTCTTTCCGGCCTGTGTGTCACGTGACATTCAATTGATTTTAAAGCTTTGAAATTGGTGCAATGAATGTTGGAATTTTAGTATGTATATTCCTTGAATTAGAAATATATTCTTTGAATTTGGGTTTATCATTAAGTTTATAGCCAAAAATTAAGGGTGACATTTTCTGACGGAGTGCAGGAAGTTATGCTTTGGGTGCTTCCGGCAGGAAGTCATGCTCCGATTGTGCAGTGCTTGCACTACAATGGAAAAGGAAATATAAAGTCCACAAAAGGTAATTTTTTCTTGTTTCTGGAACTCACTCACACAAGATACTCAATTTTTTATGGTGATGTTTGAAGGTGTTATCTCTGGTGCTTTGTGAAACGATGAAATTGGAACTATGATGGCTTGGATCAGAAATTTGGCGTGCATGTTTTGTTAATTATTATTAAGCTTTTGTTGGGTTTGCTGATTCTCCTTCTCATTGCAGCTTTTGCAATCATGCGCGCTTCTCTAACTAACAAATCGGTGCAAGAATCAGCAATCCAAGAACAAGGTACTTTCTTTGGCAGGTAACCAGGGTTTGCAGTTCTTGATTTGAAATCGCTAGGTATTCTCTCCTATTCATGGCCTTTCGACTCTAATGCATCAATCTACTGTTTTATGATACTCTTTTGTGTTTGTGCAACTATAAATGGATTCTGGTGACTTTTGAAGGTGTTATCTTTGGTGCTTTGCAACGAGATGAAATTGGAACCATGATGGCTTGGTTCAGAAATTGGGTGTGCATGTTTTGTTAATTGTTATTAAGCTTTTGTTGGCGTTGCTGATTGGTCCTTCTCATTGCAGGTTTGCGATCATGTGCACTTCTCTAAATAACAGATCTGTGAAGGAATATGCAAATCCAAGGACAATGTACTTTCTTTGGCGAGGAACCAGGGTTTGCTGTTCTTGATTTGAAATCACTAGGTATTTTCTTCTCCTATTCATGGTCTTTCTACCCTAATGCATCAATTACTGTTTTATACTTCTCTCTCTTGTGTTTGCGGAACTATAAATGGGTTCTATTATTGTTATTTGAAGTCTGAACATACTTTTTGTTAAAGGTTATTCTGAATAATTAATTATTTCTTCCCATGTAGTTCCATTTATTGTATTGCAAACTTACATCCTGCTCTGAACATGCTTTCCCTTAAAGGACTGATCTATTTTATCTATTTGCTTTATAATCATTGATTTGGGGCATTCTTGGCTGAGGATGCTGCATTCAGTTTGTGATGGTTTAAGTTAACTTATAATCAGTGATAAAGCTAATTCAAAGAGTTTGTTTAGGAAAGAGTGGTCCTATGGGATCTTCTTACGAAAAGGATGTTGCATTCATTTGTTTGTTAATTTTATTTATTTATTTATTTATTTATTTTGAAAGAAAGGGCTTGGTCTCAAACTAAAAAACCTCACCATATGTATAAATTAGAAAAAAAGTTACAAAAACCCCACCATACGGTATAATCACTAACAATAATGAAGAAAGATGAATTAGAATGTCCAAGTTGCAGTCCATATGGAGAGTGGATGACAAAGAATACTCAAGGAGGGGGCATTGACAGGACGGGGAAGCTAAGTTTTACACTTCGGATAGGGAGATTAAATTAGAATTCTGCCATAGCGAGAGCTCAACTAGAGATAGTTTTGGGGGTGGAGTGTTTGCCGTGGAAGCTGCAGTTATTTCTTGCAAATCACAGAAGCAATAACAGAGCCTAGTTGGTATACGCCCACATGTTTCAGTGTATTGGTTGAATATTGTTCGCCTTCCATGCCTGTTTTAAATATCGGCCGATACGGCCGAGATATCGTCCGATATCTCCTTTTTTGCCTGCTGCCGATACGATATGGGAAAATCGTTCGCCATATCGTTTGCAGCAAAAAATGGCCGATATTTGAAATATCGCCCGATAAATTTCCTGATATGGCCGATAAATCGTCCGATATATCACCGGTATGAAATAACTAATTTATTGCACGACTGCGTCCAAATGTACATTATTTTTTACTGTCTCTGCAAGCATATTACATCATTTTATAAGATAGATGATATGTATGACCCTAAACCAACTCTTAATTATCATATTCATTATATATAGTGTCTAATATGAACGCCCGATATGCGCACGTATCCCCGATATCTCCCCGATATCCGATATCCGTTATGAAAAACCCCATCCGATACGATTCCGATATCCGATATTGAGAACCTTGCTTCCATGTGCTCCCAGGTCAGCCATATCTATTGGCTCAGGTGCACTCTCCCCTCCACAATGGGCAAATTTACCTGGATTTATGGGAAAAAATATTTTTCTGTTATTGATATTTGATGTCTGTTTAAGGTATTAAACTGTTTAGCTCATTTAACCATGTGTTCCTCATAATGCAGCCTGCCCTTGCTCAATTGTTCTACCAATTGGGCATACAAAGGTGGTAGCAAAAGAGGCTTTGAGTTGGCAAGATTTAATGCCACCAGATTGTTGTCATCAACAGGGAGGGTGTTGCATGGTATTTGTGACTATCATTCTTTTCCAAGATTTGATGGTACCTTCCAAATGTGTGATTTTATTTCGTGGTCCTGCAGAGGTTTCTCTATAACATCACAGAAGTGGCTGATGACAACATAACATGGGTTTTTTATGTTATTGCTGGCATTTGCATTTTTCTTTTATTTCAGCAAACTAAGCTCTTTATTCATGATAGATTAACCTGAAATTTCTTAAGTTTGCTAACAGACTAGATTTGGTGCAGAGGGTGAACTTCAGGGGTCAAATCTAGAATTTTGTTCTTCAGTCTTCATAGCCAACTAATTACTCTCATATTCTGATTTAGATGGTTATGGCAGTCTTATTTTATTTTATTTTATTTTGAGAAGTAATGGTGGAGAAAATTCACTATATTCATAAAAAAAATCAATAACAAAAGAAGGCATGAGAACAGAAATAGAAACTGACTGTATGAAAATACATTACAAATAACTTCGTTCAGAGTTCATGTTACACCTGTGGCGGAAGCATTGAGAGGTATCAAAACATTCAAGGATCCGTGGATGTCTCTGCCACTGAGAGGTTGTCAAAATAAGCAAGGATCAGTGGGTGTTGCTAGGTGAGTGCTTTGTCAGATGTCGACGCATCTTAGGTCTGCAAGTGGTGTAACCGGGTCAGCATCTGTATTGGTGATGAACTTCACCTTTAAATCCGATGAAGCAAGAACTGTCCAGCAGAGGAAATTAGCCTGAATGCACTATAAAAGCTGGTTATGACAGTTGTTGACACTTTAAAAATGACAAGATTCTGACTGGCCTGAACAATGTCTAAACTTGTTGACATTTACAAAAGAAAGTGACATACAAGCTGACGATCAGTTCTGTACTTGTTGACATTTACAAAAGACAAGTAACAGATAAGTTGACGACCAGTTTTCACCCATCTCCGAGGGACAAAGAAGCAACTTGGACTCTACTGATCCAGTGAAGCAGACAGTGAGCCCGGATTGTCTCTAAACAGACCTCAGCAGGTCTAAAATGCTAGCACTTAGCATCACATGAGCCCAAGGAGATAGCCTCGCCTGAGAGGTTAAGATCATCCAACTTCTCCTTGAAGCCATTCACAGCTCCGTCAGGAAGCTAACTTACAGCTTCGCTTGAAGTGCTCAGTTAACTCCGCAGAGAGTTAGCTTCGCTCGAAGTCACACGCAACTGCGCAGAAGGGTGTTCAGTAGCTTCGCCACAGACGTTATCTAGCTCCGCTGAAGGGCTTTCTTTGGACTTCGCCATATGCTCCTTCCAGCTCCGCTGTGAGCTCGCTGAGGGTCTGTCATGGTCAACCTTTGAACAATTAAATCTCTAGATGAGATCAAATCTAATCAAGATCAAATCTGAGATCAAATTTGGCAGTTGATTGCCATAATCTGTTGACTCCTAAAACGAGTAAGAGGATCAGGGGAAATCTTCTAATTATATGGAAAGGATCAAAACAAATTAGGAGACCGATCTACCTGCTACTTCTAGCTTCGCAGAAGCTGATTCTAGCCTCGTAGCAAGGCTACTTCTCAGATTTAAACAGATTTGATTCAATCTGTTTCCATATTTTCAAGGGACAATTATACCCTTGCTCTCCCTATAAATAGCCCACCAGGGGCACAAGCGGAGAGGAGACTCCCACACGCGTTCCAGAGACGGCAGACTTCTTGAGAGGACCCCGGCTCCACCACCGCGTGCGCACAGAGAGAGGCTACAAAGATCTATTATCTTGCTTCCAAGAATTTAGAGACTTTAGAGAACTGCTTCTCTAATCAGGGTGCTGATACCCTAGTACCTTCTTCTCAAGGAATCTTCGGAACCAGGCGAGAAGGAATTCCTAAGTGAAGGCGGTTTTGAGAAGTAACAAGAGGGTTCTACCAACCTTCTGTTCTCCGATTCTCCGAACCAGGCGAGAATGGAATCTCATCGCTCGCATCGTCAAAGGGACAGTGGTCGCGCGCTGACCAGACTCCTATCGGCACACTTCTCCAGAATCTCAGAGGAGATCTACTTGTAATCTTTTTAGAATACTTGTAATTAGCTCCTCGATCCTTTTTTTGTAAGTTTTCCCCTTTTGCAAATCAATGGAAAACAAGATGGCGACTCCGCTGGGGAACGAATTCTCCACTGTTGAGAATCAAGTGTCGCAATGCGACGAACAGACCTTCGGGTCTATCTCTGAATTCAGAAAAGCCGGTGCAGCCAGAGCCTCTCTGGCTAAATCTTCAAGGCAAGTCTCTGCGGAGACAGATAAGGCTCTCTGCGAGCCTACTGCGGTCTTCTGGCGCAACAAGGAAGCAGGCCCGCAGTCCAAGCCTATCACTTTCGAGAACCTGGTCGTTTACTTCGACCAAGGAAAATTTGAAGAAGTCCTCTCTGGGGGTGGTCTAATGCTTCATGCACGGAAGCATAGAAAGGTCTCCATGGCTAAGGGTTCGATGCAGAAACCAGAAGCAGAATTCTGCCAACACCCCTCAGCCTCGCGTGTGGCTAGTCAGGTTCCCTGCGAACCTATGTCTCCCTTGTCAAAGCAGATGTGGAGGCCAAAGCAGAAGGCTCTGAGTAAAGCCTCAGGCATAGCTACGCCACAAGTGCGTCTCTCTTGCGAAGAAAAAGACAAGGTGCCTGCCTGCTCCAACAATGCTGCTAGCCGCGAAGTCACAATGGCGACTATACCTTCGCCTAATTCAAGAGCAACAACGACTCGTGCCAGCCTCGTCCTCATGAGCGAAGCTACTGTACCACAGGGTACGTATGAGGTTCTTAGCCGCGAAGTAAGAGCTGAAGCACTATTCCGTGCTAATCCCCTCTGCGGTGATAAAAGGAGCAGGACATCGTCCTATGCGCGATCCAAAAGAGCCTCTGCGCTGGATCATTTAGGCCCAACTGGGTCTGACTTGCGGGAATTCTTGACAAGTAAACGGAAGTCAGAATCTTTCCAAACTTCTTCCTCCCGTTGTCAACAAGTGGGATGTCAGTTGGTGACAGTCCGCTCAGTCCGTTGCCGGCTAGCGCCAATCCCCGCCACTCCTCCAGGCTGACGATCAGTTTTCGATCGACTGTCGGTACAGGCCTCGGTGAAAAGGAGCATATCGCGAGATCTACCCTCTGCATTCGTTAACATGACCGGAAGAGGACGAGAGCTACACAGGGGTAGACGAGCATCTCACGACACTCCCTACGGTTCCCTAGATCCGGATTATAGCCCGGCTTAGGCGAAGTCCTGGTACACGAAGAAGGTGTCTTCTGAAATACCAGATCTAGGGTTGCAATACCCTACAGTTATGAACAGCCATCTTCCTCAACGGAAGTAGCCTCGCCGGAAGGAACCGAGGAGATCAATCCAATGGTCTGATGAAGAGGATGAAGACAGTGAGTATGCCTCTTCGGCGACAGTCATCTCAGTGCGAACGGACAGAGTATCAGTTAATATGGCTGAAAACAACGATGACCTTCGTCGACGTTTGGAAGCTCAGGAGCAAACTTCCAAGACCTAGCAAGAAGCTTTGGATAACATTCAACAGATGCTCGCTCAACTCCTCAATAACCAGAATAATAATGATACCGGAGCAATCACGACGAGGAAGAACATCTTAGCAATAAACAGCCGAAGACGGAGAAGTCCAAGGAGGGTTCTTCTTTGGACGCTGAAGTCCTTAAGGGCATCCAAGCTCAAATTGCATCCCTAGCGCAGAGGGATGAATTAAAGAAAGTAGGGGCAGTCCGTCCTTACCCGCTGGAGTGGGATTCAGTGCCATACCCACCAAAGTTCAAAACATCAACGTTACATACGTACGATGGTAAGAGCTCGCCAAATCAGCACATTTACTATTTTCGGTCTCAGACCGGTAATGTTATAAACAATGATGCCATCATGGCTAGGCTGTTCATTGGCACCTTAAAGGGGGTAGCGTTTGACTGGTTCCGAAGTCTCCCTCCGGGCTCCGTCAATTCCTGGATCGACCTGGAAACCCGATTCCTTTCTCGTTTCTACGAAGACGATACCGAGGTAACCATGGACAGGCTCCTTTCCACCGTGCAGAAGAAGGGCGAATCTGTCCGTGATTATATTGAGCGGTTCAGAAACTTATCTTTGATGTGCCCAGCAGGGATGCCATTACCCATGCTCTTACAGACGTGCAGGCACAACTTCTTGGACCAAGTAGAGGTTCGCATGGGGGCTGTCAAAGCCCATACCTGGAAAGAATGGTCGAATAAGCTGAGATAGCCTAAAAGTCAGCTAAAAAGTTCGAACCATCTACCCCTAAAGGCAAATGGGGTATGAACAATAAATGAGTAGCGACATGGCACAGTCTTCTCAAGCCAAAGGGAAAGAGACTATGTCTGTAGAATTGTCTGGGGATGTTCAGTTGAAAGCCAAGAAGACCGGCTTCAATAATCAGGAGTCTAAGTTCCCTCCGAAACAGTACTCCTTCAGAGACGATTAGGTGGTCACAATATTCTATTTACTCCACAAAGGGAATAAAATGAAGCTGCCGGATGCTCGACGTCCCAATGAGATAGGACGCACGAATGATCCCAAATACTGTCTCTTCCACAGGATGATTCACCATCCTACCGACAAGTGCTTTGTCCTCAAGGACAGAATTCAAGCTCTGATCGACGCCGGGGTTCTGACACTGAACTCAGAGTAGAAGAAAGTCACTGCCAATATGGTGACCCTCGAGTTCGGCAAAACCCCAAAGGTCACAGTTCCTGACGGGACTTATCCAATCCCTGCACCACGGCTGGAAGTCAAGCATCCTTCAGCTAAAACTCGAGATCATAGGGGTCTTGTTCCCTTGACAATGAAGACAGGGGAAATCATGTGGATACACCCTGTAACGCCCGATTCCACGGATACGGGGACGTCACTGCGGCGTATATACGTAGGTCAGAGAGAGCCCCCACGTATATACGCTAAGCATAAGTACAACAAGAAAGGATCAGAGTGCAACACAAAGCGTGGTATACACACATATGCCAACATAAAGGTACAGATACAAAGTCATCATAGTATGATAAACATTACATATTACATATGTCTTTTATCATAACAAGTCCAAAAGTCAAATATACAATAAGAAGACAAAATGCTCACGAGTAGGATGAAGATCCCGTGAGTCAAAAGGAGTCGGGTGCAAGGGACTGGAGCTAAGATGCCTGCTCGCTAAGGAGAGCTCGATCTACGGTGGACAACTCCACTTCGATCCAAGCTCCGGAATCTGAATATGCAAATCCAAGGAATCAAGACATAAAACAATAAATGAGCTACAGTCAAGTGGCTAAGAGACATGAATAGGGGTTAGAACACAAGTATGGAATATAAGGACAGGTATTAACATAATCATAAAACGGAAAATACAAGTAAAGCTGATTACAAGCAAAAGTGATTGTATATGCTTAAGTCACGGTCCCATGAGACTAATACATCGAGGGAATAATCCAAACAAGGAAACCCTCATCTATATACCGTTATCTCATGCCACGGTAATCCCAAGCATATAGAATCAGAGTTGCAAACCATATGATAGTCAAAAAGGAATGTATAACAAGAATGACAAGGATCATGACAAGATCAAAACCGGAATCATCACTGGAATCATAACAAGTAAAGTAGGAGTCACAATATAACATGAGTCATAACAGGGACTATGACATGAAACAATAATCATAACAATAACCATAATTGAGCCTATTATTATTATTACTCGTCTGACCCATATATCTCGGTATGTGTCTCGGTATCGATCCCAACTCACATACATCCATATATAAGAAAGTCGAGGGTCGTTGTCGGAAGTAGATGGAGAACTGATAACACTTCTTATAGTAGTTTCCATACACCTGGAACCGGTTTGGAGGCCCAAGTCCCCCTAACAGTCATCTAATGTGGGCCCAAGGTCCCACTAACAGTTATCTACTATATTTCGTCCCCCTACTATAAGCAAGGTATCATTCCGGCATCCATCACTTCCACCCATACCCCATACAAGTTGTAGTTTATTAAGGATTATCAGTTTACGGGAATAAGTGAACATAACAGTAATAGCCCTACAGATTCAAGAGGTGGCCCCCACAGATTCGAGAGGTGGCCCCCACCGTGTGGTGTGGCACTTTGTTCCATGTGGCACTTTGCTCTGAGGGAAAGGATTCTAGAGGTGGCCCCCACCGAGTATGGTGTGGCACTTAGTTCCATAAAACAAGGCAGGGTTCCCGTAAACACGATAATCATAAAGTCAAGTGTATCATGCTTGGTTTAAGAGATAGCATGACAAGGTGGTAATATATAACAAGCAATAAAACATAACGAAGAATTAATAATTGGCCGGGTCACTCATGACCTAACAAGAGGGTCTAACAAGGTAGTGGCATGTCAGTTGGTCAGGTGATAACATATTAGGTGTCATGTGATATACATGTGTTAAAAGGAAATAGATAACTGACAGGGCTGTATTAAGGTAAGGCAAGTGGAAACATAGAAACAACTTAGGGTTCAACGACCTCAAAGGGTCTGCCACGCATGCTATAAAATAAGGAAGCAATAGTATCACGGCAAGGTACAAGTATAAGAATGAAACAAGCAATTACAGGGCAATACATAAACATAGAATTATGGAGTAACTAGAAGTAATATACACCAAGTAACGAGTCATGAAGCACTGTATACAAATACCTGAACCAAGCATAAGATCCAAAGTTTAGATAGGAATCAACTATAACAATCAGACAAAGTTAGTCGACTAGGTCAAGAGAGTAGTCGACTAATAGAAGGGTTAGTCGACTAACAGTAGGGTACAGTCGACTAAAACTGTGTAACAGAGAGTTGGGTTTCTGATTCAGGAAATGTTAGTCGACTAGGGTCAAGGGAGTAGTCGACTAATAGAAAAGTCAAGTCGACTAACAGATACTTGAGTCGACTAAGTCTGTGATACAGAAAGTTGGGGTTTTCTGGTTCAGGAAGGGTTAGTCGACTAGGTGGATTCAGGAGTCGACTAATAGTGATTTCCAGAGAGTTGAGATTTGTTTCCAGGGAAGATTAGTCGACTAATATTTGGGGTAAGTCGACTAATACTATGTTTTCCAGAAAAGTTAAGTTTCAGCTAAGTGTTCTAGTCGACTAGCTCCTAGGTTAAGTCGACTAATCGTGGTCGTGAGCAGAGTACAGAACTGAATCTAGGGTTTGGGTTTGATGGCCTAAAAATGTGATTTTTATGTTATGTGTGTACAAGATATGAAGGTATAAGTACAATAGGAAGTGATCAAGTCTTGGTGAGTAAAGATACTCACTTGGATGGTTTAATTGGAGCTTGATCCAAGGAGGAGATGATGGCTTCAATCCACAATTAGTTGTTGCTTGAGATGGAGAAGGTGATCTTGGTGTTGCTTTGGGAGTTGGAGGTTGAAGATGAAGTCTTGACGATGCCCTAGATGAAGCCCTTGAAGTCTTGAGAGGGAGGAGGGATCTTGGTGAAGAGGATTTCTCTTTTGGTGAAGTGAGGAAGAAAGTGGAGTGAAGTGTAAAGGGAAATTATATATATGATGGGATTTTGTAAAGGGGGTGAAATAAGGTAGATGTGATGGGGGTTTTTGCAAAAAGGGGAGGGGGTGAGGTGTCCCTCACCTGGCCACTTGGCCGGCTATGGGAGAGAGAGAGAATGAGTGGGATTAGATGGAAAGTGAGTGGGAAATGAGGTGGAAATTGGAGAAGGTGGGAAATTGGAAAATTGGGATTTTGGAAAAGCTTTGATTTGTGGAGGAAGGAAAGGAATAGGAAAAGGAAGGAAATGAAATGATAAAGAGATATTTTCTCTTGGACCCAAATGAAACTGCTGAATAGACAGATACCCGGGTTAAAGTCAAAGATGTGGAAATCAATTCGGAAAATGCCGGAATCGTCCGAAATTCAAGTATCTCGGATCGACTCGAAATAATTATCAAAAATCAATAATAATATATAAAGACCAATAGTGAAATCCGTTTGAAGAAATACTTTATAGTTTTGAAACTAAAAATCCTGGAATCAGCTACCTACCGACTCCGAAAGAATTTTCATAAAATCATAAAATTCTCAGAAAAAGAATGTAAATAAGAAATATGATTCTAAGTAATTATGTCTAAAGGATCATCATGAAATTCCAAACAATTTGAGAATTAAAAATCCAGGAATCGGTCAGCGGCACTGGCCGACACCGGTTTTGAAGAAATTCATTTTAATTCCAGAAAAATCTAGGAAATCATGGAAAACCTAATATATTGGAAAATAACGTTTAAAACTGAAATCGGTCAAATCTACATATCAGAAAGACTAGATCGAAGAATATACTATGATCGGGCCCTCGGTTCAGACTAGGGCTGACTCCGAGTCCACGAATCCAAATCCAAGACAAAACAATCATATAAGGAATTCATAAAACAGCATAAATACAGGAAACAAGTCGAAAAAATACGATCGAAAATCTGAATACGCAACTAAGTACGTATTCCGGGAACGGGGTATTACAATCCACCCACCTTACAAAAATTGCATCCTCGCAATTTCGTTAAGGGGATAAATTGAACACGAAGGGGACAAGGGCACGAATAAAGGCTTCATAAAACCAAAACAGAGAATAAGATAAACACAAGAAGGACTAGAATGAACAATGATAGAATGACAATGGAAAAATATTAAGAAAGATAACCAACTCAAATACAAGATCTGGGGTAGTGGTTACCATGATATTCTAAGGCTCCTGATCTGGATACTGGTCTTCCCACTCTGCTGCATCGCCTGAGGTCTCTGCTGCCATGAAGTGAACTTGGCCTCTGCCCTGATCTGCTCTGGCTCTCATTCCTCTCTGCTGATGATCATACCGTTGGGGTGGAAATGGAACTCTTCGATCAACAGGATCTGGATTCCTCCTCAGTGGCGGCGCTGGAAGTGCTGGAGCTGGACGTGCTGGAGCTGGAAGAGCTGGTCTGACTGGTGCCGTATGCTCAAACTTTCTGTACCGGCAATCCCTGAGTGCATGACCTCTTGCCCCACATGCCAAACATAATCCATTGGCCACCCGACAATCTCTCTTATAGTGTCCGGGCCTGTGGCAGAAATTGCATGTGATCTGAGGAAGAGGAGTTTGGAATGGTCTCTTCATCATCGGGCCCTGGGTTGCCCTATCCGCATCCTCCTCATCCATCGACTCAAAAGGCCTCTTCTTGGCTTGGCTCTTCATCTGATTCTCCTCTTCTTCTCCAGTCCACGCTCTACTTCTCGAGCTATGGTGAGAACCTCTGAATATGTCTTCAGCTGTTGGGGCATCAAGAATACTTGTAGGTCCATCTGTAATCCCTGCTGAAATCTGCTTGCCCGCTTCTCTTCATCCGTCACCATATACGGGGCAAAGCGGCTCAATCTGAGAAACTCCGCGGCATACTCATCCACGGACTTACTCCCCTGCCGAAGTCTGATGAATTGCTCTTCCATGTCCTTCTGGGCTGTGACAGGGAAGATCTGCTGTAAAAACTCTTGGAGAAGGTGTCCCAAGTGACAGGCTTCTCCAATCTGGCCTCCTCTGCTAGCCACCAAGTCCTGGCTATATCCTTCAGTTGAATCTTGGCAACCTCAACTTGGTTCTCCTGTGGAACTCTGGCTGCATTCAGCAAGTCTGAAGTGTCGGTCAGCCATTGCTCAGCCTCCAAGGGTTTCTCTCCACCCGTGAATATTCTCTCCACCCGTGAATATGGCTGGCTGCAGCCTCCTGAAGTCTGAAATGTTCCCCGGCCTCTGTTCCTTGGAGCTGCCAACCCTTGCCGGAGAAGTTCCGTCTGCTGCTGCTGGTTCTCCATCATCATCTGGATAACCCTCAATATATCCACATTCTCTCCCGCTGCTCCATTCGATGCTGATCCAGAGTTGCTGCGACCCGATCTCCTCTCCATACTAGGATGGCTAAAGATAACTGGAAGGAGTTGGAAAAATGGAAGGATTTCAGGATATGAAGGAAGAAATCTAGGAGGACTAAATGTAGAATCAAGAAGGACTAGATAACTTTGTACATTGTAGTTGGCAATAGCAAACTACTAGAATTTGCCACTTGCTTGTACTATAGGTGGGAGAGCCTAAGCTCTGATACCAACCTGTAACGCCCCGATTCCACGGATACGGGGACGTCACTGCGGCGTATATACGTAGGTCAGAGAGAGCCCCCACGTATATACGCTAAGCATAAAGTACAACAAGAAAGGATCAGAGTGCAACACAAAGCGTGGTATACACACATATGCCAACATAAAGGTACAGATACAAAGTCATCACAGTATGATAAACATTACATATTACATATGTCTTTTATCATAACAAGTCCAAAAGTCAAATATACAATAAGAAGACAAAATGCTCACGAGTAGGATGAAGATCCCGTGAGTCAAAAGGAGTCGGGTGCAAGGGACTGGAGCTAAGATGCCTGCTCGCTAAGGAGAGCTCGATCTACGGTGGACAACTCCACTTCGATCCAAGCTCCGGAATCTGAATATGCAAATCCAAGGAATCAAGACATAAAACAATAAATGAGCTACAGCCAAGTGGCTAAGAGACATGAATAGGGGTTAGAACACAAGTATGGAATATAAGGACAGGTATTAACATAATCATAAAACGGAAAATACAAGTAAAGCTGATTACAAGCAAAAGTGATTGTATATGCTTAAGTCACGGTCCCATGAGACTAATACATCGAGGGAATAATCCAAACAAGGAAACCCTCATCTATATACCGTTATCTCATGCCACGGTAATCCCAAGCATATAGAATCAGAGTTGCAAACCATATGATAGTCAAAAAGGAATGTATAACAAGAATGACAAGGATCATGACAAGATCAAAACCGGAATCATCACTGGAATCATAACAAGTAAAGTAGGAGTCACAATATAACATGAGTCATAACAGGGACTATGACATGAAACAATAATCATAACAATAACCATAATTGAGCCTATTATTATTATTACTCGTCTGACCCATATATCTCGGTATGTGTCTCGGTATCGATCCCAACTCACATACATCCATATATAAGAAAGTCGAGGGTCGTTGTCGGAAGTAGATGGAGAACTGATAACACTTCTTATAGTAGTTTCCATACACCTGGAACCGGTTTGGAGGCCCAAGTCCCCCTAACAGTCATCTAATGTGGGCCCAAGGTCCCACTAACAGTTATCTACTATATTTCGTCCCCCTACTATAAGCAAGGTATCATTCCGGCATCCATCACTTCCACCCATACCCCATACAAGTTGTAGTTTATTAAGGATTATCAGTTTACGGGAATAAGTGAACAAACAGTAATAGCCCTACAGATTCAAGAGGTGGCCCCCACAGATTCGAGAGGTGGCCCCCACCGTGTGGTGTGGCACTTTGTTCCATGTGGCACTTTGCTCTGAGGGAAAGGATTCTAGAGGTGGCCCCCACCGAGTATGGTGTGGCACTTAGTTCCATAAAACAAGGCAGGGTTCCCGTAAACACGATAATCATAAAGTCAAGTGTATCATGCTTGGTTTAAGAGATAGCATGACAAGGTGGTAATATATAACAAGCAATAAAACATAACGAAGAATTAATAATTGGCCGGGTCACTCATGACCTAACAAGAGGGTCTAACAAGGTAGTGGCATGTCAGTTGGTCAGGTGATAACATATTAGGTGTCATGTGATATACATGTGTTAAAAGGAAATAGATAACTGACAGGGCTGTATTAAGGTAAGGCAAGTGGAAACATAGAAACAACTTAGGGTTCAACGACCTCAAAGGGTCTGCCACGCATGCTATAAAATAAGGAAGCAATAGTATCACGGCAAGGTACAAGTATAAGAATGAAACAAGCAATTACAGGGCAATACATAAACATAGAATTATGGAGTAACTAGAAGTAATATACACCAAGTAACGAGTCATGAAGCACTGTATACAAATACCTGAACCAAGCATAAGATCCAAAGTTTAGATAGGAATCAACTATAACAATCAGACAAAGTTAGTCGACTAGGTCAAGAGAGTAGTCGACTAATAGAAGGGTTAGTCGACTAACAGTAGGGTACAGTCGACTAAAACTGTGTAACAGAGAGTTGGGTTTCTGATTCAGGAAATGTTAGTCGACTAGGGTCAAGGGAGTAGTCGACTAATAGAAAAGTCAAGTCGACTAACAGATACTTGAGTCGACTAAGTCTGTGATACAGAAAGTTGGGGTTTCTGGTTCAGGAAGGGTTAGTCGACTAGGTGGATTCAGGAGTCGACTAATAGTGATTTCCAGAGAGTTGAGATTTGTTTCCAGGGAAGATTAGTCGACTAATATTTGGGGTAAGTCGACTAATACTATGTTTTCCAGAAAAGTTAAGTTTCAGCTAAGTGTTCTAGTCGACTAGCTCCTAGGTTAAGTCGACTAATCGTGGTCGTGAGCAGAGTACAGAACTGAATCTAGGGTTTGGGTTTGATGGCCTAAAAATGTGATTTTTATGTTATGTGTGTACAAGATATGAAGGTATAAGTACAATAGGAAGTGATCAAGTCTTGGTGAGTAAAGATACTCACTTGGATGGTTTAATTGGAGCTTGATCCAAGGAGGAGATGATGGCTTCAATCCACAATTAGTTGTTGCTTGAGATGGAGAAGGTGATCTTGGTGTTGCTTTGGGAGTTGGAGGTTGAAGATGAAGTCTTGACGATGCCCTAGATGAAGCCCTTGAAGTCTTGAGAGGGAGGAGGGATCTTGGTGAAGAGGATTTCTCTTTTGGTGAAGTGAGGAAGAAAGTGGAGTGAAGTGTAAAGGGAAATTATATATATGATTGGGATTTTGTAAAGGGGGTGAAATAAGGTAGATGTGATGGGGGTTTTTGCAAAAAGGGGAGGGGGTGAGGTGTCCCTCACCTGGCCACTTGGCCGGCTATGGGAGAGAGAGAGAATGAGTGGGATTAGATGGAAAGTGAGTGGGAAATGAGGTGGAAATTGGAGAAGGTGGGAAATTGGAAAATTGGGATTTTGGAAAAGCTTTGATTTGTGGAGGAAGGAAAGGAATAGGAAAGGAAGGAAATGAAATGATAAAGAGATATTTTCTCTTGGACCCAAAATGAAACTGCTGAATAGACAGATACCCGGGTTAAAGTCAAAGATGTGGAAATCAATTCGGAAAATGCCGGAATCGTCCGAAATTCAAGTATCTCGGATCGACTCGAAATAATTATCAAAAATCAATAATAATATATAAAGACCAATAGTGAAATCCGTTTGAAGAAATACTTTATAGTTTTGAAACTAAAAATCCTGGAATCAGCTACCTACCGACTCCGAAAGAATTTTCATAAAATCATAAAATTCTCAGAAAAAGAATGTAAATAAGAAATATGATTCTAAGTAATTATGTCTAAAGGATCATCATGAAATTCCAAACAATTTGAGAATTAAAAATCCAGGAATCGGTCAGCGGCACTGGCCGACACCGGTTTTGAAGAAATTCATTTTAATTCCAGAAAAATCTAGGAAATCATGGAAAACCTAATATATTGGAAAATAACGTTTAAAACTGAAATCGGTCAAATCTACATATCAGAAAGACTAGATCGAAGAATATACTATGATCGGGCCCTCGGTTCAGACTAGGGCTGACTCCGAGTCCACGAATCCAAATCCAAGACAAAACAATCATATAAGGAATTCATAAAACAGCATAAATACAGGAAACAAGTCGAAAAAATACGATCGAAAATCTGAATACGCAACTAAGTACGTATTCCGGGAACGGGGTATTACACACCCAGACCTTGTCCAAGACGAACAATGAGATTCAAAGAAGTCCAAATCAAAGGGCAAATCTTGCAATGTCATCTCCATCCTACCAGACGATGACAATCTTACATCAGCTTCTCTTAGTGATTCTGAAGGAGAAAAGCACGCTTGCATGACGCAGGCTGATGTGCCTCAGCCAACAGGTACTCGATCCGGAAAATCATACTTAAAACAGTATGAGAAAGCTGCTGACGAGACACAACAGCAAACGATGTCAGTATAAGTACCAGCATCCGCTTCGGTTCCAACCAAGGGAAAGGAGAAGCCTAAGGAAGTCCGGTTCGACCATGTCCTGAAGAAGCCTTCAGGCCCAGGGCTTGACACGCCCTTTCGTTTTGACATATTGGCCCAGCTGGCTAATATCCCGGCTCGTATTACAATACACGAGCTCCTTCGTTTCTCAAAAGAGACAAGAGAAGCACTCAGAGATGCGCTGGCTGATTCAGAATCATTCCTGACATATATGCCGAAAATCCCTAAAGATGACGCTCAGTCCTCTTGTCCTGAATGCCATCATGTACAGTGAGGGTGCCCGCTATTACCTTCACAGCGGAAGATATGCTTCTCAAAGACAACAAGCACGATCGACCTTTGTACTACACTGGATACATCGGTTCAACATGCATTGAAAAGGTACAGGTTGATCCGGGGTCTGCACTCAGTATCATTCCCAAAAGGCTCCTCTACTTTCTCGGTATACCACTATATAGGTTGTCGCAACCACTACTACAATATACGGTTTCAATGCCGGGAGTAGTCATCCACTTGGAAAATTCGACTCCGTTGCCGAATGGGAGCCTGAAGTTAGAAGTGACGTGTTATGTCATTGACGCTGACACATCATACAACTTGCTGCTAGGACGACCGTGGATCCACGCCAACTGGATCGTTCCCTCCACTCTGCACCAGTGCTTCAAATATGTTGAAGAGGACGCGACAATACGAACTGTCTTCGCTGAGAAGCAACCATTCAAAGGGGTGAAAAATTACTTCACTGATGCTCTCTTGTATCAAGAGACCGATGAAACATCCAAAGAATCGTTGCCGGATGATGATGGTAGTGGCAATGAGGCGGATTCAGAATCTGAAGCAGGCATGCCAGCCATTTTGATTGGCGAACCAATTATAGCATGTCTTAATAATCCCCAATGTAACGCTCCTTCTGAAGATGAGGGCGAGTGGGTAATTAATGATAATATTTTTTTTGATTATCCTGCGAGTATTGGGTTGTCTGAATCCATCAAGGATAGCTCTCTGCACATACCTTTACATAGACCAAGCGCGTTCAGTACACCCATGGAATCGGTAGAAGGGGCCGTTTTAGTGATCCCTCCATCCCAAGAAGGTCAGTTACCAATAATATTTGGTAGAGCCCAACCACGAGGGTCCACAGCCACAGATTCAAGTTCAGACTCAGACACCCCACAAATTTTCCATTATGCGCGACCAGCACACCATATGATGAAGAAAATGGGGTACAACCTAAAGTATGGAGAGGGCCTGAATTTCGGAAAAGGAAGGCGTAGTTTGCTGCGTAACTTTGTGCCAAAAGGGAAGCCTGTAAATTACTATGATAATACACGCAGGGGGTTGGGATACGTTACACCCACACCGTCAGCAACGGTTCAATTCAAAGATGACGAACCAATTCCATCACATTCTGCCTCTTCTTCCGAGTGGGACTCAGATGTCAGTATGGGAATGATGTTCGAGAATCTCACCGTTAATATGACCTCAAGCAGTCAATTGGAGCCTGCGCAAGCTACTGATGAGGAACCATGGGCTCAGCAATTAGATCTCCAATGGGAAAAGCGATTCGAACTGCGTGAACCACCTACTGAAGATAAGGTGATGCAGGTCAACTTGGGTAGTCAAGGTCACCTTAAACCTATCTTTATAAGTGAAAGTTTGTCACTTATGGAAAAGGAAGAATTAATAATACTCGTGAAGGAGTATATAGACGTCTTCGCATGGAACTACGAAGACATGCCCGGACTTGATCCACAAGTAGCCATGCATCGTCTAAATATCAAACCTGACGCCAAACCGGTCAAGCAGCAACAACGTTGGTTTCGCCCGAACATTATGGAGGCCATTGAAGCCGAAGTTCATAAGCTCATTGCATGTGGCTTCATACGGGAGGAACATCTAGATTGGGTTGCTAATATCGTTCCCGTCCTCAAGAAGAATGGGAAGATACGAATCTGCATCGACTACTGTGATCTCAATACGTCTTGTCCTAAAGACGAGTTCCCACTGCCCATCACTGATGTCATGATTGACAACACCTGCGGATTCGAAAGAATGTCTTTTATGGACGGCTTTTCAGGGTACAATCAGATCAAAATGTACCCCGACGACGAGAAGCATATTTCATTCCGAACACCCTTGGGGTATACTGCTACACTGTGATGCCCTTCGGGCTAAAGAACGCCGGAGCAACTTATCAGCGGGCAATGAGTACAATCTTCCGCGATCATCTCTGAAAAACGGTAGAATGCTATGTCGACGACATTGCTGTCAAAAGCTGCAATAAGAATGACCATCTCCGTGACTTGAGAACGATGTTCGACATAATGCGGGCTCATCAACTGAAAATGAATCCGACAAAGTCCTTCTTGGGAGTTTCGAGTGGCAAATTCCTTGGGTTTATTGTTACATCAAAAGGAATTCATCTTGACCCAGACAAGGTCAAGGCCATTCAGAGCATGCATCCACCGAGGAATCTTAAGGAGCTTAGAGGCTTGCAAGGTAGACTGGCTTATATTAGAAGATTCATCGCAAATCTCTCAGGCCGCTGTCAACCGTTCACCCGACTCATGAAAAAGGGTGCTTCCTTTGTATGGGATCAAGCTTGTCAGGAAGCTTACGAAGACATCAAGAGATATCTCACAAAACCTCCAGTCTTGGTAGCACCCACATCAGGGAAACTATTCTTGCTTTATGTAAAAGCTATGGACATTCTCTTGGTGCCCTCCTTGCTCAAAAGGACGACAATGGTCACGAACATGCCATTTATTATCTGAGCAGGACTCTGATAGGGGCGGAATCTCGCTATAATCCTATCGAGAAGGAGTGCTTGGCTCTTGTTTTTGCTGTTCAGAAGACACGACATTATTTGGTTGGCCAAACCATACATGTCATCTCAGAGTGAATCCTTTGCGTCTTCTCATGACGAAGCCAGGATCATTGAACTCAAGATTAGCTAAATGGGCGCTTCTTTTGTCTCAACACGACATGATCTTTATCCCTCAGAAAGCGGTTAAAGGCCAGGCCCTTGCGGAGTTCTTGGCTGCTCATCCAGTCTCAGAGAACTCAAAACTTCACGAAGATATTCCGGATGAAGTCTTCGAGTCCAATGTAACTTCAGAAGATGAAGTGTGGCAGATGTTCTTCGATGGAGCATCACGAATAGGTCCTAAAGGCAGGATCATCGCCGGCGTGGGGGTTGTGTTTATCTCCCCACAGAATCATGTCCTTCCCAGAGCATTTTCTCTGACGGAATCATTCTCCAACAATGTAGCGGAATATAATGCTCTACTCATTGGTCTTCAGCTCGCCCACGGAATGGGGGTACGCTACCTTGAAGCTTACGGCGACTCAAAACTTATTATCAATCAGTTAAAGGCGAATATGAGGTTCGCCACGAGGACTTGGTGCCTAATTATCACACAGTCATCGAATTGGCTAATCTGTTTGATGGTTTCTACATCGGGCATGTGTCTCGATCTCAGAATACTAAGACAGATGCTCTTGCTGCATTAGCAACAACACTAGCCTTGCCAGTCGACACCGAGTATCACCTTACAGTGGTGACTCGACACCTTGTCTGCTCCAGACATATGTTAAGAACCAGAGAGGTCTATAATATCTCGACGGATCTTGAGCCGAGAGATTGGCGATTTCCTCTCATCGACTATGCTTTACATGGTCTGCTGCCAGACAATCCTAAAGAAGCGGCATCTATCAGCCGAAGGTCTCTCCGTTTTTACTATGATCCAACTCTGAAGACACTTTACGGTCGTTCATATGACGGTGTCCTCCTCCGTTGCCTTTCTAATTCAGAGGCACAAGAAGTGCTTAAAGAAGCACACGACGGCATATGTGGAGCTCATCAGTCAGGTCTAAAACTCAAAGACAGATTTCATAGGCTTGGATATTATTGGCCAACCATGATAGCCGATGCCATCTAATATGCACGAAGGTGTAAAGCATGTCAAATTCATGCGGACTTCATACACCAGCCCTCGGAGTTGCTCCACCCAATTGTTGCTTCATGGCCATTCGAAGCATGGGGAATCGATGTCGTAGGGCCAATCAGCCCCTCTTCGACAAGAGGTCACCAGTTTATCCTGGCAATAACCGATTACTTTTCAAAGTGGGCAGAAGCCATACCACTGGTTGAAGTCAAAACTTCTAACGTGGTTAATTTCATCAAACACCATGTCATTCATCGATTTGGTGTTCCTAGGCGGATCATCCATGATAATGGTCCCCAATTCATAAGCCAGGTATTCTATCGATTCTGCGATAAATACTGAATTCAGAATGTGGCTTCAACTGCCTATAATCCCGCCGCTAATGGCTTGGCGGAAGCATTCAACAAAACAATCATCAAGTTACTCAAGAAGTTTGTCTCCTCAAATAAGCGAGATTGGGACGAAAAGTTTGGTGAATGTCTTTGGGCCTACCGAACCACGGTTCGGACCCCGACAGGTATACGCCTTTTTTCCTGGTGTACGGGTGTGAAGCAGTCATTCCGCTGGAAATCCAGATGCCGTCATTACGAGTTGCTCTGACCACTAAGATCACATCAGAGGACAACGATCGGTTGCGTCTTCAAGAGCTCGAAGCCCTAGATGAGAAGCGGTTACAAGCTCAGCAACACATCGAGCTGTATCAAGCTCGAATCTCAAAAGCCTTCAATAAGAAGGTCAAACAAAGAGTCTTCCAGAAAGGAGATTTAGTTTTAGCCGTCAGACGACCGATGATCATGACGCGCAAAACCAAAGGTAAATTTCAGCCTAAATGGGAAGGACCGTTTGTAATAGAAACAGTCTATTCAAACGGAGCATATCGTCTTATGACTTCAGATGGTGATTTACTCATGATGCCGATCAATGGCAAGTTCTTAAAGAAGTATTATCCTTGATTAAGGATCCTTCTGATGATCAAGTTAACACTACACCTCTGATCAAGACCTTCAAATCCAAGGTACACACAAAGAGAGCCTATCTCTTCCTCCAAACGAGATCATGCAACCATAAATCAGTAGGAACCTGGTCATACGCTGGTTGTCTCAAAGGAGAATCAAGGTTACACATGCGCTAACCATTTGATCCAATACCTTTAATGGTTAAGGATAGAGGAAAATGTTGGCTTTTAAGCCCAACATGAGTCCTCGACAACTCATCATGCTGAGGGGAATAGCATGGCTAGCCCGACTCAAACGGTAGTTGGTAAAGGCATATCAAACCCGTTGACAGCTGAGGATTTGCTAAAAATCCTAAGGGACCTGTTCCCATTTGATTCCCTTTCTAAAATCACTTACCAATTCTCATTCATGGAATGGTAAGACCACATATAAAGATCTTTCCATCCATTTCGCTGGCATCCATTTCGCTGTTACGTTAACATTAAACCTATGACAGTGCCCTTTTTCTAAATCCCATCAAAACTTCAAGCTTGTTGGTTTCTCAATCGGTTATGTCATTGCGACCTCTGAACCGGCAGATAGCCAAGTCTCACCTTTCAGTCCGACAAGGACTACTTTGAGCTTGGTGGCTTCTCAATCGGTTACGTCATTGCAACCTCTGAACCGGCAGATAGCCAAGTCTCACCTTTCAGTCCGACAAGGACTACTTCGAGCTTGGTGGCTTCTCAATCGGTTACGTCATTGCGACCTCTGAACCGACAGATATCCAAGTCTCATTATTTAGTCCAGTAAGGACTATTTCTCAAACGGCCGCAATACAACTTGGAAGCGACAATTCAAAGGATAAAACAAGTCGAAAATACAACAGGGGAGTCAAAAATGAAATTACTTTTATTGATTCCGAAGAAAAAAAAAAGAGAGGAAGGGATACAGAAGGCACATATATTACAAGCTATGAGGGTGCCTCATAAGATTTGATCCGTCCTTCAAGAAGCGCCAGCCTTGTCTTCCTATCATCAGCAGCCCTGACAAGCGCCTGCGACCTCAGCTCAGCCTCAATAAAGCTTGCCGTCTGGGCTAAGCGAGCTTTAACTTCAACCATGGTCGTCCTCTGAGCTGACTCTTGCCGCAAGAGTTCGTCACTCTGAGCCTTAAGCTGTTCAAGCCGCGCGCAGTCTCTTCAGGACGCACTGGTTCAGCCTTGGATAAAAGAAGATTAGCCTTCCTGATCATCTCCTTGGCCTTTTCAATCTTATCTTCAGCGTCAAGAAGAGCACTGCTAGAAGCATCTATGGCGTCCCCGAGCTCTACCTTCCTTATTTCCAAGGATTTCAAGTCAGAAGAAATAGCCTTAGCGGCTTCCTGAGCGGCAAGATGGGCTTCATGCATCTGAGCGACAAGGTGCGCAAGCTGCTCATTAACCAAAGACTTCAGGTCTGAATGGCTGAGATGGCGCCATTCCTCTACATCCCTCTCAAGTTGGTCTATCAGGAGTTCCAATGCAGCGGCCTGGTCATCCCCTCCAAAGTCTCGGATACTCTCAATGCTTCGGGAAAGGACCACCTTTAGAGCAGAAAATGAAGTAGTCGAACCTTTCAAAATCAAAGCGATAGATCGCTTCAAGCTCTTATAAAAGCTATCGACTAATTCAGCCACAAATTCATTCTCGGCCTCAATCGCTCCTGGCAAACGAGCAGCCCCTGAGGATTCCACTGGCTTTATTGACACTACTACCGTGGAAGGAATAGTAGAAGCACTGGCTGCAGCAACATGAGAGGTCGTCGGTGATCTCGGAGGAGTCTTCATTGAAACCAGTACACTAGCCACAACCGAGGTCAGACTAGTGACTATTTCTGGGAGAGCGGACTCAACCACCAGTGTTGGAGAAGTAGGACTGGTAATCACCCTCAGCTCCGCACCTGGCAAGATAGATGGCGCTGGCGAAACTGATGGTATCCCACTCACCGATATAGTTGGAAGTGAGATCGGTTCCATGACTACCGTCCCCTCAATTTCAGTTCCTCTGGCTGGTTCAGGCTGATAAGAGGGCAGGTCGCCATATAAAGCATCCAACTCAGCAGCATCCGTCGCGGTCGGAGTACTTACTTCACTCCTGGTTCCCTCAGGAAGATTGGTTGGCTCTCTTGAAATCGATGCACCCAAAGGCGAAACACCTGCAACAAGACTGTTTAGACGAGGAATGACAAACAGTAAGAGTCAAAAGATCAAAACATTACCAAAAGATAATGTCGCCTCAATCATCTTGGCGGCTGTATCAGTCTCTACGGGCTCCATGGGAAAATCTTTAGCGGAGTCAACACGAATGGCCGGCCCGCTTTCGCTTGCCGAACCCTCCGTGGTCCACCCAAAGGAGCTAGAAGATTCGGGACTTCCTTTCGAAGTCCCAGCGCCCGAAGGACCTACGCCAGCCGCATCATCTCCGGACTCTTCTGAGACGGCGAAATAGCCAGCCTCATCACCCTCCTTATAAGTAAACAAGGGATCATAATGCTCCCTTGTTCTCCGACAGCTTCAGCTCTCGGGCTTCTCACCGCCTCAGTTCTTGAATCACAAAGCAAATAATGAGCTGTCCGGAACACATAAAAAGTATACTACAGGGATGAAGCCGATCTTACCCGGGTCCGGAGCGGCTTTACCAGTAGTCGGTTCAGGAACCGACGATTCAGCTACTAATGGGGCAGGAGGAGGAAGCGCTGCAGATGGTTCGCCCTCTGCAACAACCGTAGGAGCATAGCGACGAGGCTTCTTCACTACCCTCTTCCTATGAGATCTACCTTCCCGCTTTCGCTTGAGGGGGACGTCGGGATCTTCTTCCTCCATTTCTTCAACATCGACATGTTCTACGGGGGCCGTCCCCACCACGCCAGAAGCAGCTGCTGGAGTCTCAGCACCTGTATCCGCTTCGAAGCGAGGACTTCCTGCATCCGAGGCTTCACTGTCATCAACGGCAATGAACTCCCCGAGGCCTGGGATGCGAACCCTTTTACCCTCACTCTTCTCAGTAACCTTCCGCTTCAGCCGCTGAGAAATTAACTTCACACCAGAAGAATTAATAGAAAACCTGGTGGGTGTGGAGTTTGAGGTCGTATACCACTGGCAGAATCCCAGGGTCATCAGAAGGTTCGGAGTCCTTAGCGGCATGCACAGCCGCGCTTCGGTACAGCCAGCAATGAAGAACCGGCAGGCGCGGGCTCCATCGATGAGACTCCCCAGGAAAGCCAGATTGCTGTTTGGATTGCCCACGTACAGTTGGTCATACCCAAACTGACGGGCAAACCGACTCGGGACATAGGGCTCCAGGTAGCAGGTGTCCCCGCTTCTGTACAATAAATGTGAGGGCCGAATTCTGACCAGCCACTCAAAGATTCCCCGGCTCAATGACGTCTGCCCTTCTCCCACGTCCTTGAATTCTTCACCATAGCTCGCATCCCGAATATAGGGGAAGCAGCGGAAAAGGCTATAGACGTCATGGCGGCATAGTAGCTTACGGACCGCAGCCACGTAAGTCTTCAACCATGAACATCCCTCGAATCGACGAAGAAGCGCCATTCGAACACCTTCTGGGGGTTCCTCTCCGGCTTCGATCATGGAAGGACAGTGAAGGGAACCACGCCATCAAATAAGTATATGGCAGGCCTATTCTGGGGTTTGGTCCGTCGTAGAGCAGAATAGTCCCCTTTCCCTGTTTCGTCGTTGGTGGCCTACAGAAAGCTTTCGTCAATGCGCGAAGGCCTCTCTGAATACAGCACACCATGGCCGGAAGAAGTCCAAGAGAGCGACCATGGACTAGACGAACGGCAGGCAGTAAGACAGTCGGATAAATGACGTTACCCGATGAAGATGGCACCACACATCTCTTCAACCAGACTGTCAAGAAACCAGCCAGAAGTGCCCTCCGGGACGTCGGTCGACGAGCCTGGTGGTGGAAACTCCGAAGAATATCGCCTTTCTCATAGGGGTCGTCATCTTCCTCCAGAATTAGATCCCCTTGAGAATGCTCTTGCATCCGGCGAAAGATGTCTTCATCAGCAACTCCACAATGAGCCGCTTCAGGAGTATTCTCCATGTCAGGGAACAAATAGTTTCCCCAGCTCTTCAAGCTGCATGAAGCTCCCTTACTGCTCTCATGCATACTGGAGCAAATGTACAAATGACACATCAATTCCCGGTAGGTCTCAAACAAGGCAGGTTCCTGCTTCTCCAGAAGCGCTAATTCCACCTCGCATGGGAAGTATTCTTCATATGGGAAAGATCCCAAAGGCAAAGCAGAGACTTCCCACATCTCGTGCAGAGCCATACCCAATTCGCCAACAGGGGTGAAGAAAGTCCCTGTAGCCGGGCAGTATAACTCAAAGATGGCGTAGAAGTTCGCTACGCTCATCTGAATGCCATAGCAGGTCGCCCTGACGGCCTCATAAAGATTCAGCTTCTCCAGATCCTCCTTGAAATGAGCAAGAACATATAGAGTCAAATCCTTCCACCATGCCTTCGGAGGGTGAATCCACCCAGGAGTCCTGAAGTCAGTGGCTGGATAGTTGCCACGAACCTTAAAGAATTGATTCTCAAAGGTCTGCGCCACCGCAGGGTTTTCTCCCACTGGGATGTCTGGGAGTACATTCCCAGGGTGGAGACCCATTATGCAACGAGGAGGCCCCGCTCTTGTGTAACCGGGTGAGGGAATTATCAACTTCCCTACGTGAACGGATTCAGTACTCCGACTCACTTGCCACTGCATCTTCCGAGCCTTCGTCACGCATTGAAAGAAGGACAAGGGAAAATGTTGCTTGCTAGACGGGAGATAGAACTTCTCGCCATCTAATTGAAAAATCCACTGCCCTTCTCCGGCTAGCAGCTGGCGATCATGGTCTGGCGCTGCATCTCCGAACATGAAGCCGGGCTTCCGATAGATTCTTCGGTCAGAATCTTCAAGGGAGCAGTAGTTAAGATGCTCCTTATGGTGCGTTGATCCCACCATAAATAAGTGTTTCCCGAGCAGGAGAGCTTCGCTCGCTGAACAGCGAAGCTTGCCCTTGAAACTGCAAGCTGACATTGCCATCTAGCCCCCTGGCTGTGCCAAAGAGACTGTTCAGAGGACTAGGAGTGTAGTGCACTGCAAGAACAAAGAAAAAACTATGGTTAGTTTATCAGCCAAACAAAGGCTAAAATGCAACTTTTGTTAAGGCATAGCCTTGCTCTCCGAGCGAAGCTGGCCTAATGATGGCTTCGCCCCGAAGCTTAGCTTCGCAGCTGCAGCATGACTCCGCACCCCACATGAAGCCAGGATAAGCGAAAGCAAGCAGTAGATCGAGAAAAAAAAAGAATACGGATTGCAACCTACAGATGAAGAATCAGCTTCATTGTTCCCACCATCTATATCATCTGACGAATATTGTATAATAAGAAGGGGAATCAATCGTTCAGTGATCGCTACGCTTGATTGGGGCAGGCTACCCATACTGTTTTGGCTAAAAACCCATCTCCTTGCTGTTCCTCATTATTACCTACTCCAAACACGAAAGTAAAGACCCCAAAATCAGTCTACATAGCTCCCGTCTGAAGGTGGAGCTTCGCGGGGATCGTACGTCAGCCAAAGCTTCCGACCAGAGCGCGTCCCTGCAGGTGCAGGTGAATCTCTCAGCTTCTATTCTTTCTATCCCTCCTCGGTGTTTCTTCCTGGCTACTCCACTCCGACGTCGGGATGGGTGCCACAAACACAGCTTGTACTGGCTGAAATCACCTAGGGGGGTGAATAGGTGATGGCTAATCTAATTGTCACTAAATGCGGAATTAAAAACTTATATGATGCAAACTAAACTTCTTAAACTAAACATCACGTATAACACAAGAGTGTAGCCGAATTCCCCGTGAAGGACTCTGGACTAACTCCTCAAGATTCCTCTAGATAAGAGTTGAGGTGCCGCATTGGCTCTCTTGGTTGAATACAAGTGTTAGCAAACAATCCCCAAGCATATATCAATTAAGCACAATATGAATATCAAGCATATAAAGATAAAGACAATGTTAGTATGCATGATATAAACAAATAAGGGAGAGAGAGAAAGAGCAATCGCAAACACGGGAGATTTGTTTCGAGGTTCGAGCACAATTGCTCTAAATCCCCGCCTTCAACACTATGAAGGATTTCCACTATAATCGATCCCACCGGATCACTCGGTGCCGCAACACCTACAAGCTCTAGGACTCCCTAGTCCCGTACACACCGCGAGCTCACTAGCCCGCCGAGGCCGCACCTCAAACAACAAGTTCGCACCCGAACTCGAAACACCGCGAACACACTTGTCCGCCTCCTCAAAGAACAAAGAAGAAGTCTTTGGTGATCACAACACTTTGATCACCTAAAAACAATCTCACAAGAACACTCCTAAAGGATGAATATATCAATGGATAGCTCAAGTGTTTGTGTGAGAAAAATTAGGATGGAAATGGTGGAGGAAAACTCAAAAATCACTTTTAAACACTCTTGATAAAACTCCCCTTTTGATTGGAAGTATTAGCTCTCAATTTAGTGGAGTAAAACCTCTTGAAAGAGTAGGAAAAACTGGCTCAAAAACTCTCCAAAAATCTTGTTTAAAACAGCCCCCAAATGGCCCAATTTATAGGGTTCCAAAAACTAGCCGTTGGAGGCAAGAACTGAGCTGTCGGTCGACCGCGCGGTCGACCGCCAACGGTCGAAAATCCGACCGTTGGGGCTGCGGTCGACCGGCCGGTCGACCGAGCCTCAGGAACAGAGAGCAGACTCTCTGCCGGTCGACGGCCCGGTCGACCGGCCCTCCAGCCAGATACTGGCGTGCACGCTGTGCACGTCGGTCGACCGCCCAGTCGACCGACTTCAGACTTCAGTGGACGACCGGTTGAAGCCAGGAAATAGTTTTCTGGGATTAAAAAGTTTGACATTTTATTGAAATAAAATCCCATAAATTCACAGAAAATCTACAAAAATAGTTTTACCAATATACTTTGATAAACAAACATGCTTGCACAAAATCAAGGCATGTTACAAATAATTTGGACTATTTTTGTAACTTGGAAATATTGGCTCAAACCAAAAACTGTATTTTCCAAAACTTGATATTCCAAAACTTGTTTTCCAAATTTCTCCAAAATACAAAAACAAGATATTCTAAACTCATTTGAAGCATAGTGTGTATGGATATGATCCAATATGATCCAATACACATACATGATGAAATATCTATGTTTTTGACATTAAGCTCTAAATACGGTTTTGGTTGAAACATTTAAACTAGAATACCAAAAATCAAACCGGTAATTTTCTAAAAGAGACTCTTTTATAAAAACAACTAAATCAAGAGTGTGTGTAATATATACTTGAGCAATCCACCAACTATTCTATCCTTTACATTTTATCTAAAAACAAAATCTTATAAAACATACCTAGACACAAGTCTTCATCTTCTTGAAGTCTTCACTTGAAGTCTTCTCATCTTCTTGACTTGGTCCAAACACGATCCAATATCTCTTTGGATCAAACCGTGCTAGCTCCAAAACTTGACTTAAATCCTTTGTTGAAGCTACACACCTACTAAGATCTTGATCATAAATCTGTCACTAATTAAACACAAGATCATTAGTACTATAACTACATGAGTTGATCATTATCAAAACTAGAGTGATGAGCCTTTGGGCCAACAATCTCCCCCTTTTTGATGATGACAAAACTCATGAAGTTATATATGCATGGATTAAAGTAAAGCTTCAAAGAAGCTCCCCCTTAACTCATGCATAACAAATAAACAATAATATATGACAATGAAGTACATAAACATGTATGCAAATCAAGGAGATAAACTTGCACTCAAGCATAAAACAAATCAAATTCTTTTTTCTCCTATTTGCAAAACAAAAACATATATGCATAAACATAAATACTTCTCCCCCTTTATGAATAAAGCAAGGAAAACATGCATATAAAAAACAACTCAAATACTTCTCCCCCTTTTTGTCAATCATCAACAAAGGGGTTAAAGTAAAAACAAAACAAATAAATTTTTCTCCCCCTTTTTGTTCGAAACAAAGAACTAATGAAGGGGTAAACATAAATCAGTCAATAAAGGATATATGCGATATACATTCATGAAGAGGAAGACGGTAAGGTAACTTCCCTACATATATACATTACACGAAGAAGGGATGACAAGCCCTAATTCACATAACGCATAATATGCAATGCATAAGAGGAGATGTGAAGTACCCCCTACACACGTGTACCACATAAAGAAGAGTTGTCAAGTTCCTCAATACAAGATACACTCATCATGAATCTATATGCAGAAGAGATGTTAAGCTCTCCTTGCATATAGGCAATACAACTCAAAACATTTTTAAGTAATTTTTTTATTAAAACAAAATGTTGAGATATCTTTATAAACTCATTTTTAAGATATCAATTGTAAATAAACATTACAAGATTCTAATTTTGATATCAATTTTGAAAATAATGATCAAATATATTGATACCAATTTAAAAAAATGCATAAGCTTTAAAAACAAGATTTGAATTAAGCTTAGCATAAACAAACTTTGTGCTTTAAATATGTAAATCAATTTTAGCTTAAGCACAAATAACTCATATATATGTATGAAAAGGAAATACCAATCGAAATTGATACTATTTGAAATGAAGCATACATATATAGGAAACAAAGTATGAGTATATACAAAAATACAATATTGATACCAACTGAAACGATTCAATGATACCAATTGAAACAATAATAAGATCATGTGTATATCTCATAAACTACTAATTTGAAGAATAGATAACTAGTTAAATTAATTTTTATAAAACTAGTTAAAGATCCTTCAAAACACGAAACCAAAACATATGTTTTTCATGAATCATACCATACATAAAAGTTGACACTCAAAATCTATAAGGCTCATAAAAATGTTCATGAAACAATGTCATGACAAAACAAATAAAGTGTGAGTGTTCAAAGAATCATGTAATTAGCATTTTCATGAAAATAGTCAATGAAGCTCAAAATGATCATGAATATTACATGAAAAATTCATTTTTCATTAAAAATAATAAATTTCATGGTATATGTATGATTTATCCAATCCTAACAATATGCATACATATCCCAAACATAAAAGAGTATTAATAATATTTGCATGAAGGCAAGAGACTCATGGGTATACATGTATATTTATTAGATTTGAACAAAAATTGCATATACATAAAGCAAAACATAAAAATAGGCAAGACATATATAAATGAAAGAATCATCAAAACTAGCCTATACATGTGCATATAGTGAGTACAAATGAGCAATGAAGTGCAAACGTATATAAATCAAATGTTGCTCACTATTTGTACACGTATAAATACAAGTTTTGACTAATACTACATCTAAACATGTTTTTACCACATGAAGCACATAAACAATAAAACATGAACATGCTAAAAATATGATATAAGTAAAAAAGCATGTAAATAAACTAAGAGTTTTAGAGATAGTTACCAAACTAAGGAACTATGCTCCAAATCTCCAAACATGGTGGTTGTCCCACCAAACTCCTTGATAGTGGTGCATCAAATATGTGTCCTTCTAGTCCATGCAACCACCACCAAGACACCAAATCTCTCACGTCTTGTGAGAGCCCTCACCTACATCAAAAACACAAGGTGGGGATTTTGGTTACCATTTTCTTTGGGTCCTTGGGGGTTAGTCTTGTAAGGAACCCAAACATTTTTCTTATTAGCAAAATTTAAAGAATGAATCTTATCATAACAAAACTTTGCTAAATGGCCTTTGCGGCCACAATGTGTACACTTATACACCTTAGGATGCTTATGTGTGTGGGTGTGATCATGACGTGCAACATAAGCATATGCATGATGATGATGTGCATGAATATGTGGAGCTTGTTTTTTTGAAAACAAGGACTCCAATCTAGAGTGGTTAAATGCACATGCGCTCAAAGTAGAGCTTAAACTATTTATTTTATTTTTCAAAACATTTATTTTTCAAAACACTTCTCTAGTTAAATAAGAATTTTTGTAATTAATAATCTTATCTAGTTACTTAATTATGCTTTGAGGTGATCTAAATTTTTAAGTTAGTTCTATAATATTTAGAAGATCATATAGTTTTCATAAATTACTTTTATGAACTCCTGTAATATGTGTATGTATCCCTGCATGTAAAAATGTCTACTTGTTCTATTAATACCTCTAAATGATCATTACATGACATTGATTAGGACTATGCCACTAAAACTTATCGAGGTGACATTTGTGACATCTACCTGGTAACTATCATGTTCATATTAACTAACTTTTAGGAAAATATATTGTATACGGTAACAACGTCGTCCTGCTTATCCTGTTCACTGACATCATATATTCTGTTACATTGGTATCCTGATCACACTGTTGATGTTGTTGATGTTGTTACAGTTGTCATCACCGAGTTATCCCAGTAAATTCAGGTAACATGTACATTAAATAATCTTGATAACTAATGATATGACATTAAACAACTTATACCGGGATTGGAGAAATTAATGGAGGAGACAAACGTCTGTAGTTTTGGTGGACTTAGGATATAGGTTGCGCAGTCGAAAGAAGGTTCCACTAGGTTCTGGTGGGGTGATTGACACCCCGTCCTATTCCTGTTCTTGTTCCTGTTATACATGTTATTCATGTACCTGACTTGTTATACATATTACCTAACTACCTTGTGGTAGGGCCTGGTTCAGCGTCAGGAGTCTGCGCCGTGGTCCCGGCTATGTACGGGACCCACTTAAAACACAGGCAATGTCTCCAACTGATGAGTTTCAATAACATAAGACTTCCATTGGCACGTGTGATAGACGTAGTATGGAATGCGTCTATTACATGTGACAACTGGTGTTCGCTGAAATAATTAATAATGATGAACTTTTATTATGTACTATAATAACCTGACATATACATGCATGTTATGATAGACACCTAATTATATTCATGACCTGATGTACACTTTATTATGACACTAACTGGCTTGTTTACTGTTCATTATATTTGACATATGTTATTTCAACCTTATCCTGGATATTTCTTTCATAGTATGCTCACACATTATATGCACATGCACTTTCTCTTTTATTCTTGCACATTCACTAGAAGTTCTGATTTCCTTGATTTGCATATCCAGATCTGGAGCTATTTATAGTTGATCAGATATTTGGAGAGGATCACATGCATCCTGAGGAGAATTGAGTTCTCTTTGTTCGATACTGGTATTCTCACTTTATATTAATCCTATTGTTTCTTGTGATTCCCGATATATAGGACTCGGCGCTTATTCTTTTCCTTTATTTATCTGTTATCATGTGTGGTTATTCATATGTTATATTGCTGTGTTATCATATCATCATAGTGATTATATAGCTTGTGCAGATTATTTTAGGTTTAGCATATATGCTTGGGGTATTTTCCTCGCGAATATATGCCGCTGACTCTCTTCGCGACTCTGTTTCCACGTATTTTGGGAAGCGGGACGTGACAGATTAGTTGTCAGATTAATCAATATTCCATCAAAGTAATTGAAATAAAATAAATCAACAGATAGGAAAAACTCTAAGCATGAAATATGATTTGTTAAATATATCTTATCAAATTTATAAAAATCTAGTACTTTACTTTCATTGATTAAAGATTATTTAATGTGTTTTCATATTTTATATGAGAGACTAATATTCTATCACAATCGCCTAGCCTAGGTTCATCACCCTAAGTACATGAACTTAATTTAGTTGCACATCATAAAAGAGATCGGAAAATTAGTCTAAATGATAGAGACTGAAATATTATCCTAACAATTAATAATCAACTTTAACTATCCAAAAATAATTAATAAACTAAGTTAAACTAATCACTAATTAATTTAATTAAGCAAGAGTAATTACAATGAAGGGAACAGATTACTTGTCTTGTTGTCCCTCGCGCACGCGAACCGAGAGAGAGCCCACACAACAGCCTGCGTGGACCCCAACTAAAAAACAGCCTCTTGGCTGTACTTTAGTTGCATACAGGGTGAAAGAAAAATAGCTCTTGGCTGCTTCCCTTGTTGATCAAAGCAAATGGCACACTCTCTTTTGCAAGGTTGTTTCCTCATCCACATAAACAAAATATGACCCCTGGCCTTCATTTTTGGCGCGTGGATGAAGATAGGCTGTACTTCCCTTGCTTGGACCCCTCCTCTGCTGCTGCTATTCTTTGTATGGCCCACCACCGCACCAGTGCCTTCTGAGCGCTTGGATCGAGGCAAAGGGAAGGGGCGCCTGGCGCTACAGTCGACTTCTACAGGCGCCTGGGTATGGGCGCCTGTGATTGGGGGTGCTTACAAGCGCCCCTTCTTCTTCTGTTTCCACGTAATATGGAGGCTGACTTCTCTTCAGCTGATTGCAAATCAGAAGACCAAGGGCCACGGGCTCCCATTTCCTCTCGCAAGCCCTTCTCTTTCACCTTCTCGCACGCGGCCAGGAGGCCATCCTCGTCTTTTTTCTTGGCCACAGCCACGCCCACTTCCTCCAGCACTCGTTCAACCCCGATTAATAATGGCAAATCAGAAGGTGGGACATCCTCATCTCCCTGTTCATCTACATTCTCTTCTGCAAAACCCAGTTCTGAGAAAATTGCCCAACTCAAAATTTCAAAGAATCCACGTTTTCTGGTGCCGAAACGACCACCACGGACTGCGCGGCTTGTGCCCTCTGCGCCCCTAACACCACCGGTGAGTCTGCAACAGAAACAAAACTAATGTAATTTTTTTTCTAAAAGTTTGATTTTTTTAGCAAATACTGAATATTTTCACTCTGTTGACCAGTTACACAGTCTCTAGGCAATACTTACATCAAATTAAATATGGTTGGTTTTCTTTGATGACATTTTATATTTATCTCTTCTGCCATCTAGAATTTCAAAAATAAAGGTTGATGACACTCACACATTATAAATTTAAAATTTAAATGCACAGTGTAAGTTATTCCTCACAAAATTGAGGCATATTCAAGGATAAATTACAGAACATCCCTTTCCTTTTTCTTCAGGACTTCAAGTGTAGCTGCAATGAAGTGGTACAAGATAAGAAAGCTGCCGAGACACATGCAACGAATGGGCATTACGTCACACACAGGGACAGTCGCCCAATCATTTTTTTTAGCTGGGTAAAACCTCCGCTGGGCATGCACAAAGTGAACGCTGACGGAGGATTCCGGTCAACTGAGTTGATTGGAAGCTGCGCGGTGTTAGTGAGGGACAGTGAAGGGAACTTCAGTTAGGCGGAGATGAAGTTTTTTGAAAAAATGACATCAAGTGTACGTGCAGAAGCCGAAGGAGCTCTTCTAGCCTTACAAGTGTTGGTAGGCAACCATTGGGTTTCATCCTATCTGGAGTTGGATTGTGAACAAGTTGTCAACTACTTGAAAAGCACTTCATTGTCATCTGTGCCACATGAGTTGAGGGCAATAGTGCAGCAAATGAAAATAATATTGACTAATCATAAGTGTATCATCACCCGATGGAGCAACCGGGAGACTAGTGTTGGGCCTCACATTTTGTGTGTGAAGGCAATGGATGAGAGGTCCAGTGAGAAGTGGGATACAAGCCATAACACTAAATGAGGATAAAATTGGGAGAAAAGGATGAAGGACAAGAAGAATAAGAAGAGGAGAAAATCTACATAGATGGAGGGAGGGTGACTTTCAAGTTAGTATATATATATATATATATATATATATATATATATATATATATATATATATAAATCTACATAGATGGAGGGAGGGTGACTTTAGGTTAGTGTATATATATATATATATATATATATATATATATATATATATAGCTTGTTTCATTTTGACCTTTATTTTATATTGATTAAACTTATCGATAATGGGTTGCAATAATTTATATTTTATAAAATTGAAACATATATCATTCGCTCTATTGGGGTTCTTGTATCTTGTAGAGGTATCGCCAATGCATTTGGTTAGTTTATTCTTATCATGCAAGATCTGTAGTTCAATTCCCTCTCATATATATATATATATATATATATATATATTATATATATATATATAGGGAGCTGATCCTCTAAGAACGTTCTCACGGATTTTTGTGAGAACTTTCACGTGGGTTGTCGGATCTGATAGATCAAATCAAATAAACTAGATCTCTATCAGATCCGACGGCCCACGTGAAAGTTCTCACATGAATTCGTGAGAAACCGTTCTTAGGGGATCAACTCACTATATATATATGAGAATATATATATATATATATATATATATATAATATATATATATTCTCATATATATATATATATATATATATATATATATATATGAGAATATATATATATATATATATATATATATATATATATATATATGAGAGGGTATCGCCAAATAACACGTGGTTTGGCAGTTAATTTGTGTTGATCAAACCTGACCCAACTAAAACCAGTTCTTTTGTGTTACATGTGTGGTGTTAGGTTACCATTTTAAACAAATATTGAACTTGGATTTGAAAACTTGTTCCAAACCATTGAATACCTCATGTCTGGATAACGCAAAGCTGCCAATATACTGGTGCAGAAACAACCTGAATCATCACTATCGCTACTAAGTTGTAGTTATATATCATACTTATATTGCTATAATATAACTTTAGCAATTGCTAAACACTAGAAAAACTCATTAAAGCAACAATCTATGCAATATGGGTACTTATATTATGAAGTTGTACTCGTGTTGGACACCGACAACACTTCTTAGACATTCCTTGGATACTTCTCGAGCTTATGCTTAATAATATACATATTTTTAATTTCAGACACTTGTTGGATAATTCTTGAATGCATATTCTACATTTTTCTTATACTTTTTTTGTTCACATTACATATTTGAGATATTTATTTACTTTCCTTTTGTATCAAAACTATACTTTAGTGAAACAAAAAATTACATCAAAATATTAATTTGTATAAAACTTAATAAGTTTAAATATGATTCCATACAAGAAGTTACACATTGAACTATGTGTGTGAATTTTTGGATTCAAAGGCATGACTCTGCATGTATATATATGCATTATTATTATTATTATTATTATTTATATACATATTCTAGTGTCATGTCGTCGTGTCCACGTGTCCTACTTTTAAAAATTTGCCTTGTCCCGTGTCCATGTTGTACATGGGTTTGTGTCTATGTTGTACCCGTGTCTGTGTCCATGCTGCTTAGATAACAATGAAATCCGCGATGTTGTGCAGTGTATTTGTAGCGCGGAGTTTTAAAATAAAAACTGAAAGCAAACCGTCTTGATTCCTATCCTGTGAATCCCAACCCTAGAAGAAAACCATATAAGAAATAGTTCAGTAATTTAAGTGATTAACTAAAGCTAAAGCCAAAGCAAAGACAAGAAGGACAGCTGAGATGGAACAAACAAAGACAGAAATCATGGATTAATCAGATGCCAATAGATAGTGATTCAATGAAGACCATTTTATAGGTAACAGAAAGAGATCTACTGGTTGCTCCATTAACAATAGATGTATGATCAATCTACCAAGATATACAATATAATCCATTTGCTGACATGAACATTCCAAACAGAAATTTGCACTTATGAGGTATGGACATTAATTCATATTTGTAGAACTCTTCTGGTAGTCAACATTAGGAACTACTATATATTTGTGCTCTTGTTTCCTCATATTTTCATGCCTCTCATTACTAGTTACAAGTTTCGAATCAAAACTTCTGTTAGCCAATAAAGGCATAATTATTCATGTAAAGTATAAAGAATGAACAACTCTACAATGGAAAGTAAAAGAAAAGAATGGTATTCGACCCCCTTTGGCTGGTTGAACCAATCTGAACCATTATTTATCACTCGGTCCATGTGTGCAGAAGCTGTATTTCTAAATCGGTGATTCCAATCAGGTATCTATACAAGTGAACAAAGTTTGTGTTTGGGACAAAATTGTGATGAAGAATTCGTTGTTGTTAGTGTAATGGTCATTCCACTGAAAACGTGGTACTCAAATCTCTTCAATTGGCTGAATTGTGACATAAAACCAAAATTAAACAGCTTAGTGATCTGCTGAAGTGATGCACGCCTGAATTGTGGAACCAAGCATGTATCAAGGGGTAGCTCAGGCACTGTTTCACAGGATGAATATCTTGGACGAGAAAGTGTAGTCTTCTCCATAATGTTTATAGCGCCCACCAAAGCAGCAAACCCACTTCCTGTAATGGCAACCTAATTAGAAAAATATGATTCACAGAGCAAAGTAATTATTAAGCAACATGATAGAAACAATTCTGATATAAATATAAATATAGTATGAACTCAACAAGTATGACCAATCTCCCATGTATTTGATGTAGGTGCCTTCAATCCTCACACACCAAACAAGCCAGCTGTAGCTACTGTTGCAATATTGGTTGACCTCTCACATCCTAAAGCAAACTAGTCTTTTTGGGTTTATATTCCGTTTATATTAGAGTGAGTGAGAGAAATCATCAATGAAATAAAATTAGGCCACTTGTTTCAGAAAGAAAACAGAAACCGCCAAAAAATTGGATATAAAAAGGTGAGAAGCATTTTTGTGCTCGAAGATTGCTTAGACATTTTTCTCAAATAGTCAAATACAAGTGAAATGTTCATTGAAACAATGGAGAAATACTCCTCAAATAGACTTAACCATCCAAGTCCAATCCCAAATATTCATGATCAGATTGATGCATGTTGCCCTAGTCAGTTCTACAAAGTGTCTTGGTGCCATTATAAGCTTTCCTGAATCTTTTTTTACAACTTCCAACCATGTTACTTAGATATTTATTTCTTTACTAATCTTTCCAAATAAGTATGAGCACCATACTTTGCGGTACAGCAGTTCTTTTGCATCTTCCTCCCCCCATCTGACTCAGTTCTTAGTCATTATATCCTATATAGTATAACTGCTGCACCTTCATTGAGATATTCATTCCACACTAAATCCTTCACATGGTTGGGTTCCACAGTGAATCCTTCATAGGGTTGGGATTCACAGGATAGGAATCAAGACAGTTTGCTTTCAGTTTTTATTTTAAAACTCCGCGCTACAAATACACTGCACAACATCGCGGATTTCATTGTTATCTAAGCAGCATGGACACAGACACGGGTACAACATAGACACAAACCCATGTACAACATGGACACGAGACAAGGCAAATTTTTAAAAGTAGGACACGTGGACACGACGACATGACACTAGAATATGTATATAAATAATAATAATAATAATGCATATATATACATGCAGAGTCATGCCTTTGAATCCAAAAATTCACACACATAGTTCAATGTGTCTAACTTCTTGTATGGAATCATATTTAAACTTATTAAGTTTTATACAAATTAATATTTTGATGTAATTTTTTGTTTCACTAAAGTATAGTTTTGATACAAAAGGAAAGTAAATAAATATCTCAAATATGTAATGTGAACAAAAAAAGTATAAGAAAAATGTAGAATATGCGTTCAAGAATTATCCAACAAGTGTCTGAAATTAAAAATATGTATATTATTAAGCATAAGCTCGAGAAGTATCCAAGGAATGTCTAAGAAGTGTTGTCGGTGTCCAACACGAGTACAACTTCATAATAGAAGTACCCATATTGCATAGATTGTTGCTTTAATGAGTTTTTCTAGTGTTTAGCAATTGCTAAAGTTATATTATAGCAATATAAGTATGATATATAACTACAACTTAGTAGCGATAGTGATGATTCAGGTTGTTTCTGCACCAGTATATTGGCAGCTTTGCGTTATCCAGACATGAGGTATTCAATGGTTTGGAACAAGTTTCCAAATCCAAGTTCAATATTTGTTTAAAATGGTAACCTAACACCACACATGTAACACATAAGAACTGGTTTTAGTTGGGTCAGGTTTGATCAACACAAATTAACTGCCAAACCACGTGTTATTTGGCGATACCCTCTCATATATATATATATATATATATATATATATATATATATATATATATATATATATATATATATGAGAGGGAATTGAACTACAGATCTTGCATGATAAGAAGAAACTAACCAAATGCATTGGCGATACCTCTACAAGATACAAGAACCCCAATAGAGCGAAATGATATATGTTTCAATTTTATAAAATAAATTATTGCAACCCATTATCGATAAGTTTAATCAATATAAAATAAAGGTCAAAATGAAAGATAAGTTTAATCAATATAAAATAAAGGTTAAAATGAAACAAGCTATATATATATATATATATATATATATATATATATATATATATATATATATATACATATATACTAACCTGAAAGTCACCCTCCCTCCATCTATGTAGATTTTCTCCTCTTCTTATTCTTCTTGTCCTTCATCCTTTTCTTCCCAATTTTATCCTCATTTAGTGTTATGGTGAGACAATCGGGCGGGCTTGTATCCCACTTCTCACTGGACCTCTCATCCATTGCCTTCACACACAAAATGTGAGGCCCAACATTAGTCTCCCGGTTGCTCCATCGGGTGATGATACACTTATGATTAGTCAATATTATTTTCATTTGCTGCACTATGTGGCACAGATGACAATGAAGTGCTTTTCAAGTAGTTGACAACTTGTTCACAATCCAACTCCAGATAGGATGAAACCCAATGGTTGCCTACCAACACTTGTAAGGCTAGAAGAGCTCCTTCGGCTTCTGCACGTACACTTGATGTCATTTTTTCAAAAAACTTCATCTCCGCGTAACTGAAGTTCCCTTCACTGTCCCTCACTAACACCGCGCAGCTTCCAATCAACTCAGTTGACCGGAATCCTCCGTCAGCGTTCACTTTGTGCATGCCCAGCGGAGGTTTTACCCAGCTAAAAAAAATGATTGGGCGACTGTCCCTGTGTGTGACGTAATGCCCATTCGTTGCATGTGTCTCGGCAGCTTTCTTATCTTGTACCACTTCATTGCAGCTACACTTGAAGTCCTGAAGAAAAAGGAAAGGGATGTTCTGTAATTTGTCCTTGAATATGCCTCAATTTTGTGAGAATAACTTACACTGTGCATTTAAATTTTAAATTTATAATGTGTGAGTGTCATCAACCTTTATTTTTGAAATTCTAGATGGCAGAAGAGATAAATATAAAATGTCATCAAAAGAAAACCAACCATATTTAATTTGATGTAAGTATTGCCTAGAGACTGTGTAACTGGTCAACAGAGTGAAAATATTCAGTATTTGCTAAAAAAATCAAACTTTTAGAAAAAAAATTACATTAGTTTTGTTTCTGTTGCAGACTCACCGGTGGTGTTAGGGGCGCAGAGGGCACAGGCCGCGCAGTCCGTGGTGGTCGTTTCGGCACCAGAAAACGTGGATTCTTTGAAATTTTGAGTTGGGCAATTTTCTCAGAACTGGGTTTTGCAGAAGAGAATGTAGATGAATAGGGAGATGAGGATGTCCCACCTTCTGATTTGCCATTATTAATCGGGGTTGAACGAGTGCTGGAGGAAGTGGGCGTGGCTGTGGCCAAGAAAGGAGACGAGGATGGCCTCCTGGCCGCGCGCGAGAAGGTGAAAGAGAAGGGCTTGCGAGAGGAAATGGGAGCCCGTGGCCCTTGGTCTTCTGATTTGCAATCAGCTGAAGAGAAGTCAGCCTCCATATTACGTGGAAACAGAAGAAGAAGGGGCGCTTGTAAGCACCCCCAATCACAGGCGCCCATACCCAGGCGCCTGTAGAAGTCGACTGTAGCGCCAGGCGCCCCTTCCCTTTGCCTCGATCCAAGCGCTCAGAAGGCACTGGTGCGGTGGTGGGCCATACAAAGAACAGCAGCAGCAGAGGAGGGGTCCAAGTAAGGGAAGTACAGCCTATCTTCATCCACGCGCCAAAAATGAAGGCCAGGGGTCATATTTTGTTTATGTGGATGAGGAAACAACCTTGCAAAAGAGAGAGTGCCATTTGCTTTGATCAACAAGGGAAGCAGCCAAGGGCTATTTTTCTTTCACCCTGTATGCAACTAAAGTACAGCCAAGAGGCCGTTTTTTAGTTGGGGTCCACGCAGGCTGTTGTGTGGGCTCTCTCTCGGTTCGCGTGCGCGAGGGACAACAAGACAAGTAATCTGTTCCCTTCATTGTAATTACTCTTGCTTAATTAAATTAATTAGTGATTAGTTTAACTTAGTTTATTAATTATTTTTGGATAGTTAAAGTTGATTATTAATTGTTAGGATAATATTTCAGTCTCTATCATTTAGACTAATTTTCCGATCTCTTTTATGATGTGCAACTAAATTAAGTTCATGTACTTAGGGTGATGAACCTAGGCTAGGCGATTGTGGTAGAATATTAGTCTCTCATATAAAATATGAAAACACATTAAATAATCTTTAATCAATGAAAGTAAAGTACTAGATTTTTATAAATTTGATAAGATATATTTAACAAATCATATTTCATGCTTAGAGTTTTTCCTATCTGTTGATTTATTTTATTTCAATTACTTTGATGGAATATTGATTAATCTGACAACTAATCTGTCACGTTCCGCTTCCCAAAATACGTGGAAACAGAGTCGCGACGAGAGTCAGCGGCATATATTCGCGAGGAAAATACCCCAAGCATATATGCTAAACCTAAAATAACCTGCACTAGCTATATAATCACTATGATGATATGATAACACAGCAATATAACATATGAATAACCACACATGATAACAGATAAATAAAGGAAAAGAATAAGCGCCGAGTCCTATATATCGGGAATCACAAGAAACAATAGGATTAATATAAAGTGAGAATACCAGTATCGAACAAAGAGAACTCAATTCTCCTCAGGATGCATGTGATCCTCTCCAAATATCTGATCAACGATAAATAGCTCCAGATCTGGATATGCAAATCAAGGAAATCAGAACTCCTAGTGAATGTGCAAGAATAAAAGAGAAAGTGCATGTGCATATAATGTGTGAGCATACTATGAAAGAAATATCCAGGATAAGGTTGAAATAACATATGCCAAATATAAATGAACAGTAAACAAGCCAGTTAGTGTCATAATAAAGTGTACATCAGGTCATGAATATAATCAGATGTCTATCATAACATGCATGTATATGTCAGGTTATTATAGTACATAATAACAGTTCATCATTATTAATTATTTCAGCGAACACCAGTTGTCACATGTAATAGACGCATTCCATACTACGCCTATCACACGTGCCAATGGAAGTCCTATGTTATTGAAACTGATCAGTTGGAGACATTGTCTGTGTTTTAAGTGGGTCCCGTACATAGCCGGGACCACGGCGCAGACTCCTGACGCTGAACCAGGCCCTACCACAAGGTAGTTAGGTAATATGTATAACAAGTCAGGTACATGAATAACATGTATAACAGGAACAAGAACAGGAATAGGACGGGGTGTTAATCACCCCACCAGAACCCTGTAGTGGAACCTTCTTTCGACTGCGCAACCTATATCCTAAGTCCACCAAAACTACAGACGTTTGTCTCCTCCATTAATTTCTCCAATCCCGGTATAAGTTGTTTAATGTCATATCATTAGTTATCAAGATTATTTAATGTACATGTTACCTGAATTTACTGGGATAACTCGGTGATGACAACTGTAACAACATCAACAACATCAACAGTGTGATCAGGATACCAATGTAACAGAATATATGATGTCAGTGAACAGGATAAGCAGGACGACGTTGTTACCGTATACAATATATTTTCCTAAAAGTTAGTTAATATGAACATGATAGTTACCAGGTAGATGTCACAAATGTCACCTCGATAAGTTTTAGTGGCATAGTCCTAATCAATGTCATGTAATGATCATGTAGAGGTATTAATAGAACAAGTAGACATTTTTACATGCAGGGATACATACACATATTACAGGAGTTCATAAAAGTAATTTATGAAAACTATATGATCTTCTAAATATTATAGAACTAACTTAAAAATTTAGATCACCTCAAAGCATAATTAAGTAACTAGATAAGATTATTAATTACAAAAATTCTTATTTAACTAGAGAAGGAAAAAAGAACACTCATATGAAAGAATCGCAATCTGGTCTTCACTGCACGAGCTGGCACTGATCTCCGAACCATCCCATGAGCCGGTCTTGAAATTTGCCAGTGTATCGGCTCTGCAGCGAGCACGGATCCGGATCGGATCCGGATCTCACGAGTGGGGTCTGTATTGCTGTGCCTTGTAACCATACACACACAGACACACGTACATATGCATACACTGGTATGCAACCACATATAATTACATACATATATATACATACATGCACAACATACACATTAATTAAAATATATTCATATATACAAGTATACATGCATACACGCTCACAAATCATAAAATAAAAATGATGCAATCTAAACAAAAAAAATTGAATAAATACGTTGCCAATTAGTCTAAATTCATTTTCTGTGAAAAGGAAACAAAGAAAGGAACACTGAATTCCATATTTAAGACCTAAAATTACCTCATTAAATGGTTTCAAGTTGCAATAGATCATAGGCAATATATTTGAGCAGATATTATCTCAAGAAACAAAAAAAAAAGTAACTATCAAAAATATCATAACCAGATATATTTGAGAATAGAATAAGATTAAGAGAAAACCCACACATACACAAAATGAGAAAATAAAACACACATTAATACACAACACACATTATACATTTAATTAAAACACGCCATTAAACTCAAGACACACACTACAGAGATAAAGAAAGAGAGGAGTGCTACACATGGAAGAGCTCAAGCAACATGGGAGGCACAGCCTGGGCTCGGCGGATGCGCGCGGACAAAGACGGTGGCTCGACGAAGGCCGGGGAGGACGTAGGTCGGGGAGGACGACGTAGGCTCTGCAGGTGTTCGCGCTCGCCGGAGAGATGATCTCGTGCTGGTGGTGCGCGCAAGGGGAATGGAAGTTACTAGCTTGGGTTGTGTTGCGTGGACAGTGGAGGAGGATGGGTGGAGGGTGAAATATATGCAAGGACGAGTGAAGCACTAACTTAATTAGAGAAAAATATGGATGTCACCTGCTACTGTAGTGTAGGGTTATATACAAGGAGAAAGTGATTGTTATGAAATGAAGAATATTAAAAGTAATATACCACAAGGATGCATGCATGAGATCATAATAATATGATAAAAAGGTGAGATGAAAACCTGTCAAAATAGAAGAGGTTGATTATAACCAAGTTGTAAGTAATGAGGATCAAACTCCTCTCTTTTTGTGCGGTCATCATGTTGCTCACCTTTGTATTCCAGCGTATATTGGGAAGCGGGGCATGACAGATAACATGCCAAGTAATTAGCACAGTAGATATCAACACTATCGTGTATCACAATACAAGAAAATAGTACTGATATAGGAGATCGGTATGAATACTGAAAAACAAAATAATTTTTCGGTAAACAGTATAAGTAAAGATTTCAAACTCTTTCACAACCATTTAATAAAGAATTAATTAATCTATCAAGCAGGCAAGTGGGTAAGCAAGCAGATGAACATCTAAGAGGAGCTAAGCAAAGGTGGAGTGAAGTTAATGTACAACACTAGACTTCATAATGCTCGGCGTGATTATCGCTCGCGGTACAGCGAAACACACATGGCGAAGCGATCATATGAATGCTATGCTACCGTATGTGATGAAGCCGCGCTCACGGAGTAACTACCCACGAATGGAGTTAGCAGTAAAATGTTGACGCTAGCTCCGCCTACTAGGCGTAACGTAAAAATAGTCCAGAGGACTTTAATGAATCTCAGAGAGGTTAAGCCCAAAAGTTGTAGTATAGAACCGCCGAGCGGTTAGACCCGAATGTTGAGCCCAAAGGCTGGGGAAGAGTACATGCATAAGTGTTAGTATCAGCACGTATACAAAATAAGTACTATCTACACTATTATAAGCAATCATTACACTGATACAAATATATCCCACCGATACAATACACATGTCCATAGAATAAATGTACGCACCCATACCGATACAATTACACAACACCAGTATAAATCACACATTCGGAAATACAATACAAAATTTCAGTAAATACAATAAAATGCCCGTCAAAGCAGGGTACCCAGAAAAGTGAGAATACTCGTCTAATATTTACATAAAACACTGCGAATCTCCAAAGTCTGAAAGCTCCAATATCAACGCGTGTGCGCGTTTAACATATTATAAATGTTGGGTTCTGCTTAACAGGAATCAATCTGACAACTATTCAAGATCACTGAAATATCAACAATCTAATTGGCCAGGTCGGCAAATATCAGGTGGGAGGTTTTCCGTTCAATAGAACGTTCCTTAATTTAAGAACCACCTTTCAATTTCCTTCCTTGGTTAAACACCAATTAGACTGAATCTAAATCAGTCTCGATATACTGTAAAGTATATCCCCTGTATAAAGAACTTAATTCACTTATACAGTATTTGGAGTGAGGTACGCTTAAAGCGAATCTCCTTAAGACAATTACGTCCTCCGCACCGGTGCTAACGGGATAATGGACGCTGGTCTCTCAAGATACAACACTCCTTCACGGTATTTGGATAGCACTACCAAATCACCGTACGGTCGAACCGTAGTCAACCAGTACCTTCACAGGATCGTTGAAGCAGCGGGACAAGGACAAATTTCGAATGAATATTTGCCTTTACTTTGGAGTAGCACCCACTGTTGAGGACGAAGGAAGGTTGAAGAATATTCTTCTTCAGAAGTCCCAGATTCAAACAACAATTCTATAAAAAAATCTGTTGAATTTTCTGAGCCCTCTTTCAGAACGAATTTTGCAGAATCTTTTTTGGAAGTCACTTCGGAAACCGAGTTACGGATTTCCCACTTCTCGCTGGAAGTAGCTTCAGAACTCCACTGCCAGTTCAGAACTCTGAGAGAGATATATATTCTCGCTGTTGTTGGTGTTGGTGTGTTTAGAATGAGAAACTGGAGCGCTATTTATAGCGCTCCAGGAGGGGCCAACGGGTCTGAACTCAACGAAAGGTTGCAACGGTTCGGTCTGAACTGTTGCAACGGTTCGACCCAACAGTCGCACCTGTTGGCTGTCCAACTGGAGCAGTTTGGATCCGGATAGCGGGGCGGGTATGCTCGCAACCCATACCCGTGAGACCTGATTCAAAAAGAACCAGGCCGGGTAGGGAACCCGAACCCGAACCCGAACCCAGACCCAGCCGGAGCCCGAGCCCGGCCCGGCGCCAGCGGCGGCGCGCGCATGCGCGCAAGTGCGGGCATAGTTCCCTCCCAATCGCGCACGAAAACTCCAAGTACCCAAAGGGCACGCCTTTTGTTCTCAATTTTCTCTATTTATACACCACGAACTTCCATCCCAAGGCCAATGTGGGACAATGCTTTTAGCTACCTTTAGTCCCATTTTGGCTTTGAATTAGGCAATCTTTAGACTTGAATATCTCATTCATTCGAAGTCGGAATTGAACATGTGAATATACCACGTTCATCCCCAATGGAAGGAGAACACACTCCAACCATCATCCAATTGATTCGATCAACGGATCTCGCCATAATTCAACTCAAAGATTCACATTAATATTCTTCATATTCCAACAATCCCCCACAATGAATGGAGATTCAAGGAAATGACACACAAAGAGACTGACTTTATTGTGAAAGGTACTTTAGAAAAGAAACTGCATCAGGATAGGTGAACTAGGTCTTGAACCTTCCATAGTGAAAGCTTTATCGGACTTACTGGCTAATCAGTGAACTTAGTCTTGAACTGGTAGTCGTTAGTGTAAGTCAAGTCAACAAGCTTCACACAGTGACTTTCCAAATTAACTTTGGTTCTCGGTTGTGTCCGTTTTGGCCCTGGACATTCTTGGTTTCAGAGAGTATCTTTAGGGAATAACAGCCTCCATAGAAATTCCCAAAGAGCCGACCCAACTCTATACTCACATAGGTGATCGTCCTATTAAGAGTAGTCTACTCTACTCCACTTGTTTAGTAACAAGAAATAGGCATCATTAAAAGCGTTAAGCTTATCCTTAATCCACTTGTAGAAAAGCACTTATGTGCATCTTAGGAATGGATTGGAGTCAAGCTCCCAAGTGCTTACTTGCTGAGTCAATCATAACTAGTTTTTTCTCTTGAACTTAGTCCGTGGGATCTCCAGTCGCTAAGTGAGGTTTCCATTAAGCTGACTGGGTAAGGTTAGGCTTTTAGACGCATTCCCCTCGATGCGCAGTTTATACGCTCTCCACTTAAACCTTTAGTAAGCGGATCCGCTAAATTATCCTTTGACGATACAAAGTCAATAGGGATAATTCCATTTGAGAGTAACTGCTTCACGGTATTATGTCTACGACGATTATGTCTAGACTTACCGTTGTATATAACATTTTGTGCCCTAGATATAGCTGCTTGATTATCGCAGTGTATACATATAGCGGGCACTGGCTATTGCCATAATGGTATATCTTCCAAGAATTGTCGAAGCCATTCTGCTTCTTCTCCAGCCTTATCTAAGGCTATGAATTCCGATTCCATAGTGGAACGGGCAATACATGTTTGCTTAGAAGATTTTCAACATACCGCTTCTCCTAGAGTAAATACGTATCCGCTAGTTGATTTTGATTCCTCAGAATCTGCAATCCAATTAGCATCACTGTATCCTTCAAGTACAGGTGGATACTGTCCATATCTCAAGGCATATTCCTTGGTATGTGATATGTAACCCAATACTCGTAGTAGAGCGGTCCAATATTGATCACTAGGATTACTAGTGTATCTGCTTAACTTGCTTACAGCGTAAGCAATATCGGGTCTAGTGCAATTCATCAAATACATTAGACTTCCGATAATCTGAGAATACTCCAACTGGCGTATTCCAGTTCCTGTATTCATATGAAGGTGGACGTGAGGGAGAAAATGATTTGTATTCTCTTTTATCCCATGATCCTTGAATCTTTCTATCATCTTATCCACATAGTGAGATTGAGATAGACTGATTCCATCTGGTGTTCTGGTGATTTTAATTCCTAAAATTACATCAGCAACCCCCAGATCCTTCATGTCAAAACTGTTGGATAACATTCTTTTAGTGGACTTAATTTCAATATTAGTCCCAAGTATCAACATGTCGTCTACATAAAGACAAACAATGATACATGCATTTCCAACTATTTTCGTGTAAACACACTTATCCATAGATCCATCGGGTTTTAATTTTCTTTTGAAAATCCACTTACACCCAATTAATTTACTGCCAGGAGGCAAGTTTACCAATTCCCAAGTATGATTACTTAGTATGGATTCTATTTCGCTATTTATAGCTTCTTTCCACATTTGTGCTCCTGAGGTTGACATAGCCTCTTTAAATGTTTGAGGCTCGCTTTCAATAGCGTATGCTATGAAATCTGGACCAAAAGATTTTGAGATTCTAGATCTCTGACTTCTTCTTGGTTCAGTTTTCGCATTAACAATTGGTTCCTCGGGGCTTTCGTCCCTGAACGCCATCTCGTGTGTTCTTTTCCCAGAAGTCTTATCTGCTTCCCGTTTGTATGGAAAGATGTCTTCAAAGAACACCGCATCTCTAGATTCGATAATCATGTTTACATGAATATCTGGTATTTCTGATTTATGAACCAAAAATCTGTAGGCACTACTATTCAAGGCATAGCCTATGAATATGCAGTCCATAGTTTTTGCTCCCAACTTAGTCTTTTTAGGTAATGGTGCTAGCACCTGCAAGGCACCCTCACATTTTGAGGTAATGGTAGGAAGGTGTCTTTCCATGCCATAACTCGAATGGTATAAGACCAAGTTTCTTGTGGGGTACTCTATTTAGAATATAATTTGCAGTTAATAGAGCTTTCCCCCACAAGTTCTGCAGAGCTCCAGAACTTACGAGCATGGAATTTACCATCTCCTTCAAAGTTCTGTTCTTCCGTTCAGTAATTCCATTTTGCTGAGGAGTGTATGATGCTGTAGTTTGATGGATTATACCAAAATTAGCACATAACTCACTAAAATCATTTGATTCATTTCTCCGCCTCTACCGGATTTTAGAATCTTGATTTTCTTGTTGAGTTGATTCTCAACTTCGGCTTTATATGTTATAAACATATTTATTGCCTCATCCTTACTGTTTAAAAGATACACATAATATTATCTTGTACAGTCATCAATAAAAGTAATAAAATACTTTTTACCACCTCTAGTTGGCATAAACTTCAAGTCACACAGATCGCTATGAATTAACCCTAAAGGTTCTGTATTTCGATCAATTGAGTGAAATGAATTTTTCGCCAACTTGGCCTCAACACAAATCTCACACTTGCAAATTTCTTTCAAGTTGAGTTTAGGAATATATCCCAGATTAGACAAGTTCTTTAATGACTTATAATTTACATGCCCTAATCTAGCATGCCACAAAATAGGAGACTCAAGCAAATAAACAGAAGATTTTCCTTTATTTATAAGCTTCGGGTACAAATACACAGACTTTTTGTCCACCATTGCAACATTGTCTTTAAAAAGACCATCAACAAGATTCTTGTTCTATTTGAGATGGCTGCGACATTCATTCGCCTTATGCCCCTCTTTGTTGCAGATGTAGCAGGTTCCTTTGAAGCGCATGTTCTTGCCTTCTTGGACCTTGCCTTTGTACCCCTGGGAAGTCTTCTTCCGCTTTAAGCCTTTGGAAGTAGAAGCTTTCCCCTTTGAGTCTTTGATCACATTGACTTTTGCTTCATAGGAGTTCTTACTGCTCCTTTTCTCGGACTTTCTGTTGTCCTCCTCGATTCGAAGCCTCACAATGAGATCTTCCAACTTCAACTCTTTTCGCTTGTGCTTCAGGTAGTTCTTGAAATCTCTCCACGCAGGTGGGAGTTTCTCCACGATAGTAACAACCTGAAAGATTTCAGGTAGGATCATACCTTCGGCTTCTATCTCATGCAAGATAAGTTGGAACTCTTGCACCTGACTGATTACAGTCTTGCTGTCCACCATTTTGTACTCCAGAAATCGTCCTACGACGAACTTCTTGGTACCAGCATCCTCAGTCTTGTACTTCTTGTCAAGACTGGCCCATAACTTCTTTGCCGTTGTGATAAGACTGTAGACATTGTAAAGAGAGTCATCCAGTCCATTTAAAATATAATTTCGGCAAAGGAAGTCACATTGAGTCCATGCATCAGTTGCAGGCTCTGGTGGATCTTCTTGCAGGAATCTGGCCAGATGAAGAGTGGTCAAGTAGAAGAGCATCTTCTGTTGCCACCTCTTGAATTCTGTGCCATCAAATTTTCCTGGCTTCTCCGGCTTCGGGTTAGGAAGTGGAGTAGGCATCAAAGCTTGCAGCAGCATGTTTGGTGCCTTGCTTGAGCTATCTTGATTAGTCTCAGACATTTTCTGCAAGTTCAAGCAGAATAGAAGTAAGAAACTTCAATATTTTAATTGTCTTAAGATTGTTGGGTTCTGCTTAACAGGAATCAATCAGACAACTATTCAAGATCACTGAAATATCAACAATCTAATTGGCCAGGTCGGCAAATATCAGGTGGGAGGTTTTCCGTTTAATAGAACGTTCCTTAATTTAAGAACCACCTTTCAATTTCCTTCCTTGGTTAAACACCAATTAGACTGAATCTAAATCAGTCTCGATATACTGTAAAGTATATCCCCTGTATAAAGAACTTAATTCACTTATACAGTATTTGGAGTGAGGTACGCTTAGAGCGAATCTCCTTAAGACAATTACGTCCTTCGCACCGGTGCTAACGGGATAATGGACGCTGGTCTCCCAAGATACAACACTCCTTCACGGTATTTGGATAGCACTACCAAATCACCGTACGGTCGAACCGTAGTCAACCAGTACCCTCACAGGATCGTTGAAGTAGAGGGACAAGGACAAATTTCGAATGAATATTTGCCTTTACTTTGGAGTAGCACCCACTGTTGAGGACGAAGGAAGGTTGAAGAATATTCTTCTTCAGAAGTCCCAGATTCAGACAACAATTCTATAAAAGAATCTGTTGAATTTTCTGAGCCCTCTTTCAGAACGAATTTTGCAGAATCTTCTTTGGAAGTCGCTTCGGAAACCGAGTTACGGATTTCCCACTTCTCGCTGGAAGTAGCTTCAGAACTCCACTGCCAGTTCAGAACTCTGAGAGAGAGATATATATTTCTCGCTGTTGTTGGTGTTGGTGTGTTTAGAATGAGAAACCGTTGCAACGGTTCGACCCAACAGTTGCACCTGTTGGCTGTCCAACTGGAGCAGTTTGGATCCGGATAGCGGGGCGGGTCTGGTTTGGGTAGCGGAGCGGGTATGCTCGCAACCCATACCCGTGAGACCTGATTCAAAAAGAACCAGGCCGGGTAGGGAACCCGAACCTGAACCCAGCCGGAGCCCGAGCCCGGCCCGGCGCCAGCGGCGACGCGCGCAAGTGCGGGCATAGTTCCCTCCCAATCGCGCGTGAAAACTCCAAGTACCCAAAGGGCACGCCCTTTGTTCTCAATTTTCTCTATTTATACACCACGAACTTCCATCCCATGGCCAATGTGGGACTAAATGCTTTTAGTTACCTTTAGTCCCATTTTGGCTTTGAATTAGGCAATCTTTAGACTTGAATATCTCATTCATTCGAAGTCGGAATTGAACATGTGAATATACCATGTTCATCCCCAATGGAAGGAGAACACACTCCAACCATCATCCAATTGATTCGATCAACGGATCTCGTCATAATTCAACTCAAAGATTCACATTAATATTCTTCATATTCCAACAATAAAATATCATATTTATATAGAGAGAAGAGAGGAATCAAGGGGGAGAGAGAATGGAAATGAAAGAGAAAATGCAGGGGTCGCAAATGCAGACAGGCACACCATAGAAGACATGCATTCAAGCGAACAAGGCAAGCACTCACTAAACTTTATATACCTAACCAGTTACCAATAAAACGTGGATTTGGATTTTATTAGAACACTGGTAAACACAGTTTGCAGTTACAAGAAAAGAAAGCATAATATACTGCCTGTCTGATCTATCTCTACGAGACAAACAAGTCAACATGCAGGGCATACATATAATTCACACCTCCTCGTATGATACCTTGTGCAACTCTCTCGGCTAGATTTTCACAGGGATCCAAATTTCCATATTTTTTTTAAGGCAAAAAAAACCTCAGTTTGCTGAAGTCCTTATCCTAACATCATCTTTTAGCATGTAATCTACTTATGAATAGCCACATTCTGTTAAATCAAAAGTAATCACAGATGAAAGGAACAATGGGGTCTCATATGCTTCTCATGTATAAATTTATTATGACTGTGTATATGGTTGGGATCCAATTCATTACTTTTTTTTTCTGTTTATTTTATTTATGCTATCATTCCTTTTGATAATCATAGTCATCTTTTCAAACCCCTTCTTATTGAAATGGATTGGGTAGGGAGTTTACTGGAAGTTGATGAAGCTCCACAATGAAGTCACTGGCTTATTTGTATCTTTCATACTCGATCTTAACCAATTTGATCATATGTTTTGCACTCATGTCTTGTTTCTATTTCTTTGATCACAAAACTAGCCAAGTTAGATTAGTATGTCTTATTTTGTCATATGGAATTTGACTTTGTATAAACACCATTGACCGACTTCGGTTCTACGAAGAACCGCCCTAAATATGGTTCAAATGTCCCTAAAATTAACTATCTTCACATGTATGTATCGATAATATATATAATTTATCTATTTGAAATACATTTTTTTAAATAACAGAAAAAATTTACCCCGCATGAAGAATAATATAATTTATTTAATAGCATTTTTTTTCACAACACAAACAATTTGATTAATTATATAATTACAAGTATTATTAGGTAAAATATGAATATACTTACGTAATTATTTTAAATCTTTAAAATTTTCCATTAAACTGATGAGTTGCATAATTATTTTAAAAAAATTGAAAAATGCAATCCCTTTTGAAACGGCAGGTTCTAGGGCTTCTTCTCTCTTCGCTCGAGTACTTTACAGACCTTGGAGAGAGTTAAGAGTCCCTGCTCTCTTTCTATGCTATTCTATGTGCCTTCCTTACTACTAGATAAATTATGTTAATAAATAAATTATATTATTCTTCATGTAGGGTAGATATTTTTGTTTTTTTGTAATGTAAAAATATGTATTTAAATGAAATAAATTATATATTATAAACTAATTACATATAGGGCGGTTCTTTCCATAACCGACCTATAACGCCATGCTATTAGGTCGGTTCTTTGACGATGTGCCCTAATAAGTGAATATTGTAAGGCTGTTCCCTTGTGAACCGCCCTACAAAGGACAATTGGAAAATTAACCTAATTGTTTGTGTCGTAAAAAAAATTATGTTAATAAATAAATTATATTATTCTTCATGTAGGGTAGATATTTTTTTTAATGTAAAAATATGTATTTAAATTAAATAAATTATATATAATAATAAATTATTAACTGTAGGACTATTAGGGCGGTTCTTTGACGAAGTGCCCTACTATGTAAATATAGTAAGGCTGTTCCTTAAAGAACCGCCCTACAAAGGTGGTTTCAACGATCCTTGCTAAACATGAAAACAATTGGAAAATAAATCTAATTGTATGTGTCGTAAAAAAAATTATGTTAATAAATAAATTATATTATTCTTCATGTAGGGTAGATATTTTTTTAATGTAAAAATATGTATTTAATTTAAATAAATTATATATTATAAAAAGAACCGCCCTAAAATATGTATTCTTAAAATAAATATTTTTTTGTAATGTAAAAATACATTATATAAATAAATTGGAAAATAAATCTAATTGTATGTTTCGTAAAAAAAAATTATATTAATAAATAAATTATATTATTCTTCATTTTGTGTAGATATTTTTTTTGTAATGTAAAAATATGTATTTATTTATTAACATAATTTTTTTTATGACATAAACAATTAGATTTATTTTCCAATTGTTTTCATGTCTCGCAATGTGAGGCAGGTTGAAACCACCTTTGTTGGGCGGTTCACTAGGGAACAGCCCTACAATATTCACTTAGTAGGGCACTTCGTCAACGAACAGACCTAATAGCATGACGTTATAGGTCGGTTATGAAAAGAGTGTTTAATGTAAAAATATGTATTTAATTTAAATAAAGTCATGCTATCAGGTCAGTTCATTGACGAAGTGCCCTACTAAGTAAATATTGTAGGGCTGTTCCTTAATGAACCGCCCTACAAAGGTTTTTTCAGCGGACCATAAAAACAATTGGAAAATAAATCCAATTGTTTGTGTCGTAAAAAAATTATGTTAATAAATAAATTATATTATTCTTCATGTAGGGTAGATATTTTTTTTTAATGTAAAAATATATATTTAATTTAAATAAATTATATATTTTAAGTATAGTTTGTAATAAAATAATTAACTTTAGGGCGGTTCTCGTCATAACCGAGTTATAAAGTCATGTTATTAGGTCGGTTCTTTGACGAATAGCCTATAATTAAATATTATAGGGCTGTTCCGCAATGAACCGCCCTACAAAGTTGGTTTCAACCAGCCTCATTGATTAGAGGTTTGGGAGCTTGATTAGGAGTGTTGGACCAAAGGAAGCACGAAAGGAGAAGCTCGTCTGCAGTCGAAGTCACTAGACTGAGATCTTCCAGCGACGGTAAGTGTGTCTGCTTCAGTGAGTGGGAAAAGCACCCGAAGGCACTCACTCTGCAAGAAGCAAGCAAAGCATCATCACCATCATTTCACATTTCACAATAGCAACAGAATAGAAAAACTAAAGTCACGTACGGTCCTTGAAAGGATTAACAAAGTTTTTAAAGCTGATTTTCAACTTATTTAGGTGACTTTACAATTATTTTTAATTTAACAAAGTTGACGGCCCTTAACGGAACTGAATGGAGAAAAAGGATTCATGTCACAACAAAGAGTGGGAGACAATGGGGGGACGTGACTACTGGATCCACCTTGGCCAGGAAAAGCTTCAAGGGGATGTTTTCAAGATAACAGGTGCACTAAAAGAGTCTGTTGAACAATTGTTTTCTATTGCAAGAATCTTGAAGACCCTAGGCCAACAAGCTACGTTGGAGTATCTCACAGAGTTTAAAAGGGAAAAAGGGACATAATTTATATATTAATTGTCAATGTAAAATCACCATTTTTTTTTTAAATAAAGAGCACAGATCAGGTATTGAAAGGCATGAACACTTCAATAAAAAAAATTAAAGGGAAAGTTACATTAGCACCCAAAAGAATCCAAATTGTAGAAAGACTACAGCAAAAATTAGCGTTTATTTTAGTAAGAAAAATAAAATAAAAGAAAGAAAGAGCACCTTTGAGTAATCTTTGTACAATTTGGAACAGCATCACACCAGACATGTAAGTATAAATGTGTATTTTTACACAAGTCTATGTACGAATATGATTTTGTACGCTGACTTGTTGTAATGATGTAAATCTATAGGCTGACGCTAACCCATTGCAGGCATGAATTTTTAAAATGCATATACGTCTGGTCTACTGTTGCCCTATAGGAGGATAATTATGAAGGTCTTATCCGAGTTGAACCATTAAATAGAGATGAACTCAAAACAAACAATGTTTTATTTTATTTCCTTCTTTCAGGTGTCTCACATTAATATATACAGTGAGGGGAAAGTTTGTGAGCATACAAGGTTGCATGTACATGCCTAGAGTGAAACCAACAAATTTCCTTTATTCATTCTATTATTTTCTTATAAAATGGCCGCATACCATAATTTATATATGCGTGCGAAATTCATGCAGTAGGCAGATGGTTTATTCACAGGTGCAAGTTACCTAAAACAATATGTGTACACACATTTAGTTTAATTTTCTAACCCAAAATTTTGAAGACGTTATGGGCTCAAGAGTGTTGACGACGATTTACAAAAGTGAAAGAAAATCTATGTATTTTTTCATATTGATGCTGGCTCTTGTTTTGTAAAAAGAATAAAAGGCATAGGAAACGAATAGGACATAAAGAACAATATCCCACCCACCACCACCACCCCCCCCCCCCACAAAAAAAAAAAAAACAACCAACACACGCGCGCGAGCGCACATATACACTCAATTTTACCAATAAAGGAGAAAAAGGATTCATGCAGCCGAGCCCAGAGAGTTGGGACAATGGCTTCATTGTGATTGTTGAAAATTAAATAGGATGGGAAATGGCTTAACACAGGCGCTTGTCTGTTGCCGTGCACAACGATGAAGGCATGTCACGATGTCACATACAAAACAAAAAGAACCAGAAATTTTTTTAAAAGGAAAAAGAAGAGAAATGAATGAAGTAGTTATAAAGGATGATACCTTGATGCCTCGCTAAACTAAGCAGTGATAGTGAAGCCAACACCCTCTTTTCCAATGCTTTATCATCGCTCAAGCTCTCTAACAAACGAGGTATAAGAATAGAGCAAGCCATCGAGAGGGCACTACTCTTAGCATTATGCAGTGAGAAGCAGATCCATGCTACTATGACGAGGCATGAAGTTGGGACCCATTCGCCATGCAATTCGACAGAGCAACCAAGAATCACTTATTACCACTTGTCAACAAAATAATGGCCAACTTCCTAAAGCCAATTCTCCCTCACTTTCTCTTCCTGCTCCAAGTGGTTATTTGAAAACACACACGTCATGAAGGTAATGTTAGATGCAAGAATAATCTGACAACTAATCTGTCACGTCCCGCTTCCCAAAATACGTGGAAACAGAGTCGCGACGAGAGTCAGCGGCATATATTCGCGAGGAAAATACCCCAAGCATATATGCTAAACCTAAAATAACCTGCACCAGCTTTATAATCACTATGATGATATGATAACACATCAATATAACATATGAATAACCACACATGATAACAGATAAATAAAGGAAAAGAATAAGCGCCGAGTCCTATATATCGGGAATCACAAGAAACAATAGGATTAATATAAAGTGAGAATACCAGTATCGAACAAAGAGAACTCAATTCTCCTCAGGATGCATGTGATCCTCTCCAAATACCTGATCAACGATAAATAGCTCCAGATCTGGATATGCAAATCAAGGAAATCAGAACTCCTAGTGAATGTGCAAGAATAAAAGAGAAAGTGCATGTGCATATAATGTGTGAGCATACTATGAAAGAAATATCCAGGATAAGGTTGAAATAACATATGCCAAATATAAATGAACAGTAAACAAGCCAGTTAGTGTCATAATAAAGTGTACATCAGGTCATGAATATAATCAGATGTCTATCGTAACATGCATGTATATGTCAGGTTATTATAGTACATAATAACAGTTCATCATTATTAATTATTTCAGCGAACACCAGTTGTCACAAGTAATAGACGCATTCCATACTACGCCTATCACACGTGCCAATAGAAGTCCTATGTTATTGAAACTGATCAGTTGGAGACATTGTCTGTGTTTTAAGTGGGTCCCGTACATAGCCGGGACCACGGCGCAGACTCCTGACGCTGAACCAGGCCCTACCGCAAGGTAGTCAGGTAATATGTATAACAAGTCAGGTACATGAATAACATGTATAACAGGAACAAGAACAGGAACATGACGGGGTGTCAATCACCCCACCAGAACCCTGTAGTGGAACCTTCTTTCGACTGCGCAACCTATATCCTAAGTCCACCAAAACTACAGACGTTTGTCTCCTCCATCAATTTCTCCAATCCGGTATAAGTTGTTTAATGTCATATCATTAGTTATCAAGATTATTTAATGTACATGTTACCTGAATTTACTGGGATAACTCGGTGATGACAACTGTAACAACATCAACAACATCAACAGTGTGATCAGATACCAATGTAACAGAATATATGATGTCAGTGAACAGGATAAGCAGGACGACGTTGTTACCGTATACAATATATTTTCCTAAAAGTTAGTTAATATGAACATGATAGTTACCAGGTAGATGTCACAAATGTCACCTCGATAAGTTTTAGTGGCATAGTCCTAATCAATGTCATGTAATGATCATGTAGAGGTATTAATAGAACAAGTAGACATTTTTACATGCAGGATACATACACATATTACAGGAGTTCATAAAAGTAATTTATGAAAACTATATGATCTTCTAAATATTATAGAACTAACTTAAAAATTTAGATCACCTCAAAGCATAATTAAGTAACTAGATAAGATTATTAATTACAAAAATTCTTATTTAACTAGAGAAGGAAAAAAGAACACTCATATGAAAGAATCGCAATCTGGTCTTCACTGCACGAACTGGCACTGATCTCCGGACCATCCCATGAGCCGGTCTTGAAATTTGCCAATGTATCGGCTCTGCAGCGAGCACGGATCCGGATCGGATCCGGATCTCGCGAGCGGGGTCTGTATTGCTGTGCCCTGTAACCATACACACATAGACACACGTACATATACATACACTGGTATACAACCACATATAATTACATACATATATATATATATATATATATATATATATATATATATATATATATATATACACACATACATACATGCACAACATACACATTAATTAAAATATATTCATATATACAAGTATACATGCATACACGCTCACAAATCATAAAATAAAAATGATGCAATCTAAACAAAAAAAATTGAATAAATACGTTGCCAATTAGTCTAAATTCATTTTCTGTGAAAAGGAAACAAAGAAAGGAACACTGAATTCCATATTTAAGACCTAAAATTACCTCATTAAATGGTTTCAAGTTGCAATAGATCATAGGCAATATATTTGAGCAGATATTATCTCAAGAAACAAAAAAAAAAGTAACTATCAAAAATATCATAACCGGATATATTTGAGAATAGAATAAGATTAAGAGAAAACCCCCCACACATACACAAAATGAGAGAAAATAAAACACACATTAATACACAACACACATTATACATTTAATTAAAACACGCCATTAAACTCAAGACACACACTACAGAGATGAAGAAAGAGAGGAGTGCTACACATGGAAGAGCTCAAGCAACATGGGAGGCACAGCCTGGGCTCGGCGGATGCGCGCGGACAAAGACGGTGGCTCGACGAAGGCCGGGGAGGACGTAGGTCGGGGAGGACGACGTAGGCTCTGCAGGTGTTCGCGCTTGCCGGAGAGATGATCTCGTGCTTGTGGTGCGCGCAAGGGGAATGGAAGTTACTAGCTTGGGTTGTGTTGCGTGGACAGTGGAGGAGGATGGGTGGAGGGTGAAATATATGCAAGGACGAGTGAAGCACTAACTTAATTAGAGAAAAATATGGATGTCACCTGCTACTGTAGTGTAGGGTTATATACAAGGAGAAAGTGATTGTTATGAAATGAAGAATATTAAAAGTAATATACCACAAGGATGCATGCATGAGATCATAATAATATGATAAAAAGGTGAGATGAAAACCTGTCAAAATAGAAGAGGTTGATTATAACCAAGTTGTAAGTAATGAGGATCAAACTCCTCTCTTTTTTGTGCGGTCATCATGTTGCTCGCCTTTGTATTCCAGCGTATATTGGGAAGCGGGGCATGACAGATAACATGCCAAGTAATTAGCACAGTAGATATCAACACTATCGTGTATCACAATACAGGAAAATAGTACTGATACAGGAGATCGGTATGAATACTGAAAAACAAAACAATTTTTCGGTAAACAGTATAAGTAAAGATTTCAAACTCTTTCACAACCATTTAATAAAGAATTAATTAATCTATCAAACAGGCAAGTGGGTAAGCAAGCAGATGAACATCTAAGAGGAGCTAAGCAAAGGTGGAGTGAAGTTAATATACAACACTAGACTTCATAATGCTCGGCGTGATTATCGCTCGCGGTACAGCGAAACACACTTGGCGAAGCGATCATATGAATGCTATGCTACTGTATGTGACGAAGCCGCGCTCACGGAGTAACTACCCACGAATGGAGTTAGCAGTAAAATGTTGACGCTAGCTCCGCCTACCAGGCGTAACGTAAAAAAGGTCCAGAGGACTTTAATGAATCTCAGAGAGGTTAAGCCCAAAAGTTGTAGTATAGAACCGCCGAGCGGTTAGACCCGAATGTTGAGCCCAAAGGCTAGGGAAGAGTACATGCATAAGTGTTAGTATCAGCACATATACAAAACAAGTACTATCTACACTAGATAAATTATGTTAATATATAAATTATATTATTCTTCATGTAGGGTATATTTTTTTTTTTGTAATGTAAAAATTTGTATTTAAATGAAATAAATTATATATTATAAAATAATTATATATAGGGCGGTTCTTTCCATAACCGACCTATAACGTCTTGTTATTAGGCTGGTTCTTTGACGAAGTGCCTTACTAAGTGAATATTGTAGGGCCTAGTGAACAGCCCTACAAAGGACAATTGGAAAATAAACCTAATTGTTTGTGTCGTAAAAAAAATTATGTTAATAAATAAATTATATTATTCTTCATGTAGGGTAGATATTTTTTTTTAATGTAAAAATATGTATTTAAATTAAATAAATTATATATAATAATAAAATAATTAACTTAAGGACTATTAGGTCGGTTCCTTGACGAAGTGCCCTACTATGTAAATATAGTAAGGCTATTCCCTAAGGAACCGCCCTACAAAAGTTGAGAAACCCAATTCAATTTTCAATTTTTTTTTACTTCTATAAAAAAATTGACGTAAGCTCAACTCCCTTGTAGATTTGCCTAAATAAAAAAAATCTCCCATAAAGATCTGAGCTCGACTCGGAGTCTAATTTGATTTCCTTATAGGATTAGGATATTTCAAGCGGTGGTCGTTTTTTCATCATCCTCAGCTTTTATTCTATTCCCTGCCCCCTTTCTCTCCTCTCATCATCAAAGAACCGACGCAGCTCGCCTCGGAGAGGATCAGCGGCCGCCTGGGCCTCGTCGAGCAAGGATCTGACGACTTTTTGGTAACTTTTGACTTTTTTTTTTTAAAGTTTATTGTGTAACTAGGTCTGTGATTTGAATAAATTTTTTGCCTCTGTGATTTTCAGCCCTATTTTGACGTTCTTTGTAAAAATTGTGCTCTCTTAAGCTTATCCGATCGATCTTTTCTAGACATATTTGGTCTTTTTACAGTAGCCAGTGATCGATTCCCTCTTTCGCCCTCTTCGCTTGCTCGTCGACATGTAGATGGAGATCAAGCCAAGAGATTTCAGGTTTGGTGTAAACCTTAAGCCCTGATTCCTCTTGATCTCCTATTTCTCTCCTTTTCTACTCGAGCACCAAAATATTCAGCTAAAATTTCTCTAAAGTAGATGATACATTTGTTCTTAAAATTATAGGGTTTTTGATCCGATTTTTGGCCTCGTTACGGTAGTTTAGAGGCTCCAGTGATCGATCTCCTCTTTGGACCTCTCCCCTTGCTTGTCTGCATGAAGATGGAGATCAAGCCACCACAAATAAAGAGATTCCAGCTTAAACCGTAAGCTCTAATTCTCTTGATGTCCCCTCTCTCTTAAAGTTACTTGGTATCCACTTGAATTTCTCCTAAAAGATGATGGTTCTTGCCATGTTCATTGATTGAAGGGTTTGGCGTGGACTAATGAGTGAATTGAATTGTAATTGTGGAAAACAAAATAAAAAACCTTTCTTTCTGATGATGAAGTGTCCTGTTTAACCTTTACCTCATACTTGTAATTAGAAAATGTATTGAAGTCGTTTCTCATTCCTTATTCTTCACCTTGTCCTGTGATCTTTTACATGTCGTGTTTTACTTGTCTCTATGTATTCAAGAATATACTTGTGGCTTATTCATCTTAGTGAAATTACTTGAGCATGTAAATTTGAGCTAATCCACAAAGAGGACTTGATGTTTCATTTCTAACCGTGTCCTTTAGATTTCAATATTCACCAAGGAACAGTTCTAACCCTTATATTATTAAAGGGATTATTATTTGGAAACAGAAAGATTGGAATATGTTATTATAGTTAATCGAATGAAGGAACCTACCTTCTAAGTGTGTCAACAAGACAACAATTAATGCGAGGGAAGGGACTGGCAGTAAGTGGATTTCTGCTAATTTCTGGCTTATTATTGAGATTCGGGTCAACTCCAGCCTGCTGCGAATAATCAAGTGTTTCACCTGTTTGCATCCACATAGATATTTTGGTCAAAATAGCCGGAAGCTAACTAAAATGTTTGAGAAAGAAAAAAAGAATTGAACTTTGAATTCAAAAGTTAATTAATGTAAATGATTAGTAATAGAAGATTAAGGAAAACTTGAGAACTTTGTATTACACAAAGGGGAGCCAAAGATTTTCAATCTTTATGAAATAATGAAAGTGAAAAGTGAATCACATAGGAATGGTGAAGTTGTCCCTGGCAAAAATGCTATTTATTCATGTAGCTTTGGCTAGAAGGCAACTATCTAGTATGAGTTATTAGGTAGCCAATGTGATACTTGAGGCCATTTATGAATATGAGATGGATTAATATAAAATGTAAGCGAAGATTATATTCTGGACGCACGCTTTAATTCTTTAATTTTGAAAGAGTGTTAAATTCTACCAAGTTTGGTTTGTATTCAGCTGAAACCTGAAACATTGAGCACAAACCAATAAAGGCCATTGCTTGTATGTTACAACATTATTCTCTGGGTTGAAGTCTTTCTTTTTTTTTTTTTTTTGGGTTAAAGTTTGGGTTGGCATAATTTACAGACTTGGAAATTGAAAGTAGACATTAGAATAATTTGCTTTGAGAAAATAAAGTTCAGATTTTTCTCACTATCAGTTATTATACTATTTGTCTCCTTTCTTTCATGGTGGATATCCAATTCAGAGAATCTCGTCACTTTTATTTTCAAGGGCCACAAAATTTTGATTGCGTCACAGGTTTTGATATCGCGGATGACCTTCTTCCGGCAATCACTCATTCGCTGCTGCTAATTTCGGTCGGTTGGTTCCCACCGCTTCACGGTATACTAGTAATAATTAGCTCTCAACTTTCCCTTTCTTTCCACCCTCACAAAGCCGATTATTTTATATCATATGATTTTAATAATACTGAGAGAGTGTCCAGCGTTGCTAATTGTCAATGGATGGTGGTTTTTGCTCCCTTAATGATTTCAAGTTAGCAAAACAGACAGATAATTATTGCCCTTTTATTTTCTGTTTATCCTTATGCTAATGCAATGAAGCTAACCTGGTTTAAATTATCCTTGTATGTCCAGAACCTTGAACCAAGAGCCTTGCGACGTGTGACGCTGCAAAGAGATCCTAGTCATCCATTATTGGAGAAGGTCTGGGACTTGTCGAGGAACGGAGGAGATACAGTTCGAAAATGCCTAATGGAAGCCTGGAATGCCGAGAACTATGCGAGGAAAAAGGGATGGATGGACTGTTGGAAGGTCAAGGGTACATGGAAAAACAGAGGAGGAAACCTGTGTGTTTCCGTCTCTCTGCCGCAAACACGGTGCATCGGAGAATGTCAAAAATTCTGAGGCCCAAAGTAGTTGACCCGCTAGGCTGTAGCCAGGGAAGAATGCTGCAAGATCCTCCGGAGGTTCGATCGAGGAAGGAGAAGTTGAAGGGCCTGGAAGTTCCATCGAGGAAGAAAAAAGTGGAGGCGGATCTGATAGTTCCATCAAGGAAGAAGGTGAAAGGTCCAGAGATTGCAACATCAGCGAACGCAGCAGCATTCAATATCCCCCTTGACGTGCTGGTCGAAATACTCTCCTGGCTTCCTGCAAGATCTCTTGTGAGATTCAAATCTGTATGCAAGTTATGGCTCTCCCTCATTGAGGATCCACGGTTTATCAATCGCCATTTGCATAATAGGAGTCGTATGCCCAACCTCAATATCCTCATCCTATCTTGGAGGGGGTCCTTTAAGCCGGGGGAGTTCTCCCTGCATTATTTCGAAGAAGACTGCCACAAGCTTGACCTGACACCATTTTTAGCGCGAGACCATTATCGTCACGAAATTTCAAATTCTTGCAACGGTTTGATCTGTGTTTTTACGATAACAACTACATATGTTGTGAATCCTAGCCTCCGGGAAGTCTTGCCACTTCCAGATACTCATCATACGTATGCTGCCAGTGTTCTACAAGATAAACGCGCGACTATAGAGATGACGCTCAAAGCATCCCAAGTTGGTGTAGCACTGGGTTATGATATCTCGACGGGTGCTTACAAGATTGTTCGGATGTTCTTCCAAGATTATCATAGCATGGGCTGTATGGTTCTCACTTTTGGTTCCCCCTCCCAGTCCCGTCACTGGAGATTCATTGGAAACTCGCCTTTTCCAATAAACCCTATTTCACCCTTTGTTGTGAATGGATTCATAGTTTGGACGATTTCTAGTTGGCATGAGGGCCCTGAAATTGCTGTTTCATTTGACATTAAAAATGAGACGTTTGATACGATTGCACATCCAGAAGGGTCCTCAAGGTGTGGAAGGTTTCTTGTAATGGAGTTGCAAGGATATCTATGCTTCTTAAATACGCCAGAGCCGCATTTCAATTGGTACAAGAAAGAACTTTGGATACTCAAGGACTACAATAACCGTAGATGGATAAAACGCAGCATCAATTTGCAAAGGATGGAACATCCGTCATGTGCTACAGTCTTATCGCTTTCACCACTTGCAATTCGTGGTGGAAGATTGTTGATGTATAATCACCTTGGCAGGTTTGATATTTATGATCCAGACACTGGATGTTTCGACAAGACAGTTTACCTAACTTGTGGGTATGCAACACCTTATTCAGAAAGTTTAATCTCACCAACGAGAATTCTTCACGATAATGCCACGAACTCGAGACTTCCCAATGGGGAGGGGCTTGTGCATGACTGTAAACCTTGGTGGCAGCATCGGGATCACGATCAGGAGGGGAACTTAAATGGACATGCTGCTTCAGTTGCATCAGGTCCAGGCTGCTGCAACTGCACAAGGACCGATGGTTCCTGGTGGCAGTGGGGAAGCTTGAGTCCATATCATTTCTCGGCCTTCCGCAGCAAGAACTCCTGCGAAGGTTGCGGGGCCTGTGGTGGTCCTCAAACTGACTTGCGGTTATGGCCAAAATCAACCCCGAAAGGCTTGACTGTTTATTCCTAGAAGGAATGCTTAATCCTGCTTTGTTTACTTGGCATTCTGCCCAACATCTAGAAGGCTTAGTATTCCTGCCTTAATATTGTAGCAAATTCCCTAAAGAGAAGACATTTAGTTTCTGGATGCCTTTTTTTAATATATGTAGAGTAGATTCCTTTCCCTAAGCATGGAGAAAACGGCTTTGGTGTTGATGTTGCAAACCTCAACTCAATTTCTTCCCCTTCTTATTCATGGAAAATGCAAATCTGTTTGGAAAGTTCCTAATTTGTATGCTTTGCTTGGTGTTTGTTTACTACCTCCTGCATGAGGCGAAGTATTTGGGGATTGTTTTATGTTTGATGATCCGTGATGCTTTTTGTTTGTATAATAGGATGTTTAAAAGGTTTAACTACAAAGTTGGTCTATTTTGTTTCTCCGGAGATATGATTGTTTTGTTATCTAAATTACTAAACTTTTTTGGTGAAATTAGAACCGAGGGGGATGTAGAGTGAAGCATCCATTGATGCTGATGCTCTAAACTAAGTTTGATCACCCTCAGAAAGGATGCACTGCATGGTATGTTGTTTATGATGATATATCTTTTTATTCTGAAGGATTTGCAGTATGTTTGTGTGAATTTGAGCATGCTCATATGTAATGGTGGTTCAATCAATTTCAAGTTAAATTTGATGTTGCCAATTTTTTAATCTGCATATGAGGTAAGAGTCTTGTTTGATCATATTCATGTTTGTTTACACTGCTAGATAAATAAACTTCCTTAGATCTTCTCTGAAGTTTTGGCTATGTATTTTCAGCAACAGTGGATCTAGCTCTCTCTATCTTTTGAGAAATTGACTTGTGAGAGGGTCTTCAATTTACAAACCGTAAGTGTTCTTAGTCTTTTGATATTTAATCTTGTGGTAGCTTATTTCCTGTCTTGTGCTACAATGTTAATTCAAGCTGGCTATATGTATTCTCAGTTTACAGGACTAACGTCAGTTAGTTAGTGATGTCATCCAAACATCTAATGGAAAAAAATGTTATTTGGAGATATTAATAGAATAGATTTGCTTAATGCAAAACCTTCGCAGGAAAATCCTTTTATTCGCTTCTTTATTTTTTAAATTAATCTATTTTGAATAATTTAATTTAACCCTTCCTATGTAGCACAGACACTTCTATCATGAAGTCGTGTCCTGTCCGAAGCGTTTCCGACCCACAATTATTATTTGGTTTCTACTTTTAAGAAGATTTGAAGAGAGCAGAAGGCTTTGTACTGAGTTGGTGACAAATTCAATAAAAAGCTATTATTTTCTTTCAATCTCCTTGATTGCTATTTTTATTTGTGTTTTCATCTCTTTTATGCAACTTTTAAATACCATGCTTAATTCTACCATGAATATGTGTAACTAATTCTTTCGTAGCTTGCTAATCTCTCCACCAATTAAAACCTAGATCTATAAAAATAAATTGATTGAACTCTATGCATATTAGAAACTCTACGGTCAATAAATAATTCTTGAAGATTAGTTATGAATTGAGTTAAACTAGCTTTAGGGTATTCTATTTAATAATTATTCTTGGTTTATACTTAGATGCTTTGATGGCTTAACGTTAAGTTAAAACTATTTTTCTTATGCTATACTTTGAGATTTCGATAAACCAATGCTTAATTTTATCTAGTGTATCGTAATCAAGGCTTACTTTCTATCTTATTTTTTTTTTTTGAGTTTGAAGCAAAATTTAGGGTTAATCTTTATAAGTTCAATATGATATTTGTTCTTGATAGACTAGTGTTTGGTTGTGATAGATGATTAGTTGGCCATGCCTGTTCTTTCTATTTAAAACCTTTTCTTACAATCATAATTTTTTAAGCTATTTGTTAGAGAATTCGTTCCGAAAAGCTTCCATCGCATCCTTCCCTGTGGATCGACCCGTCCAACCCTTTTTACGCGGTTACATTGAGAAGAGACTAAGAATTTTCTAACTTTAACTTTTTCTTTATTTTCAATTCAATTTTGTCCTCTCAATCTAAATTTTGTGCAACCAACCAACATAATAATAAATAAATAAAAAATAAAAAAATAATAAACCAACTAAAAAAAGTAACATAAAAAATTCAAAATAATTTTTAAAAAAACTTTTTGAAAAAAGAAAATAATATTTTGATTTATCTTCTGTAAGTAATTAAGTTAATTTTAAGGAACAAAAAAAATAAAAATTAGGATTTCTTATTACTTGGTCAAAATAAGAGTATGTGTTTGATTTTTAGGTTTACGAGGAAAAATTGAAAAAGTAATTTAGTTTAGATATTTTTACCTTGATGAAATATGCATGCTTTATACACTTACACATTTGGGATTCTAAACAAAAACTCTTGTGTCTTAGAAAAATATATATATAATAAACAAACTTAATTATTAATTAGCTAGGTACTTTGGCCTAAGAAAGCCTTGTTATTTACTCGAAAGGTAATTAGGTAAGTTTGAGAAAAAAAAGAGAATATATAGTATATGTACTACTACTAACATATCTAATAATCAATTAGTTAGGTATTGGGGGCTCAAGAAGCCTTGATACTTACACGAAAGAAAATTAGATGAGTTATACATAAAAAAAAGTGCTTAAAGGGCAACGAAGTGGTAATGCTTCGAACTTCTTACCAAAAAAAAGTAATAAATATTTAAGGCATGAGAGTGAATTGAAGAATCCCGAGTAAAAAAAAATCTCCCAAATTCGCTTGCTCGTTCGTCCTCTCTGCAATCTCGCAGTCGTCTCCTCGTTAGGCGTCAAGAAGAAAGAATAAGACATACCTCTCTGATCAACAGCAAAATAAGAACTCCTCTGGAGGTTCTTCGTTGTGGTGGGTCTCGCCGGTATCGTCTCCAAGCGGTGGTTCTCCGTCTCTAAACACATGTAAGCTCTCTCTTCCCTGGTCTTTCTCTTCTCTCTCTCATTCTCCAGTCTCCCCCTGGATCTCTCTGCTCTCTCTCCTTTCCGATCTCTTTGTTTTCTCTCCCGATCTCCCTCTGCTCTCCCCCAGGAGAGCGAGCAGAGAGAGATCGAGAGAGAGCAGAGAGATTAGAAGGGGGGAGAGAGAGATCGAAGGGAGAGAGAACAGAGAGAGACCGAGGGTAAAATATTAGAGAGAGTGAAGGACACGGGGGGTATATTGAATAGCATATTGTAGACTGAATTATGAATTATAATGAATAGCATGATTAAAAAATTATGAATTATGATTGAATTATGAATTATGATTGAATTATGAATTATTATAAATTGAATTATGAATGTTTGTCTAGATTGAGTAGCATCGCTAAAATTTATGAATTATAATGAAATATGTGGATCATATTATTGTTTATGTAGATGGAATTATGAATTATAACTTGTGAATGTGAAAAATTATTGTGATACTTGCTAAAAATTGTTGTGAGACTTGCTAAATATGTTATATATTGTTTTGATTTTTTTAGATTTTTAAAAATTAATTTTCTATTTATAATTTTTAAATAATATATATATATTTATTTTTATTAAATAAATATTAAATTGTGTAACACACGTTATGCGTTACGTTATAACCTATATTAACATAACAGAAGAAAAACGTTATCATTACGCTATCATTATTTTAAACATTGGGCTGGTGTATTACAACCGTAGGTGTAGAATATTTAGAGTCATTTGGGACAATTATGCACACACTTATGAAGAGAAACAATTATAAATTGCAAGGTAGTAAGTTTCGTCAGCTTATTTATTATCTTTTAATATGCTTTCACTTCTTTTAGGTCTTGTTAGATCAAGATCAAGTTTACTCTTTAACCTCATATTAAAACCAATTTTAGAGTAGATTCTTATTTCTTCTTTCCTATTGACATATTTCACTCAATTATCTTGACCAATTGTCGCTGAAATTTATGTTCTTCAATTGAAACACACCCCTTTTTTGTCACTTTCTCCAGTTAGATGATTTTGTTCAATATATTAAGGACTAGTCTTCTAATCAAATCTGGTCTTGTGGTCTAAAGTAGGTAATGATTTGATCTATTTCCCGGTGGTTTGTTCTGTTGCCTTTGTGGTTTACCCCTTTCAAGTAACAACCAAAGTTTTGTTTCTTTTAGATATAACATTTACAAGTCCTAGGACCATTTACAAGGGTTTTTAGTTACTTTCAAGATTCTGTGACCCAACAATTCTCTCATTTTTCTTTGTTTGCTCGCCTGATTTGGTCAGATGATTGGTGATCTTCTTAAGGTTTTCCAATTGCATTAGCCTTTTTGGATTGGTTTTAGAAATGCAGAATTTGGAACATTGAATGAATAGGAGGGGCTTTGGTCTTTTTCATTGATTTTGCCTTTATCAGTTCATGTTCTCATGTATAATTAATGTCCTTGCTTAAGTATCTCAGTATTTCATGGTTTTGACTCTGTTGTGTTTTTAATGGTTTACTTCATGAATGATCCTTTCAGTCTACTGCTGTTTTTTATTTGTTCTATTTTCTTTTTTGGGGGTACCATCATTGACAGATGCCAGATTTTATTATGCTCTACGGAATTGTCGTCTATTTTATTTGGTATGCCAGGATTTATTTTTTGAAATGAAATATGCAGGGTCAGTTTATAGATCACTTTATTATTCCCTCATTTGTTTGCTTAGTATTATTACTGTTAGACTGGTGGCCACTTAACCTGTGCAAGGTACGCGTTGTTAGGCTGATTTAGTGATATTGATGGTTATTATCTCTCTTTTCCCTTTTTCTTTTAGTTTTCCTTTGTTTTGCAAATGGAGTTTGCAAATATCAGATTTTATTGTGCTTTGTGCTATTTATTATTTATGTGTGCGCGCGCGCGCGCGAGTGCGCACGCAGACATTGCTATCCTGTTAGTTCTACCTTCATTTTTTTGTAATGGTGGTTGTGTACTTGAAGTTCCACCAATGCATGCGGAAGTTAATTATATATTTTTCCAATTTATGCTCCTTCATGTTCATTTCATGCAATCAGTTATGAGGAGTTAAAAGAGCTCGACATTCAAGTGAGTAAGATTTAATTTTTTTTCTTTACATTCTTTTACTTTAGCATTTATCTTGCTTGATTAAGTTGTAAAATACTAATATTCATTTCCTACAACCCACACTTGTCTGGCTTATTTTCTACTTTTACAGATCATTGAGTCTAGGACAATTCTAGGGACTATATTCATTCACTGGCTTCAGTTTTTGGTTGGTTCTATCTATTACGCTACTCAAAGACCTGTCGTGTAATGGGCAAATTCTGTTGCTTCAATAACCTGTGCGGTTTTACATTTATGCTCTTTCTACTTTGAATATTTGATCAGGCTGGAATATACTTATAGGTCTTTTGATTGGATATTATGCTGCTTTTATCACTCACTTATTCAGACTTCTTCAGGTTCATAGATTTCACTCATCTGAATGGGTTCAGTTAGTGGTCTATTCTTCTAAGCGTACTCTTGCTTCATATGTTGACATGCAGTTACCTTTCTATGAAGTTCATTTATATTGGTTTCAATAATCTATGATTTTTTTCCCATTAATGCTACTAAATATTAATATTTCCTCGCAATGAACTTTCTATAAATCAGATTTTCTTCATTTTGTTTATATTGTTGCTATGGTGCGAGCCTATTTTTACTTGGAATTTCTGCTACATAATCCAGTTAGAAGTTTCAATCAGGGTGTTTAGTAATTTTGTAAATTTTATCCATATCTTTATCTAATGAACAACACAGCTTGTTGAAGAACACAACTTGTTTTGCTAGTGGATCTTAAAGGAAAAATATTCCCTCAATAGGGTAACTTTTTCTTGTTTCTGGAACATGACACAATTGTTTCTGCTGACGTTTGAAGGTGTTATCTTTGGTGCTTTGCGATGTGCTGAAATCGGAACTATGACTTGGATATCATAAATTGGGTATGCATGTTTTGTTAACTGTTATTAAGCTTTTGTTGGCTTTGCTGATTCTCCTTCTCATTACAGCTTTGGCGAACATGTGAACTTACTCTAATTAAGAAATCGTTGAAGGAATCAGCAAATCCTTGGGACAAGGTACTTTCTTTCACAAGAATCCAGAGTTTTTTGTTTGATTTGAAGTCACTAGGCATTCCCTTCTCTCATTCATGGTCTTTCTAGTCCAATGCATACAGTCTACTGTTTTATGCCAACTATTAATGGATTCTATTGTTATTATTTGAACATTCTTTTTTCGTAAAGTTATTCTGAATAATCCATTATTTCCACACAACTCCTTTTATTGCATTACAGGCCTGTATCCAGCTCTAAACATACTTTGTATGGGAAGGAATGATCTATTTTATTTATAAACATTTGATTTGAAGCATTGTTGGCTGAGGATGCTGCTGTCAGTTTGTGATGGTTTTGTGTCAGTTATCTTATAATCAGTGATAAATCTAATTGAAAGAGTTTTATCTCTTGTTTAGAAAAAGTGGTCCTATGGTGTCTTTGTTAGCTTTAGTTTTCTATGATTTGTTTGTTGTTGGCCACACCTGTTTCTTCTTACCAATAGGATGCTGCATTCATTTGTTTCTTATTTTATTTCTTATTATTGTTTTTGAAAAAAGGGCACGGTGTCGAACTTGAAGATCACAACCATGTATATATAACTAAGAGTAAAAGTTACAAAAAAAACTTTACCAGCCTGGTAAAAGGCTTACCATAAAGGCAAGGAGGAAAGAAGAACAAGAATTTATAAGTCATAATCTATATGGAGAGTGGGATGATAAAGAATGCTTGAGATTGGGGGGGGGGGGGGGGGGGGGGGGCATTAGGGAGATGGGGAAGCTAAGTTCTATAGTTGGGGATCGGGAGATGAATAAATCATAATTCTACCAAAGCGAGAACTTGACTAGAGGTAGCCTCGGGGGCAGAGTTTCTGCCTGAAATGAGGTTTATTTCTTTTAAACCACAAAAGAATAACAAAGCCGAGATGGTACACTACCATATGTTGAGGTCTTTTATACTGGCTGAAAATTTTTCACCCTCAATTACCCTACAGGTTATCCTTATCAACAGGCCAGACACATAGCGATAATCAATTCTGCACCAGGTGCTATGCTTGAAGGGCAAAGGGGCAAAAGAGTAATAAATTTGTCACAGATTCAGACCCAACCTCGCACAGGGCTGGTTGATGTGCCAGCCTGTTTAAGTATGAATCGTCAGGGGGCATTATAAAGGACAAGTCACATGTGAATTTTGGCCTTTAAAGGCGTGGGGATAGACCAAAATAATCAGAGCTGTGGAATAGTCTGTGGATTCTTCTTTGATATCTGAGTATAGGAATTTGATCGAAAAGATCCTTGAATTATGTAGCTTCCATAGTCAATAATCATGATGTAAAGTCCAGGAAGGAGAGTTGCACAAGGAAAGTAGTGACATTAGGAAAGAAATGAGGCCTGGAGGAATCCAAATGTTTAAACTTTGGAGACCACACTTCCTCCTGGTAGTGAGTTTAGTTTGGAAAGAGACTAAAGCATCTGTGCCCCAGACGAACATGAATAAGCACGGCAAGGTAGTGGTTTCTTCTTCGCCCACCCTGTGATCTGTTCAAAATCCTGTAGATTTTTCACGCAAATGGAGGTTCAGATACCGGACGAGAAGTCCTGAGTGGACTTAAGCAGCCCCTCGAGAATGGGGAGACATAACCTGATATATATGGGAGGAAAGATTATTTTCTAGTATTAATATTCTTGTCCTTTTAAGGTATCAGACAGTTTCACTCAATAAACCATGTGTCCCTCATGATGTAGCTTGTTAATCCTTGTCCAGTTGATCCCTCAACTGGGGCATATGAAAGCTGGCGCGTCAACAAAAAAGGCATTGCGTTGGCAAGATGTGAATGCACCAGATTGTTGTCATCAACAGGCGATGGTGCATGGTAATTGTGATTATCATTCTTTTACAAGATTTGGTAAGACCTTCCAGATGTGTGATTCTGTAGTCGTCCTTTAGAGCTTGCTCTATAACATCACCGAATTGGCTGAAGAGGACATGGGTTGTAGTTTTTTGCTGTTATTTGCAATTTTCTTTTGTTTTAGCAGACTCAGGCTTTATTCATGATAAGATTGTTTTCTCAAGTTTGCCAACTTTGTGACTTGGTGCGAAGGGTGCGCCTCAGGTGTCCAACCTGTATTGTAGTTTTTCAATCTTCACTGTCAACTGATCACTCTCATATATTCTGATTTAGACGGTTATGTCGGTCTTTATTTTATTTTATTCTATTTGAGAAGTAACAGTGATTATAGCAGTCTTAATCGCTCTGATATGTTCACAATCTTCACTGCCAACTAATCACTCTCATATATTCTGATTTAGACGGTTATGTTAGTCTTTATTTTATTTTATTCTATTTTGAGAAGTAACAACTTTATGTCAGTCATGATTTCTGACATGTCCTTATTTTTCATGAAAGTTGTCAGGTCTGAAACTACTTTCTTACTTTATCAAAAGGAACTCACTGAGATAAAATGACGACAATGCAATATACTATGAAATGTTATAGTAACTTCTGTTTTACAAACAAACAAATTAGGTTGACAACTGGTATATTACAACCGAAAGCATAGAATATTTAAAGCCATTTGGGACAATTATGCATGACACGTATGAAGAAAAAACAATCATAAAATTTTAAAGCACTCATTTCTGTCACAATGAGGGATGCAAACGATGAGGATAATCCACTGATATCCGCATTCGCGTCAGCAAAAAAGTTCAGATTCAAATATGAAAAATCCGCATCCGGGTGGATATGGATACATATTTGGATTTGGATTCTGGAAAGGATTCGGATACAAATACGGATACGGATATGGATATGTTTTTAAAATTCGGATACAGATGTGATATCCGCATATGGATGAATATTTTTTTAGATGCGAATATCCGCATATGGATGCAGATGCGGACACGGATGCGGAGATGCGGATACGGATGTGGATAGTGATATCTGTATAGGGGTTATGATTTGGTGTTCTCTTATCATATGTATCCCAATAATTTCTTGAGATCTATGGATACATTTTTTTTTATTGATGTATGATGATTGGTGAATTTGCAAACCAATAAAATTCTTTCCCTCTTCAATTTATGTTGATTTAGTTATTTAATTTAATTAAGTAAAATACTTGTTTCTCTCTCTTTTCAGTTTTATCATAGTACTCTGTTATTACATTGAATTTTATATTTTTTTAACTAAGATAAATTATGATACAATTATATCCATTTAGCCTATCTGTAACCGTATTTGTTTGCCACATATTTGATTCGTATCCATATCGATTCGCTAATATCGAATTCATATATGATATCCGATTTTGACGGATACAGATGTCAAATTTCATATCTGACAATATCCATACCTGAATCCGTATTCAAAAGTTAGAAGCTGATATGGATATGATAAATGCTATATCTGATCTGTATCCGATCTATTTGCACCTCGACTCACAATTCATAGCATCGTGGAGGTAGTGGATATTAAGAGGAATTACTCATTTTGTCCGCTTAGTTGAGGGCACATTATCCTTTTTTCTTTGAATTCATTTACCATAGGTTCTTGTACGAGGGTTTCTATTCACTATGTTTCTTATTGTTTGTCGCATCACCTCCTCATTGGTATCTGAGCTTTGTGCTTATATTTTGATGTCTTCTTGTAAAACTAAACCTAATTGATTATTCATGAATTCTTGGGAATGAGAACAATGAGCTGCTTTTTTCATCTAGTAGTTCTACAATGAATTTCATTTTTTATTTTTAAATTTATTGATTTTCATATTTGCTCCCGGGTTTGGTCCAACTACAATTAATGAAATTCATCTGACATTTTTTCTTTGAAGCTTCTTAGGGTGCTCTGTTCGTAGTGGTTTACTGATTTGGAGGATCAAGGGAATGAGGACAACTGCTATTATCATCCAGTAGATTTAAAGTAAGTTTTTAACTCCTGAATTGTTTACAATTTATTAAATGTTTTTTTTCTCATATTTGCTTCACGATTTGGTTCAACTACAATTGTGAAATTCATCTGATGTCTTTTGTGCATGGCTTCTTAGGGTGGTCTATCCATAGTCATTGTTCTCGTACTAGTTATCGATTCAATCATTTAGCTTCTTTATGATCCACTATAATGGTGTTATTCTTTTTGTGTCTTTAAGGTCCTATTCCCACACAGTGTTTTACTTATCAGTGTTTAATACAACAATAGCTACAACAACAAAAAATCTTTACCCAAATTTTTGGGGTCGGCTATATGAATCCTTTTCTTCAATTCCCTCTTAAGGGCCCTCTCCTCAGTAATTGTATAGTGAATATCACATCTTATCAACAATTCCAAAACTCAAAACATGTTCCAGAAGAAATGGAAACATGATTAAAAAATGTTGATTGAACCATCTTTTTGGAGCTCTAGATGATTTACATGAGAAGTGTCAAATCCCTTATTTGAGCCAAAACTCTCTTATTTTTGGTGCTTGTAAGAATAACGAGAACAGAAAAGAAAAGACCCAAGGGCTTGCTAGTGCTTCATATATCACTTGCAATTTCTTGTTACTACTTAGCTCGCATGCAACTATGTGAATATTTTTAAAAAAAACTTGTGAGAGAGATTACGGGGGTTGGATACGTCAGGGTTCAGAAACTAAAGTCTAAGAGATTGGTATTTATTAAAAACTTTTGTTAAAAAAACTTAAATCTTCGAGGGAAAATTTCTTAAATAGAAAGATTTGAGGAGGGGGTATTTCTAAATATGAATGACTTTAAGGGGCGATATAATAATAATAGTTATTTAGATATATACCCCAAAATCTTTGGTATTTAGAAATTTACCCCAAATCACTGATATTAGAAATTTACCCTTCAAATCTACATTTAAAAGTTGACACCCGTTTTAGAATAAAAAGAGAATATTCTAGTTTGCTTCTATTACTTTGCCTCATTTTTTTAAATGATTAAATTGTCCTTATTTAAATGATCAAACACTACATCTCAACTTAAGCTTATAGACTCATTTACTTTTTCTTATCTATTTCTTGTCCTTCTCTACTTCTCTCTCAAATCAAACAGATTTCTATTTCACTCATTTATCATTAATAACTCACATCAAATTATTTTCACATATGCTCCTTGAAACTTGAGAAAAATACCAAGAAATTTTTAGAATGAGATTTGAGAGAAAAATTGGAGGAATTTTAGATTTAGGGGGGGAGAGAGGGAGGAGGGAGAGGGGGGACAAAAATTTTAGGTTTGATAGATTTTGCGTTAGGTCATATAGAACATTGAAGAAGAAAGGAGAAGGGCATAATGAGTTAAACACGCATATTTTATTCAGAATCTTGCTGAAGGGGTAAGTTACGAAGATCTAGAAGATTTTGAGAGTAAATTTCTAATATCAAAGATTTTTTTTTGGGGGGGTTAAATTTCTAAATACTAAAAATTTTGGGGGTATATATATCTAAATAACCCTAATAATAATAACTATACCTTTTTTCTTCTTCATGTTTTACATATATTTATTTAGATTTTCCTTAAGCTTGTTGCATATAATTGTGGTTTAATTTCTTTTATCCTCTTTGTTCCCTATCTTTAGTTCTCTTTCTCCTTGGGCTGCCTTGCTCTGGTAAGTCCCCTCTTCAAAGGGAATATAGTACTTGCAAATACATTAACCCAGTGAAAAGATAGCAGTCAACAAAAGGCTGGAGCTGTAAGTATGGACACGGGCCAGTCATGCTGCTAGATAGAAGCTAAAGTCATATGCTGATCACAGCGGGCAGAGTCAACGCTGCGTATGTGTGGCCTATATAAAGCTTTGGGGACTAGTAAACTTCTATGAACGCAAAATTGGGCTGAAAGAAAGGCTAGTATGGAGAATTGGAGTGTCCAGGACTCTAATATGTCCACCTATATTGTTGGTTGAATGAATTGGATGGCCCTCGTTGCGCTGTCATTTGCCCTGAAGAAACATATCTTTGCATTTGGTTGAAATTTGATGGTGAATGGACAAGTCCAAGTCTAGCCTAATTGCACAGTTCGTCTTGACTCCAGTCATCTCTTTAAAGTCATCACTCTAACGTCTGGACTCTGCTCCCTGTCATTTACATTTTCTCCAGCTGGTGGGGTTGCATGATTAAATGCCATGATCATTTTTTTCCTTCCTTTCTCTTGACCCTTGAGTCTCGCAGTCTTGAGAAGTCAAGTTGTTGCTCATTAATGGTTTATTTCCTGAGTTGTCAAAAAAATTTCACCATGACAGGTACTTAATCACTCGTTTGTCTGACATATTAGAGACTGGCATGCAGGGCCAACATACCTGAGGAAATGGGTGGCATGGAGGGGGCCATTTATCACTCTTTGAGCATGGAGGAGAGTATGGTAACTGGTAGTAGGGAATTCTCTTCTGCACTACTATGTGGTCTATAAAGTTCAGACTGTCCAACTAAGTGGCCAATTTCATTCTCTCTGCATCCAAAGCCTTCTCACGGAGCTGCCTCCATCTCTTTTGTTAATAGCCAAATTGCTTCTTTGATATTCACTTCCTCTTATTATCCTTTGCCTGCCACGTAACTCTCGCCATCAACAATCTGACAGGCTCGCTCCCTGGCAACATCAACAACAACTTTGCTGTGCTCCCTGGGATTCAAGTTATCTCTCGGTTAATCAGTTGACTGGTGAGATTCCGTTATGTTTTGTTTAGTACTTCAGAAATCTGCAAACACTGTCTTTGTCTATGAATGAGTTAAGTGGAACTATACCTGCCCAGTTGGGCAACTTGTCGCAGCTCACGGGGTTATATCATGGAGGGAACCATCTTGTTGGAACTATCCCAACTTCTTTAGGAAACATCACGAATCTTAACACACTTGATCTGTGTTTCAATATCTGGGAGGGTGAATTCCAAGAGAATTGAGAAGCCTACTGAATGGTTCAATTCCAATTTTCTTCATGAGTACTTTATGCTCAACTATTTCCTACTTTCAAGTAATAATCTCATTGGAGCGGTGCCTGCTACACTTGGAAAGTCCATGCCACTGCTAAGGATACTGTACATGAACAGTAACCAACTTACTGGAGGGGTTGATTTCATTGCATCTTTTGCTCCACCGCAGGGATTTGATTGAACTTCAGCTTTCGGGTAACGAGCTAGAAGGTCCTTTTCTAGATTCTGTGGGGAATCTCTCTATTCATCTTCATAAAATCATTGCTGCCAGCAATTATATCGGAGGAGCAATCCCTGTCGGATTTGGAAATTTTAGTAGTCTCTTTTTGATAGATCTACGATCAAATGAGCTGGCTGGAGACATACCAGTAGCAATCACAAGGCTCGACATGCTTCAAGTGTTGTTCATGGTTGGTAACAAAATAAGCGGGGCAATCCCATCTGACGTCGGTGAAATGGCAAATTTGAATATCCTAAGCTTTGAATCAAACCAATTCTGTGGAAGGATTCCAAGTTCAATTGGAAATATCAGCCAGCTGCAACATTTGTTGCTCAGTGCTTACACATTTTCGTCAAGACTTCCCCGGAGCTTCGGGAGCCTAACATGCCTCATCAAATTAAACTTGCCTGGAAATATCTTGGACGGCTCTTTTCCTGTAGAAGTGGGCAAATTGAAGAATTTAGACACACTGGATCTGCCTAATAATCAGCTGTCACGTAACCTCTCAAGTGCGTTTGGGGAACCTCCAAATGCTTGTATATCTAGATCTTTCCCATAATTCATTCCACGGTCCAATTCCACAATCTCTTGGTCGGATAATCAATATTGCTTATCTGAACATGTCATGTAATTTTCTCTCCAGTGTGATTCCCAATTCCTTAGCCAATCTCCATCTTGGTAATTTAGACCTTTCTTTCAACATGTTGGAAGGAGAAGTTCCTGAAGGGTTGGAGTCTTCTCAAATCACACTCTGTGGAGCACCTCAACTACACTTGGCACCTTGCGCGACAAAAGCTCAGAGTTCTAATTCAAGAACAAAAGTACATTTGCTCAAATATATCCTGCCAACCATTCTTTCAAATAAAGTTCTGTTCATTTCTTTCTGTCTTGTTTTCAAGTTTTATCAACGGCCAGCCAAGAAGAACCCAGATCAAAATGATATACCTTTGTTGAATAACTTTAAGATGATTTCCCTGTGCTACTGATAACTTCCGTGATGCCAAATTGTTTGGAAAAGGGAGCTATGGCAGAGTGTTCAAAGCATGCCTAGGTAATGGATTTGTCGCTGTAGTAGAGGTATTGAATTTAGAACTTGATGAGGCTTCAAGGAGCTTTTGATACAGAATGTTGTGCGCTGAGCATGGCTCGGCATCAGAATCTTGTCAAAATCAACACATGCTAATTTGGACTTCAAGGCTTTGGTCCTTGAGTTCATGTCAAATGGGAGCCTCAAGAAGTGGTGGTTATACTCTGATAATTTCTACTTGGACCTCTTGCAGAGGATAAGATTGATGTTTCATTGGCACTAGAAGATCTTCATCATCACTGTACTCATAGTGCCACTGTGATCTCAAGCCGAACAATGTGTCACTGGATGAAAATTGACTGGACATCTTGGCGACTTTGCCATCGCTAAACTGGTGATTGGTGACAACAAATATATCATGTCGACGAGCACACCTGGGACAAGTGGCTATATTGCTGCAGGTAAACGAAGTTATTGCATTTTATTAGTTACAAGGAATTTTTATCAAAAAAGAATTGCAAGGAGAACTTAAATACGCTCTTTTATTGACTATGGAATACTCTTTTTCCTCTTTGATATAGAATGAATGCAAAATTCATATAATTTTAAAATCTTTCGTAGTCCATCTTTAGTTAGAAACTCTAGATCATAATTACATACATTTATTAGGAATCTACTCTTAGCAGGAAAGTTGTACTTTTAGACAATAACACTTTTACATAATCCCCCCCTTTTAAAGCACTGCGTTTTTGTGAGAATGACAACAAAATCTATCCCCCCCCCCCCCCCCCCCCCCCCCAAAGGAGAGTTGAATAACTAGTATGAATCATCATAATTCATTTTAGGAGGGTGGATGTGGGAGAGGTGAGATAAGAAGAGTACTGTGTTGGTCAGTTTTTAACTTTCCTCGAGATCATGACAAGTGTCCTGCTACAGGAAGGCACTTCGAGTGGTCAACGGCTTCTCCATCGAGTCCATCACGGACACATGAGTGAACATCGAGTGGTCAACGGCTTCTCCATCGAGTCCATCACGGACACATCGAGTCCATCACGATTCCATTCCGAGGCCACATTCAGTCAGGAGTCACTCTTCCGAATTCTCGTCCAATCTGGAGTTATTCCACAATACGGAGGCCTCAACGTCCGAAATGAAAACCCTCCTCAAAGACTATCGCTTTTACGCTGGTTACAGATTAGAGGCACGATCCTCGCGATTCACGGATTTAGTTACGCTGCCAGATCATCTCCATGTTCAGACATTACAACGCCCCGGCATCAATGCAGGCTGTTATAGATAGTGGTAAATATATCTGTATAACAATCCCAACAATCAAGCGGCGTGATCTGAGCGGTTACGAGAAAATCATAATATGCCAATCGTGCAGTTGCAGGGATTCGAAATACCAGTGTGTGCATCAACAACCCATTCAGGTTATATTGCTTCTCCTCTGCCCAGGCAATGATCTGGTTCTAGACCCAGTCAAATTTTTATTGGTTTACCGGGAATGAGACACATTCGCCCAACACAATCGCACTCCCAGTCTACACCGATCCGTACAATGTCATAACTGAGTTTTACGTGATAGACCTGGCGTCCCTTTACAATGTGATCCTCGAGAGGTCATGAATTTACATTATGAAAACTGTCCCATCCAACTACCGCCAGCTTCTTCCTATCCCTCTGATAGGAACCGTGGATATAAGAGGGGACTAAGCCATGTCTCGGAGCATTGTTGCCATCGCCTAAAAGTGGTTCGAGTGGACGACGAAGAGTGTGGGGGCGGCCTCCAGTCAAAACCTCCATACGAAGAAGCAAAAGCAAGTCATCACTCAATAGCAGCCTTAGAGTGGCGGAGGCCGAATGACGGACTTCTCCGATGAAGCGGAGGCTCCAAGTAGGCTCCAGTTAATCGATCGGAGGAGGGTGTTGAGCTGGTGTATATTGATCCATCGCATCCAGGGCGAGCCTTCCAGATTGGGTTAAATCTTCTGGCATATGATAAGGTACGGTTCAAGGATTTTTTATCAAACAACCTGGATGTGTTTGCCTGGTCCCCCACAGATATATCGGGATTCAACCCATCAATCATCTGCCATCGGATATCTATCGACCCGGAGATCAAACCAGTAGAGCATAAGCTGACGTAGATAAACGCGGAGCGATGTCAGGCCCTCAGTGATGTTGACTGGTTACTCCGAGCCAACATCAGAGAGACACACTATCCCGAATGGCTCGCCAACCCGATCTTGGTGAAGAATAATGATGACAAGTGGAGGGTCTGCATTGACTTCAGCAGTCTCAACGAGGCTTGCCCCAAGACAACTTTCCTCTGTCAAGGATTGACCAGATGGTAGATGCGATAGCGAGTTATGAACTACTCAGCTTTACGGAGGCTTACTTCTGATACAATCAGATCAAGATGCATCCACCAAACGAAGATAGGACGACGTTCATTACCGATCGGGGAATCTACTGCTATAAGTGATGTCATTCGGACTGAAAAACGCAGAAGCTACCTTCCAACGAATGGTCAACAAGGTCTTCAAGGAGCTGATCAGACACACCATGGAGGTATATATCGACGACATGTTTGTGAAGAGTCTTCGATGCATCAACAACCCATTCAGGTTATATTGCTTCTCCTCTGCCCAGGCAATGATCTGGTTCTAGACCCAGTCAAATTTTTATTGGTTTAACGGGAATGAGACACATTCGCCCAACACAATTGCACTCCCAGTCTACACAGATCCGTACAATGTCATAACTGAGTTTTACGTGATAGACCTGGCGTCCCTTCACAATGTGATCCTCGAGTGGTCATGAATTTACATTATGAAAACTGTCCCATCCAGCTACCACCAGCTTCTTCGGTATCCCTCTGATAGGAACCGTGGATATAAGAGGGGATTAAGCCATGTCCCGGAGCATTGTTGCCATCGCCTAAAAGCGGTTCGAGTGGACGACGAAGAGTGTGGGGGCGGCCTCCAGTCAAAACCTCCATACGAAAAAGCAAAAGCAAGTCATCACTCAATAGCAGCCTTAGAGTGGCGGAGGCCGAATGACGGACTTCTCCGATGAAGGGAGGCTCCAAGTAGGCTCCAGTTAATCGATCTGTAATATCCTAAGGAAATAATACTGTATTTCTATTTTTAAGTATTTATTTTTTCTGTACTTAATTATTATTATTATTATTAGTGTTATTGTTATTATATATATATGTTATTATTATTATTGTTCCTCTTTCATTGATTCCTAATCCCCCGTTAGCCCAATACCCTTTATCTCATACCCATTATCATTACCCGTATCCAAACCCGTTCTCATTACCCAATACTCTTAAACCCAATCCCAATTATTTATCTCTCCATATAATCCTAATCCATATCCTAAACCAACTCTAAAGGGGCTGTTTGGTGGTTCCTTGAAAAAAAAAAAAAAAAAAAAAAAAAGGCAAGAACTGAGCGTGCGTCAAATCAATTTGGAATCACTGGGAGGTACTGTAGCAGCAGTAGCGTTTTCAGGGGTTTCTGCTGGTTGAGCTAAAGAAACCATCCAAGGGGCTGCGTATGAATAATTGTAATTATTGTTTTTTTTCTTTTTTCCCATTTTTATGCTAATCAAACACACTCATGAAAACGCTTATGCGACCAAGACTGTTTGCATTTTTCAAGCCAAAATCACACAAACAAACAACCCCTAAATCAAATCCTATCTAATCATAATCCCAACCAACCCTATTCTAACTCCAACCAATCATATTTTTTCCTCTCTCCCCTTCCCTACTCCCAAACCCTCCCCTTTGGTCAGAGGAGCCCGCCACCTCTCCTCCGTCGCCCTTCGCTCTCACTGCCGCCTCGCCTTTCCGCCTCTCGTGCGCTGTCTCATCACAGCCCCGATAAAGATCCAATCTTGGACCCTCGGAACCCTCAAAACTCTGATCTTTTCCAAGAAGCCGGCATCGAGATCTCGAGGAGCGAGGAAGCGGCGGTGGAAGCGGTCGATGGAGTTGCGGAGGAGTCGTCTGTTGCGGCGGAGAGGCAGATTGAGAGCAGGTTGCCTCTGCTGGCGTTCTTGATTGGGGTGTTGGAGAGCGTGAGGGGATTTGATCGGTTGTCCATGTCAGAATGGTTGAACTGGTGGCCGTTCCGGCAGGAGAAGAGGTTGGAGAGGTTGATAGCAGAGGCTGATGCTAACCCTAAGGATGCTGCCAAGCAGAGCGCCCTGCTTGCCGAGCTCAATAAGCACAGGTCCTGGTCCTTTTGCTTGGTTTCAACTTTCAATACATCCATTTTTAATTCAGTTAAATTTAGTAGATGAATGACAATTCTTTGTTAAATGGAAATTATGCAATGACCATGAAACATCTAATCAGATGGAATGTATATGTTTCTTTATTAACTCAAAGTTCAGTAGATATACATCAAATCAATAAATGGAAATAGGGCATTGAATACCTAATTGAATCTAATAGTATTTATAGTTTAATGTATGTGTGTCTGAATCAAAGATGCAAACCTGCCAATAACAAACATGATACAAAAACTTTTTAGTTTTCAAGATACATTTTGTGACAATATTTACCAGGCTTAATAATTCAGTCAAAACTCAGTTCGATAAACAGACGATAAATAATTGAAAAATTAAAATAGTGCATTGCGAATTGAACTCCTAATTGGATGTAATGCATATGTTTCTGATTCAAACCTGCCAACCTGTTGATGATCATGATTTCCAAGACAATTTGCTTTCCTACTACACATCACCAATGTTCAAATAACGATAACGTAACGATAATGTTTTTCTTTTGTTATGTTAAGATAGTTTATAACGTAACGCATAACGTAGGTTACGTGATTTAATATTTATTTAATAGAAATAAATATATATAGTATATTTAAGAATTTTAATAAATAAAAAATAATTTTAAAAAATCTAAAAAAATCAAAACAAATATATAACATATTTATCAAATCTCACAACAAATTTTAGGAAGTATAGCAATAATTTTTCACACTCACAAGTTATAACAAGTTATTCAATCTACACAAATAAGAATGAATTATAACAATTAACTAACAAACATGATAATTGAAATTGAATTATAGCAATTAACAACTAATAAGCATGCCAATTTAGCAAAAAAAATATAACAAGCATGCTGCATTGAATTTTAAAGCATGATATGATGATAATTAACTTGTATTATAGCAATTAACAACTCTCTCTTTCTCTCTCCCCTTAAAATCCCTCTGTGAGCTGCGATCTCTATCTCCCCTGCGATCTCAGTCTCTCCCCTCGGAGCGATCTCTCTCTCCCCTGCGAGCTGTCCCCCTCCCCATCTCTCCCTGTCTCTCTCTGCTCTCTGGTTCTCTCTCCCCCAGCTCTCTCCCTCCCGATCTCTCTCTCTCTGCACTCTCTCCCTCCCGCTCTCTCTCCCTCCCACGCAGAGAGAGATCAGAGGGGGAGAGGGTACAGAGAGAGAGAGAGCGGGAGGGAGAGAGTGCAGAGAGAGAGAGAGATCGGGAGGGAGAGAGCTAGGTGAGAGAGAGACAGGGAGAGATGGGGAGGGGGGAGAGCTGAGAGAGAGAGAGAGAGATGATCGGGAGGGGAAGAAAGGTGTGAGAGAGAGAGAGAGAGAGATCGGGACTGAGAGATCAGGTGAGAGAGCTGAGAGAGAGATCGGAGGGCTAGAGAGAGATCGAGGATGACGACTCACCGCCGGCGGTCACGAGACAGGTACGTCTCTTCTTCTTCTCTTCTTCTTTCTTCTTTCTTCTTTCTTCAAGGCGCAAGTACCTTCGGCAGCAGTTAATCGGCGACGGCGACAGGGAATCGACGACGCCAGGGATCGGCGACGGCGACAGCTTCTTCCCTCTTCTCCTTTTTTTTTGGGTTCGGTTCGATCGTGCCCTAATCAGAACGAGCTCGCGCCCCTTTATATTTTTTTGATTGCACAGTAACGTACGTTACTGTGCGTTACGTATTTAACGTAACGTAACGTACGTTACTGTGTAAAAAACCCAGGTTATATGATTTTGCGTTTTTTACACCTGTTTCGTAACGAATCCCTCGCGTTAGTTACCGTAACGCGTTATAATGCGTTACATAACGCGTTTTTTTGAACACTGCACATCACTGTATTCAACCATCCCCGAAAAGATGGTAATTAGCAGTTATCTATAAAACCACCCTTACTAATGGGTTAGCATGCACGTGTGGGTGTTTAGTGTACATTTATATTTAGTTGTATGTTCGCTTGCGTGTTGCAGCGTTTCGGATTCATTCGGTGAGATCCGGACCCGTTGCAGGAGACCCAGATCTGATTCAGATTCGTGCTCGTTATGGACCCGATACATAGGCGATTCGAAGACCGACCCATGGGATAATTCGTAGATCAGTACCGGTTCGTGCAGTGAAGACCAGATGGCGATTCGGTTCCGAAACCACGTCATTTCATGTGAGTGTTCGTTCTTGTGCATTTCCTTATTCATCGTTGTCTGTATGCATTTACATATTACACTTATCATTTCATGCGGCTTCCTGTTATATGTTATCAGTTTGGCTACTTGTACTACTTCATGAGACACCCATGATTGCTCACTTTAATTACCTAGTTCATAGGAGCTTGTATCAGGATCATTTTCTGTGTTGGTAGATCGTCGTTGTTGGCTTAGGCCTAGTATTGATATACCGTAGACCAGACTTGACCTTGTTACTGATATAGCTGTGATAAGTCCTAGAATGAATATACATGTTGACTTTGAGGTTGATGGATCATTGAAAGAGGTTAGAGAACTATACTATGTGAAATGATTTTCAGTCATATTGTTTGGTGACACATTTCAATGATAACCATTATAATAATACCATTTTTGGGTATTTTTAGGAATTTGTTTAGAGTCCTGATCATACACACCGACAGGTATATTAGTCGACTTGCCCCTATTATAGTCGACTAATACTCCTACCCTAGTTGACTTATCATAGCTCCTAGTCGACTAAGTTTCTGTTCAGGAAAGTTATGTCCTCTCTGTTTGTTTACTGTAAGCTATGTTGGTCGACTTGCCCTTTCCTATAGTCGACTTATACCTTTTATAGTCGACTTATCTCTATCGCTAGTCGACTAAACCAGTCAACCTTCTATATTAGTCGACTTTTCCTTTCCTATTAGTCGACTTGCACTTGTTATAGTCGACTTATCCCTTTCTGATAGTCGACTAACCCAGTCCAAAATCCTCTATACTAGTCGACTTGCTCCTACCCTAGTCGACTAACTCTTGTTCTGACTGCTGTTTGAGATTCTTATGGATTGAGGACTTTACCCTTAGTTATGATCTTGGCTATAGTTGGATGGATCTGGTTTTGAGGAATATGTATTGATTGAATTGACCTGACCTGATTAATCTTAGATATATATATCTAATATGTTACTTGACTTTGGGATCCTGTGATTGACCTTGATAGAGTGAGAGTGTGATAATCTTGATCGAATTGGAATATGAGGATTTGATTATATGTATCAAAACATGTAGTATTTCAGTTATTGAGATTTGGATATATCGATGACTTGAGGATCAGAGTTTGAGAGCAGTTACATTTTGATCTCCGTTATTGGTAGGATCAGAGTTGATCGTTAGGATGAGAGAATTGATTATTGATTTATTGGACTTGTGATTACTGTACCAGATTACCTTAATAAGGTTTGATGTTTGAGGTTCATGAGGATAGCTTTTGAGATTATGAGTTGACAGATTAGTTATAGACATTATATCAGTGAATGTGATCTTGATCAGTTTATATGAGATTGTATAATGACTAGAGGTGCATGACTATTACTGTATAAATTCATGTTACTGAAAGTTACTGGGAAAAGATTGTTTGACCGTAACACCCTGTACAGTCCTATTGTTCATCGTATACACGGTTACTGTTACTGTTCACTGTTACTGATATTGTTCACCGTGTATACGATTATTGATTGACTGTTACTGTATTGTTATCGTTACTGTCACCATATCGTCCCAGTATTCTAGGTAACATGGATATTGACTGACTTAACTGAATTCAATAATAAAGTAATTGAACAACTTACACTGGGATTGGGGAAACTGATGGAGGAGACAACGTCTGTATTTTGGGTGGACCTAGGATACAGGTTGCGCAGCCGACTGAGGGTTCCACTACAGGGTTCCTGGGGGATGACTTACATCCCATCTGTACTGTTATTGTTCCACTCTTCATACAGTGAGATTACTGTTACTGTTACTGAGTACCTAGCGGTACGGCCTGGTTCAGCGCCAGGAAACTGAGGCCGTGGTCCCGGGTATGTACGGGACTCACCTAGAGCATGGATAATGTCTCCAACCAATCAGTTTCAATAACTTAGGACCCTGATTGACACGTGTAGTAGGCGTAGTATGGGATGCGTCTATTACAGGTGGCAATTAGTGTTCGCTGACATAATAAATGATAATGAACCATTATATTATATTATGACTGACTGTAATCACCTGATTGTACATATAGATAAACTATGATAGACATATGATTGTACGCATGACCAGATTTGTATACCAGACTAGTGACATATGCTAGGTTACACATCATGACGTCAGTTGTTTGTTTACAGTTGTTTTACTTGTCTTTTATCTGCACTCTTATTCATGTTATTGTTATTCAATTGCTTGTTTATCTTGTTATTTGGTTATCTTATGTCTGCAGTTATTCTTGTTATTATTTTATGCACATTATTTATATGCACGAGTTCTCCTCTTTACACACACACACTCACTAGGTCGCTTTCTGACGACCCTGGATTTGCACGTCCAGATATTGGACGTTTTGTTTCTATTATCAGGTGTTCGATGAGACCATACATATTGCGAGGAGCTTGAGTCTCTCTCTCTGATTCTGGTATTCTCATCTCTCTTATCTTCCTGTTATTTCCTTATTCTCGATATATCAGATCCAATTGCTATTCCATTTTTTCATTTATATGATATCATGTGTGGATGCTTATATGTATTATTACAGTAGTCGTTGACTCATTATAGTTTCGATTTATAGCTTGTTTCAGGTTACTTAGGCTTAGCGTGTATACGTGGGGTATTTTCCTCGCCTATATGCGTCGCCGACTCTCGTCGCAACTCCGTTTCCACGTATTTTGGGAAGCAGGGCGTGACAGGGTTTTCTTGGTATCAGAGCCAGGTTCGACATTAAACGAACTTGATTCTTACTGGTAACTTGAACGAGCTATAATTACATTGCAATATACATATAGGATTCACACAATGATATCGAGTCCACTTGAAAATTGACCGTCCTCCCTTTGAAAATCTATCACTTGATTCTTTTGGTATTCCCGAATCCATCTCTTGAATTTTAATATCCCTGATTCCAGCTCTTCTTCTAGAGTAACTTAGATTCTATCTTGATTCCTATCTTTTCTTGTCGATTCTATTTATGATTTTGTCTCTTGGAATCAGTTATCCCATTCTAAAGCTGATAGCAGAGATCAGAGCGCGCAATGGAATCGTGGTGTCCCAGCGAAGCGACGTGGAAGCTTGTTTGTTTCTCTCTTGACCTTGAGTCTTTTATCATTCCCTACATTATTGAAATTTCGAGGACGAAATTTTATAAGATGGGTAGAATGTAATATCCCTAAGGAAATAATACTGTATTTCTATTTTTAAGTATTTATTTTTTCTGTACTTAATTATTATTATTATTATTAGTGTTATTGTTATTATATATATATATGTTTTTATTATTATTATTGTTCCTCTTTCATTGATTCCTAATCCCCCCGTTAGCCCAATACCCTTTATCTCATACCCATTACCATTACCCGTATCCAACCCGTTTTCATTACCCAATACTCTTAAACCCAAACCCAATTATCTATCTCTCCATATAATCATAATCCATATCCTAAACCAACTCTAAATTGTTTGACGCGAGAAATAATTGAAGTTCGGAACATAAATTCTTTATTTGATAGTAAAGAATGTTACAACGGATCAATAATCCTCTTACAAGAGAGGGAAGATGTTGAGTCTTGAATCTCCCCTTTGTTTAGTGCTGGGTTCTTCAAGTGGCGATGGAAAGTGAATCTTGTTTTCCATTGACCGGGTGAACGTCGAGAACTTCTGGGGATCTTCTCTTTGGATGGTAGACGGAGTAACACAACTCTGTCGACCGAAATCTCAAAGAGATTGTAGGCAAAGGTGAACTTGTACGCAACAAGCCAGCTGAAGAGTTAGACTCTCTTTCCTTCTCTGTGGAAGCTCTCAAGTCAGGCTCTTTTCTGATCTCTCTAAAAAAATCCGACCTTCTGACCCCTTTCCATAGCAGCGGGGCTATTTATAGAGGTTTCGGGGGCGTACGTGCCTCCTAAAAACACTCCATAATGGGTGTTGACTTTTCCCGTTATGTGGGCCGCGATCGACCCTATAACCGGGACGGTTACAACTGAGACGCGGGTTTCGACCTACGCGCTTTGGTGGTTGAGACGCGGGTTTCGACCCACGCGCCTTGGTGCGGCTGAGACGCAGGTTTTGACCCACGCGCCTTGATGTGGCTGAGACGCGGGTTTCGACCCTCGCGCCTTGTGGCGGCTGAGACGCGGGTTTCGACCCTCGCGCCTTGGGGCGGCTGAGACGCGGGTTTCGACCCTCGCGCCTTGGTGCTGCAGTGTGGCTGAGACGCGGGTTTCGACCCACGCGCCTTGGTGCTGCAGTGCGGCTGAGATTAGCCCTGCGTCTGGAGTTTGGGACTCTGCTTTTGACGACTTGTCTTAATGATTTTTAGACAGCCTACAGAACCCCCTCCAAAGTTTTCGATATTCCTCAGTTAGCTGGGACGGATTTCGAAATACTTTGGACTCTAGCTGGATCCACTCTTATGATTGGACTGACAATACTCCGGGTTTTGATCTTGTTTGGGGTATGGCCTTCGTGAGTTTACTGTGGAACTCTTTGAAGCCTCCAAAACTGATCGCGTGGAGTATCTAGATACATAGTCTAAACCTCCATGATGCTTTGAGTTTGTCGTTGGTGTACTTTAAACCAGGGGTGGACAGTCGTCTGCTTGTGCCAGTGTACTGTTGAACTGAATTGCAGAAGTAAGGACTGAACGCCAGTTCTGTGGATGCAGGGATAATACTGCTTTTGACGCGCCTCTTATAGGGGTGCATCTTTTGGGATGACTACGCGAGCATTACTCCATGAAGTAGACGCGACTTTGGCGCTTCGGAGAGACGTGTTTTTTGGAATGAAGACGCGGCTTTCCGGACGTAGCTCTGGCTTAGTTGAGAAGGCGCGACCTTTTGAGGGACGCGATTTTTCTGGAACATCTCTCGGGTCTGCGTTTGGTGCAACTTCCCAGGCGTTACATGCAGCCTGTAATAAAGATTTGTTAGATCTTTAAATGTCAAATCGATGTTTGACGATTGGGGACTCGCGTCATCCGATGTTTCCCGAAGCGGCAGTCCACGCGTCAGCCCCTTATTGGGCTTTGACATGCATGCGGGAATTAAAGCCGACGGTTCTGATTAGTGAGCCATTAATTACAGGCTCTATGGGTCGCCTATAAATAGGCCTCACCCTCTCCTTTTAGCAGTCCATTACTTAGACTGCTTTCCTTTGAGAGCGAGTGCTCTAAGGGATTTCACCTTCTCTCTTCAAGGACTTTACCTGGAGCTTGCCTCCATAAACGATGATGACCCAGAGCTTTCATGCTTCTGCATAATCTCTCCAGAAGATTATCACTGTCAAGTGATTTCAAGATCAAAGAGTGTCTCTTTGAGCACCTTTTACGTCCGCGCCCTGATGCGGAAAGTTCAACCCTTAATGGGGGTTTCTGCGGGTATAACTTCCTGGTTTGCCATGAAATTTTCAGCTCAGCTGAGTTTCAGTTTTGCTATCTCTTAAAGAGATTCATCTTCTTGACCTTCTCCTAAAATCTGATTGGTGCACCCGTCTTTTGGAAGTTGCGCCATTTAGAAATTTCTGACTCAAAATTCTCTGGACGCGAGTATAATGGACTCTGGCACCTGGACTGCGAGCTTTGCGTGCAAAACTCGCGTCTGAGGCTGTCGACTTAAAGGACTTTCAACTCAGATTGAAGGTTTCAGGCCTGAATTTTGCAACCCCTGTTCATTGAATAGGGAGATGGCAATTTTCGCGTTTGATTCTCTTTACGTCTCGAACCTTAGACGCGGGTGCAAAGCTAGACTGCGTTCGAACTCTGTGTATATCACAGCTTTGATCGCGTCTGTTTCCGCTACCGTAGAATTTTGGTTCATTGCGCGGGTCATCCCTGCGTCTGAAGCTTTCAGCAATAGCTGCGTCTGTTACTTAGTTTTTCTGTTGAAGTATCCCAAGCTTCAGATCTTCTAATTTTTGTTTGCTTCTTGCAGGTAGGCTTAATCATCCTTTTTCATATTCGCTGGGCCCTTGGGAGAATATATCGGCCAGCGAGCTTGGTCGATGGTCGACCACAGGAGAAGAAGTCATGGGCCCTGACCCTCGCCAAGATCTCTTTGGATTCAATGCACCGGTCATGCTTCTTGGCATGGCATGGTCAGAGTGAGTATGGCGAGGGATATAGTGGTGGGTATGTTCTTGGATCCTCCCTTCACCTACCCCAGAAGTGACATCGATGAGAACTCCACGCTCATTGGATGACTTTCTGGTGGTGGAGATGCTCATCAATGAAGGATCATACCCCGCTGCTTCGGATGGTCAGGTGGAATCAGAAGATTCAGCTGCCTTTCGACCTCAAGAAACACCATTGTCCTCGGTCAACCAGAGGCTTCTTCGATGTTTACATCATGCATCGTGGTGCAACCAGCTTCCGATCGTCGCCACAGTGTTCAATCATACTTTGGCGCTCTTCCAAACATCTTGTACTTGGAATTGTGAGCAGCTTCCAGGAGTGAGTGCAACCTTTGAGAGAGAGAGGGACTCCTTTGTACTCCTTTATCTGTAACACTCGATCTTATCGAATAAGAGAGCGTTTTGTATCACTTTCATATGACTGGATATAAATATAAGTGACACTTTTCTTTTCGTCTCCTATTGTCTTGAAACTTTTTTTTAAGTTAGATGAATAGAAACAAAGAATCTTTGACTTGTCAAAACTATGATGATAATCTTAACGAGTCAAATTTTATAGAGAGAGAGGTCCTATTTCAGGAACTCAGCAATGTTGTCAGAGGTGTGATATTAACTTGACAGAGATAAGATAATTTTGTGGACCTGCCACTCTATAAAGAAAGCGACAGGTGGAACTTGTACCCCTAGGGGAGATGAACCTTTATCAGAGGTTTAGGCTTAACTTGATTAAGATAGCTGGGGAATTAATGAAAACATTGTCAATAGTGTAATGTTAACCTAACAATGTTTTTTTTTTAAGTGGACTTGTTATTCTATTGACGAGAATAACAAGTGAGACTAGATTCGCGGGGGATCTAGGAAAGCTTTTTACCGTTAGAGGTGTGATATTAACTTAACGGGTTGGATGTGGCCTTGTCAGAAGTGTGATGTTAGCTTGACAAGAATGTGAGTTAGAGGTGTGATATTAACTTAACTCAGAAGACTTTCAGTTTTATTTAGGAAAACTGAAAGTATCACTGTCATACGTGTAATGTTTAAGTTGGCAGTGAGGGTAATGCTAGAGGTGTAGTTTTGAACTTGGCATTAGTCATCTCGACTTTAACAAGAAAGTCCGAGGGAAAGTCATGGCCTTAAGTGTATTGTTGAACTTAGTAATGACTTGGATGTTAGAAGTGTAGTGTTAAACTTAGCATCGTTCACTTCAGCTTCGATATGGAAGTCTGAGGGAAAATGACTGTCAGAGGTTTAATATTGAACTTGGCAGTAACTTGATTACTGTTAGAAGTGTAATGTTGAACTTAACAGTAATTTGTCAGAGGTGTGATATTAACTTGACAAAAATTGGTTTGCGATACGAGCAATTTGAGGGCCTGCTATTCTATTGATGAGAATTGACAAGTGAAGTTTGAAGTGCCAGAGGTATAGTATTAACTTGGCAAAATTTGAAGTTTTGCTGCTCCATGTGGAGCTGACAAGTAAAGTTTGTACTCGACAAGGAGTATTGAAAATTTTCATTACCAGAGGTATAGTGTTAACGTAGCAATGACTGTATTTTGTAGACCTACCATTCTGTGTATGAAAATTGGTAAGGGATTTTGGAGGAGAGGGTGGAATTACATCCACTTAGGATTTTTAGCAAAGCAAATCCTCAGCTATCAACGGATTTGAGGTGCCTTTATCAACTACCGTTTGAGTTGGGCTAACCATGCTATTCCCCTCAGCACGATGAGTTGTCGAAGACTTATGTTGGGCTTAGAAGCCAACATTTTCCTCTATCCTTAGCCGTCGGAGGCGTCGGATGTTAATGAAGATGGGAACATTAGAACCCAGGATTTTTAGCAAACCCTCAGCTGTCAACGGATTTGAGGTGCCTTTATCAACTACCGTTTGAGTTGGGCTAGCCATGCTATTCCCCTCAGCATGATGAGTTGTCGAAGACTTATGTTGGGCTTAGAAGCCAACATTTTCCTCTATCCTTAGCCGTCGGAGGCGTTGGATGTTAATGAAGATGGTAACATTAGAACCCAGGATTTTTAGCAAACCCTCAGCTGCCAACGGATTTGAGGTGCCTTTACCAACTACCATTTGAGTTGGGCTAGCCATGCTATTCCCCTCAGCATGATGAGTTGTCGAAGAGTTATGTTGGGCTTAGAAGCCAACATTTTCCTCTAACCTTAGCCGTCGGGGGCGTCGGATGTTAACGAAGAAGCTCTTCTGGATTTGATCAGAGGTGTACTTTTAACTTGATCAGAGGAGGAGTACTATTAAGGATAGTACTTCTTCAAGAATCTGCCATTGATCGGCATCATGAGTGTATCGCCATTTAAGGTTATGAGGCGATATGATCCATTTGAGTAGACTGACTCTACTACAAATGGTCCTCCCCATTTGGGCTGGAACTTTCCTTTTGTCTTATGTGTCATCACCATAGGTCTTCTGACAGCTAAGACAAGATCGCCTTTCTTGAAAGTGCGTACTTTAACTTTCTTGTTGAAGGCTCTGGTAATCCGGGCTTGGTAAAGCTCGATTTGTTGTTGGGCCTGCAGACGTTTGTCATCTAAGGCTTCCAATTCTTGGAGTCGTTGACGATGCTTCTCTTCATTTGTCATCTCTGCTGTTAGGGCGACGCGTAGAGATGGAATTTGAATTTCCAGTGGAAGCACGGCTTCACACCCATATACCAAAGAAAATGGCGTAGCTTTAGTTGGGGTTCGCACAGTTGTGCGATAAGCCCATAAGCATTCACCTAGCTTGTCGTCCCAGTCACGTTGACTTTTCGAGACAAATTTCTTGAGAAGCTTGCCGATGGTCTTGTTGAAGGCTTCTGCGAGACCATTAGCGGCAGGGTAGTATGCCGTTGAGGACACACTCTGGATTCTGAACTTAGTACAGTACCTCTGGAAAGCCTGACTGACGAACTGGGGTCCATTATCATGGACGATTCGCCGAGGTACACCGAAACGGTAAATGACATGATGTTTGACGAATTTGATCACGTCGGATGACTTTACCTCCTTCAAGGGAACAGCCTCCGCCCATTTGGAGAAGTAATCGGTTATGGCCAAAATAAACTGATGTCCCTTTGATGATGGTGGGCTGATAGGGCCAACCACATCCATCCCCCACATCTCAAATGACCAGGTAGAGGTCGTAGAGTGAAGGTACCCTGGTACTTGATGAATGAAATCGCCATGCACTTGGCAGGCGTGACATCTTTTGGCATAAGTGATGGCATCGGCAATCATCTTGGGCCAATAATATCTCAACCTTTGGAGTCGGTATGCAAGTTTTGGATCAGGTTGATGGGCTCCGCACATGCCATCATGGGCTTCTTTCAATACCTCCTGTGCCTCCTTTTGTGAGAGGCAGCGAAGCAAGATCCCGTCATGCGATCGATGATACAGTGTTCGCGTAATCGCATTATAGTAGAACTTGGGGGCTTTCCTTCGAATGGCCGCCGCTTCTTTGGTGTCCTCAGGCAGGATGCCATACAAGACATAATCGATGTAAGGGAATCGCCAGTCTCTGGGCTCAGGGCCGGCTGACGACTTGAGAACTTCTTTGCCTTGACAATTTTCTGTCGGCTCCTGGTAGTCCTCAGGGGCAATTCTCGGACAATACAGGTCATGGCTGTGGACAAATATTTTCTCTACTGCTCCAGCTGGAAGAGCTAAAGAGGCAGCGAGGGACGCCAGTGCATCTGCATGCGCATTTTGCTTGCGTGGTACATGGTCAATGTAAAAGTTGGTGAATCTCTTGGCCATGTAGACAGTTGCGTTGTAATAGGGTACTAGGTCTTCATGTCTGACTTCGTACTCCCCGCGAACTTGGCTGACGATTAGCTTAGAGTCACCGTATGCCTCGAGATTTTTAACGCCAATCTCATCGGCGAGTTGCATGCCTATCAAGAGGGCGTTGTACTCCGCTACATTGTTGGAGTAGGGCTCGGTTAATGAGACAGCTCGAGGAATCACATAGTTCTGTGGGGAGACGAGTACTACTCCTACTCCTGCCACTATATGTCCTTTTGGGCTTGTTCTCGATGCACCGTCAAAGAAAAGTTGCCACACTTGCCTTTCGAAGGACGTCTGAGTCTGGCAGGCTTCGGCGACCTCGTCTGGGAGATCCTCGTAAAGTTTGGCTGCCCTCGGATCTGGATGCTCAGCCAGGAAATCCGCCACAGCTTGTCCTTTAATGGCCTTTTGCGGTAAAAAGTGCATTTCATATTGGGATAGCAATATGGCCCATTTTACTAATCGGCCGTTTAACGATGAAGGCTTTGTAATAAGTAACTTCAGGGGGTTGATTTTTGATATAACGTTTATAGTCTGGCCTACCAAATAGTGTCGCATTTTCTGAACAGCGAACACCAACGCCAAACATTCCTTCTCGATCGGGTTGTACCGATGTTCAGCCCCGATCATTGTTCTACTCAAATAGTAGATCGCTTGCTCTCGTCCTTGATCATCGTTCTGAGCTAATAAGGCTCATAAAGAGTGATCCATCGCTCGGACGTATATCAGGAAAGGTTTTTCAGATACCGGAGCTGCAAGGACTGGTGGTTGTGTGAGGTATTGTTTAATTTCCTCGAATGCTTGCTGGCAAGCGTTATCCCAAATGAACGAAACACCTTTCTCCATTAATTTGGAAAAGGGTTGGCATCTTCCGGAGAGATTTGAGATAAACCTTCGGATGTACGCCAATCGTCCTTGCAATCCCCTGAGCTCCTTGAGGCTTCTCGGAGGTTGCATCTCCTGGATAGCGCGAACCTTTTCTGGGTCCAAATGAATTCCTGTGGAGGCTACGACGAACCCGAGGAATTTGCCACTGGCCACCCCCAGGAAAGACTTGGTGGGGTTCATCTTCAATTGATGGGCCCGCATGATGTCGAGACAACCTTTAGAACAGTTATATGATCACCTTTAGCGCGGCTTTTTACTGCGATGTCGTCAACATAGCATTCCACCGTTTTGCGCATGTGTTGATGGAAAATAGCATTCATGGCCCTTTGATATGTTGCTCCTGCATTCTTCAGTCCGAAGGGCATGACGGTGTAACAGTATACCCCAGTGGTGTCCTGAAAGAGGTATGCTTTTCATAATCAGGATACATTTTGATTTGATTGTATCCTGAGAATCCATCCATGAAGGACATTCGCTCGAATCCACATGTGTTGTCAATCATGACATCTGTGATTGGCAGTGGGAATTCATCCTTGGGACAGGCCTCGTTTAGATCACGAAAATCCATGCAGATTCGGATCTTCCCGTTCTTTTTAGCAACGGGGACGATGTTGGCTACCCAATCAGGATGTTGTTCTTCCCTAATGAAGCCAGAGTCTATAAGCTTTCTGACTTCTGATTGAATTGCCTCCATTATTTCTGGACGGAACCGTCGTTGTTGTTGTTTGACGGGCTTTATGTCCGTATAATGTTGAGGCGATGCATAGCCACTCGAGGATTAAGTCCAGGCATGTCTTCATAACTCCAGGCGAAGACGTCTATATATTCTTGCACAAGAGATATTAGACCCTTTTTCTCCGTAGGTGATAGGCCTTCACTTATAAAGATGGGCTTAGGATTAGCCTCATTTCCCAGATTGATCTGAACAACCTTATCTTCTGTGGGTGGCTCGCGCTGTTCAAAGCGGGTATCCCAAAGATTGTTCAAGTGTTTGATCCAAGGATCTGTATCAGATTGGATCATTTCTTCATCTCCGTCTTCCAGGTGGCTTGTTAAAATCATATTTACTGAAAGTTCTCTGAAGATGTTGCCGACACTGACATCTGACTCCCACGATGACGTGCCCGATGAGTAATCATGGCATAATGACTCTTCAGAGTCAGAGGCTGATGGGATCGGAGTTGACACATAGCCCAACCCCCTGCGAGTCCGATGATAATAATCAGGGGTTTTCCCTTTCGGCACAAAAGATCGGAGTAGTGTTCTCCTTCCTTTGCCGAAGTTCAACCCTGGTCCACTTGTTAGATCGTACCCCATGTTTTTCATCATTCTGAGTGCCTTTGGCTCATAATGACCGAATTGAGGGGATTCTTGCTCGCCTTCTGATTCTTCACGGGTCACCGGTTCGGATTCAATTCGTCCGAAAAGAATTGGTTTTTGGCCTTTTCGTCTCGCTGGAATCATGAATATTGATTCTTGCGCATCGCCGGTATCTTGGTGCGTTTCGAAGGACGACTTCACTGGTACATGCAATGATGTCAAAGCATGCATTGCCGACCAGAGGTCATCATCCACTTCGGTACTAGTGTCTGACGGCACCGAATCAGAGGCAAACCAGAGAAATACGCCAGGTCTAAATCTTCATTAATATACCATCCGCCTACATCATCGGCGGAGGTATTATCAACATCGGGCTTATTAATGCCCGTTACAAGTGGATCTAGTTCCCATATGCACTCCTCTTTTTCCGGCTCGGTGTTGGCTTCATTACCAGAGTCGGGCTCCTCTGGTTGTGGGATTTCATCTGTTTCCACATATTCCTGATATAGGAGAGAATCTGTGAAATAATTCTCAACTCCTTGAACGGATGCCTTTCGGCAATCAACGTTCGCACTTTTCCACTCCCGTCAATGTATTTCATGACTTGGTGGAGAGTGGAGGGAACAATAAAATTACGATGAATCCAAGGTCGACCTAACAGCAAATTGTAGGAGGTGTCGGCATCTATGACGTAGCATGTCACCTCCGACCTTAGATCCCCAATCTGGCATTTGAGCTTGATCTTCCCCATTGGACGGGTACTATTAGCATTGAACCCGTAAATGGTCGTCTGGGTAGCGCTCAAACGGTGGGTAGGAATCCCAAGATGTTGCATGACCCGGCGAGGCATAATGCTCAATGCGGACCCGGGATCTACCTGAATGCGGTTCACCTCAGATGATCTAATATACCCTGCGAAGTAAAGGGGTCGATCATGTTTCCCCCTGACTTGCATATCATCTGTCGTGAAGGTGATGCAGGGGCCATTTTGGGAGGTATGGAGGCAATCCTCTACATCTCTCTCCTTTGGTCCGATTGGCACCTGAGTCATGAAGGCCTCAGCATTAGCAAGGGCCTCTTGTAGAGCTTCTCTGGTTGACTTTGATAGCCTGAGGAGCTCATAAAGAGTAATCCGGGCCAGTATATTGGCCAGTTGAGCCAAGACATCAAAGCGATAGGGTGCAGTGGATCCTTCCGCAACGTCTTTCGAGAGAACTTTGGAAAACCAAAGCTCTTTCTGTTTCTCCACAGGCTGCTTTGTGGAGGGCTTAGCTGATTCCATAGCGGGTTTTGGAGGAACTGGCGCCATTTCGTCATACTTTTTCAAATATGACTGCCCTGAACGGGTTTCCACCACCAATTGACTGGGTTCTGTGGCCAGAGCTAACGTTTCCTCTTCTGAATCAGTGAACGAGGGAACATCAGTCTCTGCTTCCCGAGAAGACGCACACATCACATTACAGGATGTAGCCTTTGCTTTGCCTTTGGACTTCCTGTTGGTCACGGTGGTCCATTGCTGGCCGTCCACAAGGTCGGGATGAACCCACATGACTTCTACCCGAGATGTGGAGACGGGTACCAAGCCTTTCTCTTGCTGCTGGTGAGGGTCTGTGTTGACCATTCTCAGCTCTCCTCTTGGGACAGGGACTACTTCAGAGGGTGCTGGAGGTTGCCTTCCAAACTGGAGAAATGATGTCATATTGGCCGCCACCTTCTTCTGCTCTGGACGGAGTTTTAATACCTCCGCGTCAATCAGAGCCTGAAGGATGTCTTTGAAGACATAACAGCTCTTGGTGGGGTGTCCCAACATCCTGTGATACATGCAGTAGTTGGGATTATCAGTTTTACCGACTTCTTCAGGGCGCCTGGCTTCAGGAAGCTTCAGTCGGTTGCTCTTGTTGAGTAGTTTGAAGAGCGAGTCGACATGTTCATCCTTGAAGGAATACTGCTTATTAGCGCGTAGTTGGCTTGAAGAGCCACTTCCCTTGACCGGTTGAGGTTTAACAGGGGACTTGGTCTCTGCTGCCAAGTTATCCTTCCTTTTGGCTTGGAGGGATGTGTCTGGCGCACGCCTCGTTGACCTTTCAGGCCTGGGTTTGTTTTCTTCTGCCCTGACCCGAGCGACGATTTCTTCAGCCTGTTCACCTTGTTGGATCAACTGCTTCCAGGTGCGGCTTTCGGCAACTCCTATTTGGGCGAGGAGTGAGGTTTGTAGATTATGACGGCATGTTTCCACCAGGGTAACCTGGGTCATACTGCTTGGACATCGGAGTGCCACGTTCCGAAATCTTTCTACGAAAGTCTACTTAACGGACTCTCCCTTTCGCTGCTGGTGGCTAAAAGGGTAGGCATGTTGACCTCCGAGTCATCTTCAAAGAAGCGCGTTAAGAAGAGCTTCTCCAAATCGCCCCAGTTCTTAATGGAGCCTTCCGGGAGCTTCATGAACCATTCAAAGGCAAGCCCTTTTAGGGTGCCGATGAACAAACGTGCCAGGATGGCATCGTTATCTACCACATTCCCCGTTTGAGACTTAAAGTAGTAGATATGTTGGTTCGGTGAACCTTTCCCATCAAATGCTTGGAGGGTTGGAGCTTTGAACTTGGGCGGGTATGGAACCAGGTCCCACTCGGCTGGATATGGCCGGACCACTCCTGCTTCTTGGAGGCCTTTCCGGTTGGTAAGGGCCTCAAGACGTTGCTCCAACTGATTCATTCTTTTAGAATGAACCTTTCCCTGGTCTTGGTCGTTCTTTTCCTGCGATGAGGACTTAGACGAACCAGAAGTAGGTTGCTCTTCCTCCTCTACGTGTACAGAAGATGAGCTTTCCCCTTCTTTTCGCTTGCCTTTAGACTTCTTTAGAGGAGGCTTTGTTGGTTGACTTCCTCTTGTCTTCAAGCAACTGTGCGAGCATCTGCTTGAAGGAGTCGATAGATTCTTGCTGAACACGAATCATCTCGAATTGTTCCTTCTGGACCTGGGCTTGCTGCTCCAGGCACCTGGCGGTCTCCTCAGGAGTGCTGGTCATGTATATAATGGCCTCTTTCTCCATAGAAGAATTTGAAGCCTGTGACTCTGCAATAGCGGAATGCGAGTCATTCACCTCAATGCCCCTGGCTAGGGCATTGTAGTCAATTGTGGGGATTGCCCCGGTCCGGGTGCGAGTGTGTCGGTACACTCTTTCCGGTTCTGCGTCAGACTTATCATCGGAACTGATTGCAGGTTGTTTTCCCCTGCTGCTCTTGCTCGCCATGTTTGCAGTGAGCTCGGGATATTCAGTGTCAGAGAAGACCCTCCTCCTGTGGGAATGACTTCTTTTAGCTGATTGGGGAATCAGGGTCAGCTGTCTAACTAGAGACTGCTGGTTTGCACCTGAACTGCAACGGCACTCAGAAAGCATCGTGATAAGCCGTTGGCAGCAACATGACGAAGTGATTTGATTAGCACTTCTTTTCTTTGTCAAATAATCCCTCAGATCCGTGGGAGGAGGATCAAAGAGATTAGCCTCGTGATGTCGAGGGCAGGAGGCATCCTTGCTCTGTACAGCTAGGAAGCGGGGTTCAGAGACGCGATTCTCGCGTCGTGGCTTCAGAACGCGCGTCTGGCGTCTCTGCTGAGAAGAGACGCGACTATCGCGTTGTTGATTATTGCGTCGTGGCGGAGACGCTTGAGAGATGCAGGGCTGCTGGGCCCCACGCCTAGAGGCGTGTGCCTCTTGTACTCGACGAGGCGCGCAAGCTTCGCCTTGGCGTCTGGGGAGTAGGGTTTCAGAGGGGCCAACTTGGCGAACCTCACGTTTGGGCTGCCAAACGCAGATTTCGCGTGCAGGATGTGGTGCAGCAGAGACGCCGGTTTGAACCTTGCGTCCTGCCTCAGTTGGACGATCAATTGTTCCAACTTGCAGTTGACGCGCACGCCTCCTCTGTCGGCGTTCAGCATTCTGGTTGCGTCGTGGGGGTTGAGAGAAACCAACGACCTGTGCTGAGGAAGAGGGTGGGCTGGCTGGACACCAGAGAATTTGACCACGCGGGTCTCCTGAGAGATGGTGGCGCGTGTGTCACGTCTGGCATGATTGGCCACAACATCCCTCACAGCAGCTGCCTCTGAGCGAGGCTCAGAGCGGATTTTGGGGCAGGTCCCCGTAGAGACCCTGCGGTAGACGCGGGCCTTTGGGCTCTTGGAGCCGGAAGAGAGGAACTCTTCATACGTTGCCTGGTCGAATTCGACGACGAGCGATTCGACCGTTTTCCCCTTGTAGAGGACGTCACCTTGCGCCACAACCTGTTCATCAGTAACGAAAGTAATTCCCCAGCGGAGTCGCCATCTCTTGTTTGACGCGAGAAATAATTGAAGTTCGGAACGTAAATTCTTTATTTGATAGTAAAGAATGTTACAACGGATCAATAATCCTCTTACAAGAGAGGGAAGATATTGAGTCTTGAATCTCCCCTTTATTTAGTGCTGGGTTCTTCAAGTGGCGATGGAAAGTGAATCTTGTTTTCCGTTGACCGGGTGAACGTCGAGAACTTCTGGGGATCTTCTCTTTGGATGGTAGACGGAGTAACACAGCTCTGTCGACCGAAATCTCAAAGAGATTGTAGGCAAAGGTGAACTTGTACGCAGCAAGCCAGCTGAAGAGTTAGACTCTCTTTCCTTCTCTGTGGAAGCTCTCAAGTCAGGCTCTTTTCTGATCTCTCTAAAAAAAATCCGACCTTCTGACCCCTTTTCTATAGCAGCGGGGCTATTTATAGAGGTTTCGGGGGCGTACGTGCCTCCAAAAAACACTCCATAATGGGGTTAACTTTCCCCGTTATGTGGGCCGTGATTGACCCTATAACCGGGACGGTTACAACTGAGACGCGGGTTTCGACCTACGCGCCTTGGTGGTTGAGACGCGGGTTTCGACCCACGGGCCTTGGTGCGGCTGAGACGCAGGTTTTGACCCACGCGCCTTGATGTGGCTGAGACGCGGGTTTCGACCCTCGCGCCTTGGTGCGGCTGAGACGCGGGTTTCGACCCTCGCGCCTTGGGGCGGCTGAGACGCGGGTTTCGACCCTCGTGCCTTGGTGCGGCTGAGATGCGAGTTTCGACCCACGCGCCTTGGTGCTGCAGTGTGGCTGAGACGCGGGTTTCGACCCACGCGCCTTGGTGCTGCAGTGCGGCTGAGATTAGCCCTGCGTCTGGAGTTTGGGACTCTGCTTTTGACGACTTGTCTTAATGATTTTTAGACAACCTACATAAATCAAATCCTATCTAATCATAATCCCAACCAACCCTATTCTAACTCCAACCAATCTTATTTTTTCCTCTCTCCTCTTCCCTACTCCCAAACCCTCCCCTTTGGTCAGAGGAGCCCGCCACCTCTCCTCCGTCGCCCTCCGCTCTCACCGCCGCCTCGCCTTTCCGCCTCTCGTGCGCTGTCTCATGACAGCCCCGATAAAGATCCAATCTTGGACCCTCGGAACCCTCAAAACTCCGATCTTTTCCAAGAAGCCGGCGTCGAGATCTCGAGAAGCGAGGAGCCGGTGGTGGCAGCGGCCGATGGAGTTGCGGAGGAGTCGTCTGTTGCGGCGGAGAGGCAGATAGAGTGCAGGTTGCCTCTGCTGGCGTTCTTGATTGGGGTGTTGGAGAGCGTGAGGAGGGGATTTGATCAGTTGTCTATGTCAGAATGGTTGAACTGGTGGCCGTTCCGGCAGGAGAAGAGGTTGGAGAGGTTGATAGCAGAGGCTGATGCTAACCCTAAGGATGCTGCCAAGCAGAGCGCCCTGCTTGTCAAGCTCAATAAGCACAGGTCCTGGTCCTTTTGCTTGGTTTCAACTTTCAATACATCCATTTTTAATTCAGTTAAATTTAGTAGATGAATGACGATTCTTTGTTAAATGGAAATTGTGCAATGACCATGAAACATCTAATGAGATGGAATGTATATGTTTCTTTATTAACTCAAAGTTCAGTAGATATACATCAAATCAATAAATGGAAATAGGGCATTGCGAATTGAATACCTAATTGAATCTAATAGTATTTATAGTTTAATGTATGTCTGAATCAAAGATGCAAACCTGCCAATAACAAACATGATACAAAAACTTTTTAGTTTTCAAGATACATTTTGTGACAATATTTACCAGGCTTAATAATTCAGTCAAAACTCAGTTAGATAAACAGACGATAAATAATTGAAAAATTAAAATAGTGCATTGCGAATTAAACTCCTAATTGGATGTAATGCATATGTTTCTGAATCAAAGCTGCCAACCTGCTGATGATCATGTTTCCAAGACAATTTGCCTTCCTACTACACATCACTGTATTCAACCATACCCGAAAAGATGGTAATTATCAGTTATCTGTAAAACCACCCTTACTAATGGGTTAGCATGCACGTGTGGGTGTTTAGTGTACATTTATATTTAGTTGTATATTCGCTTGCGTGTTGCAGCGTTTCGGATTCATTCGGTGAGATCCGGACTCGTTGCAGGAGACCCGGACCTGATTCAGATTCGTGCTCGTTATGGACCCGATACATAGGCGATTCGAAGACCGACCCATGGGATAATTCTTAGATCAGTACCGGTTCGTGCAGTGAAGACCAGATGGCGATTCGGTTTCGAAACCGCTTTATTTCATGTGAGTGTTCGTTCTTGTGCATTTCCTTATTCATCGTTGTCTGTATGCATTTACATATTACACTTATCATTTCATGCGGCTTCTTGTTATATGTTATCAGTTTGGCTACTTGTACTACTTCATGAGACCCATGATTGCTCATTTTAATTACCTAGTTCATAGGAGCTTGTATCAGGATCATTTTCTGTGTTGGTAGATCGCCGTTGTTGGCTTAGGCCTAGTATTGATATACCGTAGACCAGACTTGACCTTGTTACTGATATAGCTGTGATAAGTCCTAAAATGAATATACATGTTGACTTTGAGGTTGATGGATCTTTGAAAGAGGTTAGAGAACTATACTATGTGAAATGATTTTCAGTCATATTATTTGGTGACACATTTCAATGATAACCATTATAATAATACTATTTTTCTGTATTTTTAGGAATTTGTTTAGAGTCCTGATCATACACACCAACAGGTATATTAGTCGACTTGCCCCTATTATAGTCGACTAATACTCCTACCCTAGTTGACTTATCATAGCTCCTAGATGACTAAGTTTCTGTTCAAGAAAGTTATGTCCTCTCTGTTTGTTTACTGTAAGCTATGTTAGTCGACTTGCCCTTTCCTATAGTCGACTTACACCTTTTATAGTCGACTTATCTCTATCGCTAGTCGACTAAACCAGTCAACCTTCTATATTAGTCGACTTTCCCTTTCCTATTAGTCGACTTGCACTTGTTATAGTCGACTTATCCCTTTCTGATAGTCGACTAACCCAGTCCAAAATCCTCTATACTAGTTGACTTGCTTCTACCCTAGTCGACTAACTCTTGTTCTGACTGATGTTTGAGATTCTTATGGATTGAGGACTTTACCCTTAGTTATGATCTTGGCTATAGTTGGATGGATCTGGTTTTGAGGAATAGGTATTGATTGAATTGACCTGACCTGATAGATCTTAGATATATATATATCTGATATGTTACTTGACTTTGGGATCCTGTGATTGACCTTTATAGAGTGAGAGTGTGTGATAATCTTGATCGAATTGGAATATGAGGATTTAATTATATGTATTAAAATATGTAGTATTTCAGTTATTGAGATTTGGATATATCGATGACTTGAGGATCAGAGTTTGAGAGCAGTTACATTTTGATCTCCGTTATTGGTAGGATCAGAGTTGATCGTTAGGATGAGAGAATTGATTATTGATTTATTGGACTTGTGATTACTGTACCAGATTACCTTAATAAGGTTTGATGTTTGAGGTTCATGAGGATAGCGTTTGAGATTATGAGTTGACAGATTAGTTATAGACATTATATCAGTGGATGTGATCTTGATCAGTTTAATATGAGATTGTATAATGACTAGAGGTGCATGACTGTTACTGTATAAATTCATGTTTCTGAAAGTTACTGGGAAAAGATTGTTTGACCGTAACACCCTGTACAGTCCTATTGTTCATCGTATACACGGTTACTGTTACTGTTCACTGTTACTGATATTGTTCACCATGTATACGATTATTGATTGACTGTTACTGTATTGTTATCGTTACTGTCACCATATCGTCCCAGTATTCTAGGTAACATGGATATTGACTGACTTAACTGAATTCAATAATAAAGTAATTGAACAACTTACACTGGGATTGGGGAAACTGATGGAGGAGACAACGTCTGTATTTTGGGTGGACCTAGGATACAGGTTGCGCAGCCGACTGAGGGTTCCACTGCAGGGTTCCTGGGGGATGACTTACATCCCATCTGTACTGTTATTGTTCCACTCTTCATACAGTGAGATTACTGTTACTGTTACTGAGTACCTAGCGGTACGGCCTGGTTCAGCGCCAGGAAACTGAGGCCGTGGTCCGGCTATGTACGGGACCCACCTAGAGTATGGATAATGTCTCCAACCAATCAGTTTCAATAACTTAGGACCCTGATTGACACGTGTAGTAGGCGTAGTATGGGATGCGTCTATTACAGGTGGCAATTAGTGTTCGCTGACATAATAAATGATAATGAACCATTATATTATATTATGACTGACCGTAATCACCTGATTGTACATATAGATAAACTATGATAGACATATGATTGTACGCATGACCAGATTTGTATACCAGGCTAGTGACATATGCTAGGTTACACATCATGACGTCAGTTGTTTGTTTACAGTTGTTTTACTTGTCTTTTATCTGCACTCTTATTCATGTTATTGTTATTCAGTTGCTTGTTTATCATGTTATTTGGTTATCTTATGTCTGCAGTTATTCTTGTTATTATTATATGCACATTATTTATATGCACGAGTTCTCCTCTTTACACACACACTCACCAGGTCGCCTTCTGACGACCCTGGATTTGCACGTCCAGATATTGGACGTTTTGTTTCTATTGTCAGGTGTTCGATGAGACCATACATATTGCGAGGAGCTTGAGTCTCTCTCTGATTCTGGTATTCTCATCTCTCTTATCTTCCTGTTATTTTCTTATTCTCGATATATCAGATCCAGTTGCTATTCCATTTCTTCATTTATATGATATCATGCGTGATGCTTATATGTATTATTGCAGTAGTCGTTGACTCATTATAGTTTCGATTTATAGCTTGTTTCAGGTTACTTTAGGCTTAGCGTGTATACGTGGGGTATTTTCCTCTCCTATATGCGTCGCCGACTCTCGTCGCGACTCCGTTTCCACGTATTTTGGGAAGCGGGGCGTGTCGGAGGAGGGTGTTGAGCTGGTGTATATTGATCCATCGCATCCAGGGCGAGCCTTCCAGATTGGGTTAAATCTTCTGGCATATGATAAGGTACGGTTCAAGGATTTTTTATCAAACAACCTGGATGTGTTTGCCTGGTCCCCCACAGATATATCGGGATTCAACCCATCCATCATCTGCCATCGGATATCCATCGACCCGGAGATCAAACCAGTAGAGCATAAGCTGACGTAGATAAACGCGGAGCGATGTCAGGCCCTCAGTGAAGTTGACTGGTTACTCCGAGCCAACATCAGAGAGACACACTATCCCGAATGGCTCGCCAACCCGATCTTGGTGAAGAATAATGATGACAAGTGGAGGGTTTGCATTGACTTCAGCAGTCTCAACGAGGCTTGCCCCAAAGATAACTTTTTTCTGTCAAGGATTGACCAGATGGTGGATGCAATAGCGAGTTATGAACTACTCAGCTTTACGGAGGCCTACTCCTGATACAATCAGATCAAGATGCATCCACCAAACGAAGATAGGACGACGTTCATTACCGATTTGGAAATCTACTGCTATAAGTGATGTCATTCGGACTGAAAAACGCAGAAGCTACCTTCAAATGAATGGTCAACAAGGTCTTCAAGGAGCTGATCAGACACATCATGGAGGTATACATCGATGACATGCTTGTGAAGAATCTTCGATGCACCGACCATGTGCAACATCTGAGCGAGGCATTCGATGGCCTCCATAAATACAAGGTCTTCGATGCACCTTCAGTGTGGAATTTGGGAAAATTCTTGGGATATCTGGTCATCCAGCGGGGTACGGAAGCCAACCCTGACCTAATATCCGCCATCCTGGGATGAAGTCCCCGACTTGTGTTAAGGAAATACACATGCTGAACAGGCGCCTGACAGCCTTGAATCGATTCCTCAGCCATTACATGGACAAATTCAAATCATTTTTTAAGCAATAAAGAGGAACAGAGAGGATTTTCGCTGGAACGAGGATTGTGAAGTCGCGTTTCAAGGCCTGAAGAAATATCTTGTCTCTCCGCGTCTCCTATCCAAGTCCGTCACCAGAGAAATGCTATACCTTTATCTTGCGGTATCAGAGTCGACCGTGAATGGAGCCTTGGTTCGTAAAAGGGGCATTTAGAAATCGGTGTACTATGTCAAAAAGTCCCTACTTGATGTCGAGACTCGATACCAAAGGGTGAAAAAGATGGTCCTTGCTCTCTTCATCATTTCAATGAAGATGAAGCATTACGATCTTTTCAGATCGTCGTGCTGACAGAACACCCTATGAAGAGTATTGTGGAGAATCCACAAACTATCGGATGAATAACAAAGTGAGCCACGAAGTTAAAGCCATACATCATCTACTACGAGCCAAGTATGGCAATTAAGAGGCAAGTCTTGTTGGATTTTATTGCTGAGTGCACTCTGGGAGCCTCATTACAGAGTGACCTTTCGAAAGGATGGATCTTGAACGTAGATGGAGCCTTAAACAACAAGAGTCTTGAAATCAGGATCGTCCAAACAACTTCGGAGGGGATCATTATTAAGCAGTCCTATACTCTAAACTTTCCCGCTACCAATAATAAGGCTGAGTATGAATTTATCATTGCTGGCCTCAGGATGACAGCGAGGCTTGTAGTCACCGGACTATAGGTCACTGCTGGTGGTGAGTCAAGTCAACAGGGAGTATGCGGCCAAAGACGATTGGATGGCGGCATACTTGCAAATTGTCCTTAGCTTGAAGTTCAAGTTTCCTCGCTGTGATTTCAAACAGGTCATGCTGATTCTTAAGCCAACTTGGCATCAGCCAAGGGGTACAAGCTCTGATGAGAGATCCTTGTTGAGCATTTTGTGAAGCCTAATATCTGACGATAGGGAGTAGAAGCGCTCTGCTTGGACACTTCTCCAGTTTGGAGAGACCCTATTATTGCCTATCTGAAGGATGGAGTGCTACTAGCGATAAGACCAAAGTGTAAAAGCTTCAGCACGTAACAACCAGATACATACTGCTGGGAGACATCTTGTGCAAACGATCCTATTTCAAGTTGCACTCCGACCCTTACATGAGATGCCTTGGGCCAGACGAAGTCAAGAAGGTGATTTAGGAAATCCACGATGGCAATTGTGGAAACCATGCTGGAGGCCAGTCCCTCGCCCACAAAGCCATCAACCAGGGGTGCTATTGGCCCAAAATATTCAATGATGCCAAGGAGTACTTGAAGAAGTGTCCACAATGTCAAATGTTCGCTACTTCTTCAAGCAGGCCAAGCGTGGACCTCCACACATTATGGAGCCACATGCCCTTCATGCAATGCGGGTTGGATGTGGTGGGCCCACTTCCCCGAGCACGATCTCAGTTCCGGTTCTTATTGGTTGCAATCGATCACTTCATCAAGTGGATCGAAGCTATGCCTCTCTCTAAAGTCAGGGCAACACGTGGTTAAATTCATGTTGCAGAACCTCATATGTCGCTTCGGTTTCCCGCACGCCATCATTTCTGATAACGAGACAAACTTCGCCAGTAGGGAGGTCGCTGCCTTCAATTCGAATTAGCAAAAGCAATGTCTCCTTACATAATATGGATTCCAAACATTCATGATCTATATGTGAATGAGTCGAATTACTTATCCCTCAGTCTATTAGAGAACTCTCTCTTCAGGGATTGTGCAAGATGTTCCACTAGAAATATTTTTGTTATTGCTTCGACTCAATTCCCCAAAAAGCGGATCCCGCTCTAATAGCTCTGAATAAATTAAATACATGCTTTTTAAGATACGAAGGCTTCTTATTCCACAACAAGTAAAGCACTTTTCATTCTTTCATATACTAGGGGATTTCACTTGGAAAAGAAAATGTTTCATACTAACGGATTCAGGTGCCTTCTAGGTGAAGTACACATCACCCATCGGTTCTCCACGTTGTACTACCCGCAAGGCAATAGTTAGTCCGACATCAGCAATCACACCATCATTGACAGCTTGTGTAAGAGTCTCGGTAAGACGAAAGGCAAATGGGTCAAAAAGCTTTCGGGCGTGCTCTGGACATACTGGACCACCAAGTGCATCTCTACGAGAGACTTTTCATTAGCTTATTGGACAGAGAACACCATCCCAGTCGACATCTGCATGCCGACAGTACACATGAAAGAAATCGATTGGGATCAGAATATCGCCAAGCTCCGATTGGCACAAGATCAGTTTGAAGAGAGGGAACAGTAGGCCACGATTCAAATCGCGGGCTACCAACAACAGATCAAGTAGTACATCACAAGAAGGTGAAGTCTCAAGAGTTTCACATCAGTGACCTATTCCTAAAGCACATCAGGAGCACAGAAGAGAAAGATGCGGGAGAACTCTGAGTCAAGTGGGAAGGACCCTACATCGTGGTCGCCAAAGAAGAAGGTAAAGGTTCCTACACCTTAGCCAATCAAGACGGGGAGATACTCGGCAAACAATTTTTTTCATCTGAAATGATATTATATGTAAACTCCAAGTTTATTCAATGAAAAGTATCATTGTTATGCGTTATTTTCTCTCCATTTCGAGCATTGCAAATATTTGTGTTGGTCACGAGTCCCGTTGATAGCCTGTATCGGGTCCTCAGCCTGACAGTTAAAGCCTATACGGAGACTCTCATGAGAGATGGAGATCGTCCTGACGGCACACCCCAACAGCTTATATTGTGTTTTCACCCTCATGGTTAAGGCCTATACGGAAACTCTCCTGAAACACGCAGATCGTCCCGACGGCTCACTCCAACAACCTAAATCGGGTTTTCTCTGACAACTTATATTAATTTCACTTCAATAGTCTTTAATGGGAACCTTCCCTTGACGGATCACTCCAAAGCTAATAGGATCTCCCTAATGCCTATCGAAACATCAACTCACAGACCCAGTTTCAATCACTGATCTCACACGGCAATTCACAACATCCCTCAGCTAAAAGACGTGGAAGAAACGATAAAACTAAAGTATGTCTTTATTATTTATTCTTACATTATACAAAAGAAGGGTGCAAAGTGCGAGCACAAAAAGGTGGAGCTTGAGACCCCAATAAGGTATATTTCTATCCATTCCTCTCACTCGCACCTCTATTTCGAGTTTGAGAGCGAAGTTTATTCAGTTCATAATGGAGGTCTTCAGCTTTTTGCACTTCCTCGTGAAGAGCCCCTAATTGGCTTTCAACTCTATCAACTTGAGCCCCTGCTGCTCAGCTTTCTTCTCCAGCTGACAAACTCGAGATCTAAGTTTGACACTTTCATTCTGCACTTTATCTAGTTGAGATCAGAAAAACTTAACTGTGTTCTGCTCACTTATGACCATCTCATTCAGGTAATGATTCACAGTCAACACTCCCTTCAATTCATCTATCTTGTGTTGAAGGGATTCATTCAAAAGATGATTTATGGTTTTTAAATCCTTCAATCACTGCAGTTGACCTATCGATTTCATAGTCGAATGATACCACTTATCATTGAGGTCCCTTTTTGTCTCCTTATTGCGAACCAGCTTATGATCCAGCTGCAAGATGCATGGTCATATAACGTGATCTCAGCCTTAATAGCGAAGTTGGGTCAAAGACGCCCTTCCATTATTGTTCTCCGCCTATCGCGTAGGAAGTGCAGCAAAGACCCGGGCTCCTCACTAAGATCCACACCGACTCCGGACTAAGAAGCATCAGGAATACGAAGGTGGACGGGCTGTGGCAACCAACATGACCATCAAAACACACTTCGTGGTCGCTTTAGGAGTATACATAGCTACTCGGTTGCCCCACTAGATCATCGTAATTGATCAAGGACAGGTTCAATCCGGAGGTGCCTCCGAGTCGACACTCACGTAAACACCAGATTACAATCGACAATCTAGTAAAAGAATGAGAACGCAGAACGAAATTTAAAGCAAAATAAAAACAAGGAATATCTTTATTGATAATTAGAAATGGGTTACAAAGTTAAAGCATACAAGGCTTTCACTCTCAATCAACACTCACTTTGCGTTTTGGTCTAGCATGCTCCATCATGTCTTTTTCGTGTTAAATGTTAGTCATGTACTTATATAGACATTTTAGTATTGTAAGTGTGTAACCCAGATAGTCTATACGTGGTGCCTATGTAATTATGTATATATTGTGGGCTGAGCCCTAAAAAGACTTGTAAATGATAAGGGTGAATGTTTTTAATACTTTGGTGTTGAGTAGTAAAAATTCAAAATACAAAAAAATTCAGAAAAACTTCACAATATATTCTTCATAAATGTAACTAGAATATCAACAAAATTCAACCATAAAAATTACTAAAAATTTAACACTTACAAGAATCAGGAGAGCACATTTCCTAAAAATATCTGCAAGTTGATTCTTAATGTCCACAAAATTAAATGTGATATCACCAAATTCAACATGACCTTTTAAGAAATAGTGTCACATCAATATCTGTTAAATGTCAAGAATGTTTTTATTAACGATGTTCTTGACGAGGAGGTTTACATAAAACACCTACCTCGCTTTATTACTCAGGGGAGTCAGAGAAGGTGTGCAGGCTGGAGAAGTCTTTGTATGGATTAAAGTAGTCACCGAGAGCTTGTTGTAGACAATTTACTTCTTTTGTTAGATTTTTTAGTCTTTATCGTTCTCAAAATGGTCACTTTGTGTTTTGGTGATAGCATCAAGAGAAGAGGTTACTCCTTATAGTGTATGTGGATGATATCATTATCATTGATGATGATGCGTAGGGGATTGCAGATATGAAATGCTACTTACAGAAATATTTTGACAAAAACTGTTACTTCTTAGACATTTACACTTTTATAGTGTGAGTATGTGCTTGATATGCTCTCTGAGGTAGGTATGTTGGGGTGTAGAACTGCTGATGCACCCATGAAAGTTAATGTCAAACTAATACGAGATTATGGGAAGTTCTAAAATGATCATGGCAGGTATCATCTATTAGTGGATAAGCTGAACAATGTAACAATAATTAGACCTGATATTGCATTTTATGTGGTGGTTGTAAGTCAGCTTTTCTGGCACCAACATGGTTCAAAGACTCGGTCGAGTCGGAGACGAGTCGGTCGAGTCGTATCCGTCTCGGCCCGCTTCGAGACGAGTCCGAGTCGACCGACTTGGCCGAGAATCAGAGTTGACTCGGTCGACTCGGCCGATTCACGGTCGAATCGGTCGTGACTCGGCCAAGTTAACCGAGTCGGCTCGAAACGCATATTCACCCGTGACGAACGGGTATAAAGAAAAAAAGAAAAGAAAAAAACTTACCTCTCGCTCGGATCTGGAGATCGTTGTCGCTGCCCGATCCTCGCCGCTCAAATCTTGAGTTTGATATCAGGCCAACATTATGGTGTGACATATGTCCATGACTACAGACCACAACTTGAGAGATTTATAAGCACTAGTATCGGTTTGTCTACTTACCGCAGAGAAGATTATGATGATTTTACGTCTCATCGCAATTCAATGTGAAAATAACTACATTAGTATGTATTTATGAATATAGTTTGTGCAATTTACTATATTGTGCATGTAATTTAATATGCTTCTACCGACGACGCATGTATTTATGCTTTCGCTTTATGTTTAGTGTGCTAGGTGATATGTTTTGGATATGTGATAAATAAATGTGAATGTCTATACTTTTTTAAGATTTGTCGTATTTTTTTAGAATTTTTTGAGCTTTCTATGTAGCATTTTGCGCGTATCGCCCGAGACCGATCCTAGTCACCGAGACCGATCCGTCTCAGTGCCCGCCGAGTCGGTGGCCGAGACCGCGACTGTGAAGCATGGGCACCAAGGACAACTTATTAGGATGCAGTAGTACATATGCTCAGCTACTTGAAGAAGATTCCTGGCAAAAGGCTTCCATATTCAAATTGTGAACACACCAGAGTTACTGGTTTCTCAAGTGTTGATTGGGCAGGATCAATATGTTGATATAAAATCTTGTGTCATGAAAAAGTAAGAAGTATAGTGTGGTGTCATGATCTAGTCAGAGTCAAGAGTATTATGCAATGGTGAATATAACTTTTGAATTCGTTTGGGTCAAAGACTTGTTGATTAAGTTTGGTTTCTCCAGAGTGTCCTATAAGATTATACTATGATAATCAGGTTACGTTCACATAGCTGAAAATCAAGTATTTCACGAGCGCATAAAACACATTGACATGGATTGTCATTTGGTACACTAGAAGATAGAAGAGAAGATTGTTTAAACTTGACATGTTTTATCCGGTCATGAGTTGGCAGATCTGACAAATTCTAGACTTCTTTCTTCTAGTTCAGTAGGAGCTATCACGTGATTGTGGTATCTAATTCATCATAACCTATTCATAAATCTGATGGTCTTTAATCTGTTATGTTAATATTTACCTCTGAACAGTAAGATCGTCAAATTTATTTTGTCCCATTTTTTTTCCTAACAAGATTTGAATCGAGTCATTTCTCAAATTTATTGGTGATAATTTATCAAATAACTAATTCTATCATGTTGTCGACCTCTGAATAGATATCGTTATCTCCTTTCTTTTGAGAGTTATAATATAACTTGAAATTATTGTAAACTCAGAAGATAAAATAAGCAGGAAATACAACAGAAGAGTCAAATAAAATTACTTTTAATTGATTCAAAAAGAAGAAAAAAAAGAGAAATACATAGATTACAAGGTACGATGATGCTTCGTAGGACTTGATCCGTTCTTCGAGAGTGGCCAGCTTGTTCTTCCTCTCTTCAGAAGCTCTGATAAATGCCTGTGATCTCAACTCAACTTCATTAATGTTCGCTATCTGGGACAAACGAGCCTCAATTTCGGCCAAAGTTGCCATTTGTGCTATCTCCTGCTGCAAGATTTTATCATTTTGGGCTTTGAGCTGCTCCAGTCGAGCGATCTCCTCAAGACGCACTGGTTCAGTCTTGGACAGGAGAAGATTGACCCTCTTGATCATCTCCTTGGACTTCTCAATCTTATCCTTAGCATCAAGAAGAGCACTATTGGAAGCATCAATGGCATCTCCGATTTCTACTTTTCTTGTTTCCAAGGATTTCAAACCTGAAGATGCCGCCTTGGATGCTTCCTGTGCTGCAAAGTGAGCCTCTCGCATTTGAGTGATGAGGCACCCAAGCTCTTCATCAACTGAAGAATCCAAGTCTGAACTGCTGAGGTGACGCCACTCACCCACGTCCTTCTCAAACTTCTCCATCAGAAGCTCTAACGCGACAGCTTGGTCATCCCCTCCGAAATCCCGAATGCTCTCAAAATTTTGAGAGAGGACCACCTTTAGAGTTGAAAATGAGGTGGTCGAGCCCATCAAGATCAAAGCAATAAGTCGCTTTAGGCTCTTGTAGAAGCTGTCAACCATCTCAGCCACATTCTTTCTTGACTTCAATTACTACCGGTGAGCGAGTAATCCAAAAGATAAAGCTTCTACCGGTTTCATTGTCATAATACTAGAGAAAATGGCAGAAGCACTGGCTGAAGAAAGATGAGGAATCGTCGATGATCGGGGAGGAGTCTTCATTGAAACTAGTACACCAGCCACGATAGAAGTAGGGCAGGTAACTATTTCAGGAAGAACTGACTCGACGACTAGCGTTGGAGATGCGGGGCTGGTGATTACCCTTAGCCCACTAGTTGCCAAGACTGGCAGCGTCAAAGAAACCACCATCATCTCACCAACTGACTCAGCAGGGAGTGTAATTGGTTCCGCAGCCATCATCTCCTCGGCCACTTTAAAGTCACCGGTGGGCTCAGGTCAGTAAGAGGGCAGGTTGTGATACAAGACATCTAACTCTGCAACATCTACAGCAGCTGAAGTACTTGTCTCTCCCCTGAATTCCTCGAGAAAACTTGTTGGTTCCCTCGAAGTCGATGCACCCAAAGGCGGATCACCTGCAAAAGTACTTCATTAAAACAAGGTATAATAATATCAAGAAAAGATTGCTTACAAAGGGTTAAGGTATTACAAAAAGGTGATGAGATCATAAGAGATCCGCCTTAACTACCTCAGCAACAGTGGCAATGCTAATTTCAGCAGGCTCCATAGAAGAAATCTTGGCAGCAGTGGGAGAAGCTCCAGAAGCGACCTCAGGAAGGATTTCATCTGTCCTGACGGCTTCCATAACCGGAATGTTCGGCTCGCCTTCGCTCACCGAGGGCTCTGTAACCCATCCTCTGGAGCTTGAAGACATTGGACTCTCTTTCGAAGCACCAACACCAGAAGGACCGACATCAGCCGCCCCACCCTCAGAATCCTCAGAAATGACGAAGTAGCTGGCCTCGTCGTCCTCCCGGTAGGTGAACAAGAGATCATAATAATCCACCTGTTCTCTCGTGGCTTCGGTTTCTGAATCACAAGTTAAACATGTTAGCCGCATGAGAGAAGAGGAAATAAATAAAAAAATAAATATATGCATATATATATGTGTGTATATATATATATATGTTGCAAAAATGGAACTGGTTTTACCCAAGCCAGGAACAGCTTTGTCAGTTGCCTGTTTCTGCGCCGATAGTTTGATAACTAACAGGGCAGGAGGAGGGGCAAATGCAGCTAATTCACTCTCTGCAATAACAGTAGGAGTGTGGCGTCGGGGTTTCTTTACCACCCTCTTTCTGCGAGGTTCACCCTTTCGCTTCCACTTGAAGTGAACATCGGAATCTTTCTCTTCTTCCTCGTTGACTTCCACCTCCTCTATAGGGGTCGTGCCTACCCTGCCAGGAGCATATATTGGACCTCAGCACCTGCAACATCTTCAAAGCGAGGGCTTTCGGTGTCCGAAGCTTCACTATCAGCAGTGTGATAAACTCCGGAATACCTGGCACCCGGACCTTTTTGCCCTCTCCTTTCGCAGTGACTTTCTGCTTCAGCCCCTGGGCGATCCACTTCAAGCCAAAGGAGTTGATAGAAAATCCAGTTGGTACGGAGCTCAAAATTCTGTATCATTAGCAGAACCCCAAAGTCATAAATAGGTCTAGGGTCCTCAGTGGCATACATAGCCATGCCTCGGTACAACCAGCAATGAAGTACCGCCAAGCGCGAGCACCATCAATCAGGCTCTCGTGAAGGCTAGGTTAGTGTTCAGATTACCAACGTAGAGTTAGTCATATCCAAACTGACGAGCAAACTGGCTGGGGACGTATGGCTCCAAATAGCAGGTATCTCCGCTCCTGTATCCCAGGTGAGAAGGCCGGCTGCTAACCAGCCATTTGAAGACTCCCTGGCTCAACGACGTCTTACCGTCCCCGACATCCTTGAGCTCCTTGCCATATCTCACATCGCAGATATAGGAAAAACACCGGAAGAGACAATATACGTCGTACCGGCATAACAATTTTCGGACCAGGGCCACGTAGATTCGTGACCATGAAGATCCATCAAACCGGTGAAGGTGCGCTACCCGAACACCCTCTGGAGGCTCTTCTCCAACTTGGATAATAGCCGGACAGTGGAGCGAACCATGCCATCAAGTAAGTATACGGCAATTCGATCCTAGGGTTCGATCCGTTGCGGGGTAAGATCGTCCCTTTCCCCCTCTTTGTTGTCAGTGATCTGCAGAAAGCCTCCGTCAATGCACGAAGACCCCGTTGAGTACAGCACACCATTGCTGGAAGAAGTCCTAGAAAATGACCATGTACCAAACGAACGACTGGCAATAGGACAATGGGGAGGATAACATTGCTAGAGGGAGATGGCACCACACATCTCTTCAGCCAGACTGATAAAAACCCGGCCAAAAGCGCTTTTCGGGACATTGGTTGGCGGGCTTGAAGATGAAAGCTCCTGAGAATGTCGCCCTTCTCATAGATCCCATCGCCTTCCTCTAGAACAATATCTCCTTGGGCATGCTCCTTCATCCTCTGGAAGATATCCCCGTCCGCAACCCCGCATTGAGCCTTTTCAGGGGTATTCTCTAGGTTGGGAAACAGATAATCCCCCAACTATTCGAACTGCTCGAGGCTACCTTATGATTGTCCTGCATGTCCGAGCAGATGTAGAAGTGGCACATCAGCTCTCGGTAGGTCTCGAACAGGGCGGGCTCCTGCTTCTCCAAAAGCGCCAATTCCGCCTCACATGGGAAGTATTCTTCATAAGGGAGAGATCCCATTGGCAAAGCAGAGACTTCCCACATCTCATGCAAAGTTATGTCCAATTCGCCTATGGGGGTGAAGAAAGTCCCTATAGCTGGGTAGTACAATTCAAAGATGGCGTAGAAGTTTGCTATACTCATCTGGATGCCATAACAGGTAGCTCTGACAGCCTCGCGGAGTCCCAGCCTCTCCAAATCCTCCTCAAAATGGGCCAAGACATGCAGAGTCAAGTCTCTCCACCAGGCCTTAAAAGGATGACCAACCTGGGGTCCTGAAGTCAGTTATCAGGTAGTTGTTGTTGACTCTGAAGAACTGATTTCCAAAAGTCTGAGCTATAGCCAGATTTTTCCCCACCTGGATGTCTTGTAGGACATTCCCAGGGTGAAGACCCAGTATGCATCGAGGGGGACCTGCCCTTGTATAGCCAGGAGAAGCAGCTGTCAAAATACCCACTTGGACTGAGTCGGTGGTTTGGGTCACCTGCCATTTCATCTTCCGAGGCCTCGTTTCGCTTGGAAGAAGGATAGTGGGAAATGACGCTTGCTGGACGGGAGGTAGTACTTCTCGCGATTCAAATTAAAGACCGACTGCCCTTCCCCAGCCAGCAGTTGATGATCTGTGTCAGGCGCTGCGTCTCCAAACATGAAGCCAGGCTTCCGATAAATCTTCCGGTCGTAGTCCTCTAGAGGAGTAGTAGTCAGGATACTCCTCATTGTGCGCTGATCTCCAGTGTGGATCAGGGCATCGCGGCAAGGAGTGCTCCGTTCACTAAATGACAAAGCTTGTCCCTGGAATTGTAGCCTGACGTTTCCATCCAGTCCCCTCGCCGACTCGAAGAGGCTGTTCAAGGGTCCAGGAGTATAGTACACTACAAAATAAAAAGGAGAAAATATGTTAGCCCAGAAGTTACAAAGGAAAGGAGAAAACAAAAGAATGCCAAGGCATAGCTTCGCTTCCAAAGCGAAGCTAACCTAGCCTAACAGTAGCTTCGCACTGAAGCTTAACTTCGCACTGAAGTTTAACTTCGCACTCTGCAAAAAGACAGAGCACAGAAGGAAACAAATCGCCCAAGGCATAGCCTCACTTTTCAAGCGAAGCTAGCCAGGCGTTAGCTTCGCTCAGAAGCTTAACTTTGCATTCTGTCACTTAACAAAATGCAAAAAAGCCCAAAGGGATAGCTTCGCTGGAAAGGCACTTGTGCCTAAATTTATTCAAAGGACTTTAAAGCCCTCTTTCCAGCTACGCTTCCAAAGCTAGCTTTGCACTCTGTCACTTGACAGAATGCAAAAAGCCCAAAGGGCTTGCTTCGCGGTGAAGCATGAAAAGAAGAAACTGTTCAATTTCTATTCGTGAAATTAAAAGGGAATTAAATCCCCTAAAATTCAGAAAAAAATCAAGAAATAAGGGAGATAAACAAGAACAAAATACAGTATATTGGAATGAAAATTGGCACGTGCCTAGATGCAAATATATAAACCATTCTAAAACATCTAATTACCGTATTTTAGTTCTTAAATTATTATAGTGCACAGGTAACAAAAATTAGCAACAGAATATAATAATATACAAGAATTTACCCAACCACACAAGAGCAAGTGTGGACTTCTGCGATGCTAAAAATTTGACCTGCACATCAAAAAAAAAAAAGAAAAGTTAACAAAAATGTGAAATCAAACCGTTCCCATCCCCGGCAATGGCGCCAAAATTTGATCAGGGAAAAATCGCGCACAAAAAGTATACGTTTTGAAATTGATATTTAAAGTGTGTGTGCTTTGGCTTCCACGATACTTCTGTTATAGCATAGAGGCTAAAACGAGTCGAATCCATAAGGATGGGAGGCGATAGAAACTTACACGATTTGTTCACGTGTGTGTTAAAAGTTCTTCAATGTTTTAAAGTATGAAAGAAAAGAAAACAAAGAATGGAAAAGAGAAGTACGGTGAACCACGAAAAAGTGGGAAACATAGAAAAGTTGTATTTGTGATTTTTTTTTATATATATAAAATAAAGTGAAAAAGAAAGAAAATCCATGGCTACTAACTACTAATGACTCCATCAACATGCTAACCTCTTAGTGATAGTTGCCTCACATTTATCCTTGACAATCACTAGTCCTTGGTTCAAGAGCGTTTCAAAGCATGACCCATATGTCACTCATCACATCCCAACTCAACAAAACAAGTGCAAGCTACACTTAAATCATCAAAACTAAACAAGAGTAAGCATGGAGTAAAGTAATGTTAGCTCGTTAGAGAGTTAGGAAGTTAGAGTATTAGATCCATCTTCATGTGCCATCAACGGCTCTTGCAAGGGCAAGGCCAAGTAGAGGCTATTAGATTCATGTGGATTATCAAATAAGAAGTTGGCAAGTTAGTGGTTAGCAGTTAGTTGTCATGAGAGAAAATTAGCTAAACATGTAAAAGGAGTTAGAGAGAAGAAAATAAAGAGAGGTAAAGAGAGAACCTTTTATAGATTGTCACTTTCTATTGCAAGAACTCTTGCTTTCCAACCATATACCACTCTCTCTCCTATTACAAGATCTACAAGAAATGAAAAATACAAAGGAAGAAGAAGAATTAACTTAAACTAAACTACCCTAAACTACAACATGAAGAAAATATACAACTCTCTGTATATCCCCCTCTGAAGAACCCCAGGGGGTATTTATAGGCACCAAGGGAAAGGGGGTCAGGGGGACAACCCCTGGCCCAAAGCACGGGCGCGCCCGCGCCCGTATTGCCGCAGAAACGCAGTAAAAGTCACGTTTTCGCAGCTGTACCAAGCGGCGCGTGCAGCGGCGCTTGCTGCGCGCCGCTCGTTTGTCCCCCTGTCGCTGCAGATTCTGGTTTCTAGTTTTGGGCCCCTGGTTTTGACGAAACTGCTCTCGAAAGTCAATGGCTATATTATAGGCCTTTAATCACCCATTAAATGGTGATTTAGGGTCTTTTTCTTCATTGCACACCATGGACCTAGAAACATACAAGAGAGGTATTATTAGCAGAATTTAATATGAAATAAATGTGAAGATGTGGTATAAAATATGCAGTTTTAGAGACTAATCACACCCCCATAATTATCTTTTGCTCATCCCGAGCAAAACAAAAAACTAATATTATACCACTTTCGCAGGTGACGCGGTTGCACTGAGCATGTACAATAAGCCGTTAAACCTCTAGGTTTCCCCTAGAGGAGGAGTTTTGTCTCCTGAGGGTTTTCAGCGCATTACACCCACAAAATCCATAAAGAAAGAAATCAAATGTTAGTATTTTAAAAACACATTTTTTGTAATAGAGAAAAAGTGTTGAAGTATTTTTGCGAAAATATAAGTGATCCAAGGTCAGAGGTTAACCAGAAATTATTCCTCCTTAAACTAAGTCAAAATGCAAAATCTTGTTATAAGTTAAATGTAAGAATTTAAAATTGAATCGATTCTTTGATCTTTCATAAAACTCATAGAAAAATATGCACTTTGTGAACTGTGAAGATTTTTGGGATATTAACTCAAACTTTCATGCCATTGATTTGTATCAAATTTTTCTCTTTTTTTCTTCCCTTAGTTTTCTTAGGCTTTCTAGCTTACCCGGGTAGTGAGCCTTTAGCCGGTGACTCCCAAACCCGATAGTTTTAAGGCACCAGACGAGAAAATATCCCTCAGACTTAAGGACTCAGTAAACAAGGCCACAAAACTAAAGGGGATTATTTTATTTTTGTGCAATAATCATGCTTCCTGAGGCATAATTACCCAACTTCAATAAGTGATTTTTATTATCATCATTTCATTTTTATATCTTATGACATTTTCGGTCTTTGTTTCAATCCCAAAAAATTGTGTAAGTGTGAAGTGCGTAAATCTAAGGCAAAAAATTCAAGATCAAATTATCTTTTCAATCTTACTTTCTTATCTTAAAATTTAAACAAGATCTATTATTTTGACTCAATTTAAAATTTCATAATTTTAGGTCTTCCTAATTCCTAAGATAATCTTAATTTCTTAAAAATAAATCAAAACTATTTATCTTGTTTAAAAATATTTTATAAAAAAAGAAAATTTTTAAGAAAAGAGAAAAGTTTTTATACAAAATAAAATTTAAAAAGTTCCTAAAAAGAAGTGTAAAATAAAGAAAATATAAAGCTACTTATGTTAGTAAACCTTCCCCCACACTTATCTCATGCATTGTCCTCAATGCATCGAGAATGTGTATATACATGAAACAAATGGGCAGGGAAGAAAAATTACCTCATGGTGGTGGATCCGGTGGTGGTCTGATTGGGCCAAGCGTTGCTACCCAATCAGGATAATGTGAATCTTGAAGGAACCCACCAATGACCTCTCTAATATGACTCAATAAAAGAATGATTGAGTGAATGGTCTTATTTAAAAGTTTATCCCCATATAATTTCTAATTTTCAAAAATAATTACTGAGTCATTTTATTCAACAGTCTTGTCCAACAATGAAGTGTGATTTTAGAAGATGATTGATTTAGACTCAAATGGAACAGGAACAAAAACTGATACCGACTCAGGAAATTAACTCAGATAAAGTCGAGATTCAAAACGGGGAGTCAAAATTGGTTCAAAAATGGGGTCCAAACTAAAGAACTAATGTTCACACACTTTCCCCATCAATGAAGTGTGATCATAAGATATTGGTGATTCAATTTCACGGTGTACGGGTACCAGATTCAATGTTGACTTCGGAATAGAGAAAAAAATCTGGTAAAGATACCGGAGTCATTATTAAATCAAAAAGTGAAATGAAATTACCAACTTGAGGTTCAAGATCACTTTCAAGCTCAAGTTCAATTTCGGGCAAAGGATAACTTGCCAAAATGTCAAGGTGGGTCTCATAATTTTGGGTAAGTTCAAATGGATGTAATGAAATTGAATCTTGATTTTTGTCCAAGGATGGAATGTGAATTGGTGAAATGATCAATTCAAGTTCAGGAACTATGGGAATCAAAACTAGCTCAAGAACGTTACTTAGTTTAGGAAACACTACAGGAGTCGATATTGATTCAAGGACTAGATTCGAATCGCTAAATTGAAGCTCAGGTTGACAGTCATCTTCAAGTTCAATTTCAGGAATTGGAAAACTTGTCAAACTATCAAGAATTTGATGTTGGTCAAGTTCAGATTGGTATGATGAAATTGAAGCTGGATTTCTAAAATGACATGATTTGTAAGTCATATGAACATCTGATGGACATGTGAACTTATTCATATTTTGTATTATTCGCTCGGTCTCTTGCAGGAATTCTATAGTTTTTCCCACATTGATTTTTCTTTGATTGGTTCTGAAAAAGAACTATATAAATTTTGAAAATTTTATGGACATGATGAGGCCATATTGTATTCAAATTATTTTTGGGCCTCTATCGCCTCTTCCAAAGTCCTTTACAATGATGATTTTTCTTCAATTGGTGGTTCAGGAAAAGGAAGATATGAAGCAGAATTGGGAATAAATATTGTGAAAATTGTGGACAATGTGGTTGAAAATTTGACTCAGGGGAGGTGAATCCCCATTGACTCTGTGAAGAGTTGAAATTATTTTAAAAATTATGGTCATAAGATTGGAGGTATGGGTCACATTGAGTCGAATAATCCCAATCCGGCCTATATGATTGGTTCATGTTGTACATATCCGGGTTGAAGTTATCCGAGTCAATGAGGTTGGGGTGAAATATGGATTCATATTATGATTGAAAAAATTGTTGTTGTTGAAATCCATATCAAAATTTACAAAAAAAAAGAAAAACAAACAAACAAACAAACAAATAAAGAAAAAGAAAAGAAAACAAGCCTATGCTAAGGTTAACTTAGACCTAGATGACTCCTAACTGGTTAGACTGTCCACCGGGAGTACATTGTCAGAATCAGACCACGAGTTAATCAGCCAGGTAGGGGCAAGATCAGTGGGAGGTATCCGTGCCGGAGCAACGGGCCTAATTATTTCAAACCACTGTTCTTCGAGGTTTCGCCTCTCAATCCCCAATCTTAGACACCGATTTGACTATAGTTAACTTCTAACAACTTTCCTTTTAGGTCAATCTCTTAAATGAGTCTGAGATGTCCCAAGGGGCCAACGTCTAGCAAGTTTTATTTATGCTTGGGTTGTGTGAGTGGGGAGGTGATTTTTGGGCTGAGGGAGGGTAATGACTTCCCCATCTTATGTTGTATTGGAGCAATAGAATATAATAATATACAAGAATTTACCCAACCACACAAGAGCAAGTGTGGACTTCTGCAATGCTAAAAATTTGACCTGCACACCAAAAACAAAGAAGAAAAGTTAACAAAAATATGTAATCAAACCGTTCCCTTTCCCGGCAACGGCGCCAAAACTTGATCGGGAGAAAACCGCGCACAAAAAGTGTGTTTTGAAATTGATATTTAAATTGTGTGTGCTTTGGCTTCCTCGATACTTCCGTTATAGCATAGAGGCTAAATGAGTCGAATCTACAAGGACGGGAGGCAATAGAAGCTTACACGGTATGTTCACGTGTGTGTTAAAAGTTCTTCAATGTTTTAAAGAATGAAAAGAAAAGAAAACAAAGAATGGAAAAGAGAAGTACGGTGAAACACGAAGAAGTTGGAAACATAGAAAAGTTGTATTTGTGATTTTTGTTTATATATCTAAAATAAAGTGAAAAAAAAAAAAGAAAACCCATGGCTAATAACTACTAATGACTCCACCAACATGCTAACCTCTTAGTGATAGCTGCCTCACATGTCTCCTTGGCAATCACTAGTCCTTGGTTCAAGAGCGTTTCAAAGCATGACACATATGTAACTCATCACATCCCAACTCAATAAAACAAGTGCAAGCTACACTTAAACCATCAAAACTAAACAAAAGTAAGCATGGAGTAAAGTAATGTTAGGTTGTTAGAGAGTTAGGAAGTTAGAGTGTTAGATCCATCATCATGAGCCATCAATGGCTCTTGCAAGAGCAAGGCCAAGTAGAAACTATTAGATTCATGTAGATTATCAAATAAGAAGTTAACAAGTTAGTGGTTAGTAGTTAGTTGCCATGAGAGAAAATTAGCTAAACATGTAAAAGGAGTTAGAGAGAAGAAAATAAAGAGAGGTAAAGAGAGAACCTTTCATAGATTGTCATCTTCTATTACAAGAACTCTTACTTTCCAACCATATACCACTCTCTCTCCTATTACAAGATCTACAAGAAATGAAAAATACAAAGGAAGAAGAAGAACTAACCTAAACTAAACTACCCTAAACTACAACATGAAGAAACCTACACAACGCTCTGTATATCCTCCTCTGAAGAACCCCAGGGGTATTTATAGGCACCAGGGAAAGGGGGCCAAGGGGACAACCCCTGGCCTAAAGCACGGGCGTGGCCGCGCCCGTATGGCCGCAGAAACGCGGCAAAAGTCACGTTTTTGCAGCTGTACCAAGTGGCGCGCGCAGCGCCGCCTGCTGCGCGCCACTCGTTTGTCCCCCTGTCGGCTGCATGTTACGGTTTCTGATTTTGGGCCCCTGGTTTTGATGAAACTGCTCTCGAAAGTCAATGGCTATATTATAGGCCTTTAATCACCCATTAAATGGTGATTTAGGGTCTTCTTCTTCATTGCACACCATGGACCTAGAAACATACAATAGAGGTATTATTAGCAGAATTTAATATGAATTAAATGTGAAGATGTGGTATGAAATATGCAGTTTTAGAGACTAATCACCCTGCGCGTTACTTGGGGGCCATTAGAACATGGAAGAAGCTCTAAAAGAGTTTTAAGAAGAAGATGAGGAAGAGAAAAATTTTCTCTGAAAATAAACTTGAAGTTTCGAGAGAGATGATGACTCTCTGAGAGGTTTAGCTGTTATAGGCGCTGCATGCGCCTGTAACTTCGCGCCTTCGGCGCTGCGCGTGCCTATTGCTTTGCCTCCTAAAAAGGATTGCAAGCTGTCGTTTCAAATTTAAATTTGAAACGACGGTTCTAATTTCAAGAACCGCCCACAGTGAAGGCGTCTAGCTTTGCTTACATGCGAACTTACACTTTGCCTGTAGCTCCGCTATGAGTCCATTGTTGACTTCACGCGACATCTAATTAACTTCACTGAAAGCTGATGTTGTATCTCCGTTGAAAGCTTAACTCCGCTGAAAGCTCATGTGGTAGCTCCACTGAGAGCTTAACTCTGCTGAAATCTCATGTTTTTAGCTCCGCTGAGAGCTCATCTTTAGCTCCGCCGAGAGCTTATCTTTAGCCTTGCTGGAAGCTTTGCACTAACTCCACTGAGAGCTCATTTCTAACTTCACGGGAAACCCATCTTTAGCTTCACTGAAAGCTTTAGCTTCGCTGAAAGCTTTAGCTTAGCTCAGCTAAGCGCTTCTATTTCCTTTTTGTAAAAGATCTATGGAGAAAACCAAGTTGGATCACTTAGCTCATTATACGGTTACACCCGATGGATTTCTCCCAACCTAAGCCAGTTTCTTCTGAAGTTCAAGGCGAAAGACATGGAGTAAAGCAATGAGCAAAAAAAAAAAAAGAGGGCAAAAAGTTTTATTGATTCAAAAGGGAAGATACATTGATAATACATCAAGATTATCTTTCATACAATTGAGTCTCTACTCTGAAGGCATACAAGTTGTTCTACATCCAAAACAAATGGTAAATCTACTTTCAGGATGATAGTGGTTCTTGAAGTCGTTCCAAGTCCGCCAGACCAACTCGACACGAAAGGCTTTCCTCCTTCGCGGGCCATAATCCTTCGCTTAATGGCAGATTTTGCCACCAGAAAGCTGGATCTTCCTTAATCAAAATTGTCAAAGGAAGGATCTGAGATCTTACTGGTGATATCCCTTTCCCATATCTTGTGCAGAAACCTAGCAAAGGTGAGATATTGGTGAAAACAACACAGCACAAATCCGCAGCTAAGTGGATCATCGCGGATAAGCGACCGCTGACCTCGTCCTGGAGTTGGCATCAGCTGCTCCAGTATGTTCCTCCTGCTTATGATCAAAACGTAGACTTGAGAATGAAGATGCATACTTTTGTCCTCCTTCATCTGGTCGAAAAGATTGGGAGCACAGTGCACTGCAACACAAAAAAAAGAAAAAGAAATGAGTTAACATTAAGTGAAAAGGAAGATGCTAAATCAGAGTTTTGTGCCCTGAGCGAAACTAATCTCGATCCAGCCTCGCTATGCCCTGAGGCTAAACTTCATATTATACAGAGGCAGAATGCTCAAGAGCTTGAAAGGTACTGATGCCTCGAAATAGTCAGAGGATAGCCTCGCCCATATGGCAAGGCTAGACTGGCCCAGAGAGGGCAAAATCTTAGCCCCGCCTATATGGCAAGACTGGTTTAACCTTGAAAAGGCCAAGTCCTAGCCTCGCCTGTATGGCGAAGCTAAACTGGTCTAAAAAAGGTAAGGCCTCACCCTCGCCTATATGACAGGGTCAGCTCCCCTAAATAAAAAGGCCAAGACAGGAGCTTCGCCTAGAAAAATTCTTCGCTTGATTAGGCAGAGTATTAGCTTCGCCAGGAAGCTTAAAAAAGGCTGAAACCCTTCTCCAAAGATCCGCCAAATGTAGAGACCAAGGGAATTCAATCCCTGAAATAGCTGGTAAAGCTAAAAAATTTAAGGGAGATAAACTCCCTAAGGTCACTAATTTATTGGTAAAGTCTCTGGATGACCGAGATCACCAGCTCTTGGCTGGGTAACGACCAGAGTGAGCGTCCCCACTGCTCCAGGGACCCCAGCCTCCTTGCTTGGGTAATGAGGAGATGTCGTGAACAAACTCTTCAGAAAGAGAAAAGTATGTTTCTCTGAGAAGGACTACAAGAGTCCTATTTATAGGCCTCATGGCCTGACCACGCCGCTACCACTTCAAGCCTAGAAGCGCGGGTGAAGTTAAAGCATTTAAATGCTTAGCCTCGAGAAAGGGAATAATCCCCCTTGTAAATACATACGAAGTTAATCGAACTTCGGAAAAGGGAATAATCTCCCTGTAAATGCAGGTGAAATCATTCAAATCTTGTAAAAGGGATCAATCCCTCTCGTAACTCACAAAGGCGGTTATCCTCGAGAAATGGAACGTCGTTCCATCACAACGAACACAAGGCTAACGCTGATAGAGCACTGATAATCCAACTTTGTTTGGAAGCAAAGTTGCTCAAGGAAGCCCAAAAGCGAAGCTACCTAGAAGTGCGAAGCTACACAGAAGCGAATTTATTGCAGCTCCTGGGCGAACCTATTACAGCCCGAAAGCGGGGCTAAAGGCCAAGTTAAACTCAACCACCAAGGCGATGTTCACATCCACATACCATTGATTATCAATCAAAGCAGTTCAAAATATTTCAAAATTTGAACCATTCCATTGCAGATTTATAAAAACTTTGAGGGGGGTCTTGTTGACACTCTAAAGAGACAAAACTCGCACATTTATCTTCAATCGGTCTCAACGACATCTAACTTATCGACATTTACAAAATATAAGTCGAAGACAAGCTGATGACCAGGGACAAGGTAACAACTTGGGCTCTATTGATCCAGTAAAGCAGAAAATAAGCAAAAGTAAACTTTGAAGAGAAGCCAGATCTAATCGAGGTTTGATCGAGTGCTTAGCCTCATAGAGATCTAAGATCACTAAAAGCCAAAGCCATAAGCTTCACACGAAGCTTCCCATTAAGCCCCGCCAGAGGCTGATTTAGTAGCTTCGCGCTAGAAGCTTTATTACTAGCTTCGCTAGAAGGAAGAAATGGTTTAGCTCCGCTATGGGCTGAGTCTTAGCTTCGCACGAGACCTTGAAGGTAACTTCGCCTGAAGCTATGAGCTAAGTCTTAGCTTCGCATGAGGCTACAAGGATAACTTTGCCTGAAAGAGAAAGCTTCTCATTTAGCTCCGTGGCGAGCTTTACCAAGTCATCAATTGACTATTTCCCATGAGAGATTAATGGGTGAACTCCACTAATTTAGTGAGATTAACGCCACTTTAAGTGGGGGGTTACACCCGCCCACTTCGTCCCACATTTAGTGGAGACAGTTAAGCCACGAAGGCGAGGAGGAGTTTGCACGAACTCTCTAGCTTCGCCGGAAGCTCGCAAGTAGCTTCGCCGCAAGGTCATTTGTAGCCTCGCGTAAAGCTAAAGAATGATTCAGTCTTGCTGAATTCAAGGGGGCGGTTACACCCCATTTTGGCCATAAATAGTCCCTTGCTGAGCAAAGGAGGGACTAGCTGGCTGGTTAGAGATAGGAGATTGGCTGAAAGAAATTCAAGAAGAGATTCTTAGCAAAAGGGTTCTCTTGTTCTCCTACTTCTAAATCCTCGATTTTCAGAAACAAGTGAGAAGAAAATCCTATTAGGAGGCAGCGTGATCGTCTGATCGATTGCATCATCAAAGGGATAAAGTGATCGCGTGTTGATCAGATTCCTACCGGCATACTTTTCCATAAATCTCAGAGGAGACCTACCTGTAATTTCTTTTCAATTACTTGTAATTTCTCTCCTCAACCTCCTTTTTTGTAAGTTTTTCCCCGAATCAATTTTCGATGGAAAACACCAACTTATCTTATCAGTCTCAGAAAAGCCGGGTAGTCCAATCAGACCATTCAAAATCTTAATTATCTTCTTCTAGCAGAATTCTCTTATCAATAGTTTCAAGTCTGTATTGGTAGGGCACCATCCGAAGAATTTTACGGTAGGAAGTGCAGAGGATGTCTAGATCCAGAGTTATTGGACAATCGATTATGAGTATTACCCTTATTTAGTCATATCTTAATTGGTATAATCCTCGTTCCTTTTCTTCCTGTATTCATCTTCCCTTTATCGAAATTTTGAGGACGAAATTTTTGTAAGGTGGGTAGAATGTAACACCCCATTCCCAAAATACGTACTTAGATACGTATTCTGATTTTCTAATCGTATTCTTTTGACTTTTCTTCGTATTTGTTTTGTTTTATAATTATTGTTATATTATAGCTGCTTACATTCTACCTTACCACTTGTATTCTATTCCACCAATCTCCTGCTCTTATCTTATTATACCATGTGTATTCTCTGCTTGATATCACTTACTATTTCTCTACTTGCTCCTGTATGCTTGTGCTCACGACACTGTTTTCAATGCATGATTATGATTCGAATTTATCGATACACGTGTGCTTATCTTTGCACGCCATTTGGCATTCGCATCACCACTCATTAGGGAGTTTTGACTCATTTGGATCCTCATGTTCAGATCTCAGAGCTTGGAGAGTTGTTGATTAGAGATGCGCAGTAGTAGCGTGGATCATCGGTGGTCCATCCAGAGCCCTATCCTTCTAGGCTCCTGATTGGTAGTGAAAAGTGCATTTTTATCATCATATTTACCGTCACATTTTCATATTTATTTATATAATTCTGCACATTTATTAATATTTTGTGATTTATTGTGTGCAGGCCTCGAAATAATAAAAAGAAAGAATTAAAGCTTAAAAAGAGCCCAAAAGCCCATATTTGAAGCCCAAGAGTCAAAGTACAAATAGCAGATTGTCAAAGTGCAAATATACAAGGGCCAAAGTTGCAAATACAAAGAAGAGGGAAGGATAGACTTCTATTCAACCCTAAACACTTGCAGGATGAGGATAAAAGCTAAAAGAAGAGAAGGAAAATTCGTGGAAAAGATTTGGGATCTAGGTAACTTGATTCCCAAGTTATATCCAAATCCAAAGATTAAGAGCCAGGATGCAATTTCCAGAAGCAGACGCCCAGATGGACGAACCAGGAGAGGCCACGCGCCAAAGCGCGTGGCCAGAAGCCACAAAAATGCCGCAAATCCGCGGCAAATTTCCCATTTCCGCGGCATTTCTGACGAGTCTGGGGATCAGCTTTCGTGGGAGAGTTGTAACTGGACTCTAACTCCTTCTGCACCTATAAATACCCCCTGCAGTGCAACGTACAGAGCGTCCAGCGTCCAGCAAAGGGCCAAAGTTAGGATTTTTAGGGTTTTTCTTCTTTCTTTTAGGTTAGATTAGATTTCCACCTTTGTAAATTTTATTTTCTTCTTGTGAAAGCTGAGAGGAGATGTTGCATTCATGGAGGAAGGGATCCTCTTGTATCGATGGTGACAGCCGGTGTAAGTTGTAAATTTTCCTCCATTGTTTAAATCAAATCAAAGCTTGTTTTGTTCTTTTTATGTTTTATTGTGTCTCTATCTTTGTCTATCATTGTTTTTCTATTTTTGGTTTATGACATTGTTTCTTTCTCTAATGTCTTGCCCACAATGAGATCCAACTGCTTCGAGAATACCTAGCCGAAGAAGGAACCTTGACGGCCCATGGCGATGAACAGGTCTTCATAGCTTGTTTTTCATTTCGTAGAGTAGATTAAGAAGGCGGACGATCCCATAAGCCGTGCTTGTACGCCTTCTAAGAAAAGGTAAATCATCGCAACGGTTCAAACGGTAAGCAGACTAAAGAGGTAAGTTTCTTTTCTTTTCTTTTCTTTTCTTTTTGTAGATTAAATCACAACTTCTCCATATTCTTTTCTACCACCCATTGTAAATACCACTACTTAATAATAAAAAGATAATTGTTAGAGATAACTTGCTTAACGCTTCCATCGCAGTCCCTCCTTGAGGATCACGACCCGCATAGCCCTGCTACCGCGGATTAGAACTGAGACTTGCACATCATATTCTAAAATACTATATTTTTGTGTGCAGGAAAACTCAGTCAACAAATTGGCGCCGTTGCCGGGGAGGGACGGTAAGTTTATCTCTAAAACAAAAATTTAATTTTTAACTAATTCTTTATTCTTTTCTGTTTGCAGGTTTGGAGAACATGAAACAGAAATACAGCAGCAGCAGTGGACATATAGCTCCTCTGTGCCTCTGCCCTCGAAGGCAGAGCATCAGAGACTACTGTATTGCCGCGGATCCGCGGCCATAGCCGCGGAAACGCGGCAACAGTAGAGGATTACTCACTGAAATTTTTGCAGGATTCTGCAAATTGCAAATACTATTTTCTGCTCTGTTGGGTTTGTTCTGTGATAAACCTGTATACTGCTAATTAATTCAACAGTAAATTATTTGTTGTTAAAGATAAAATTGATTAGACGTTTGCATATTAGGCACGTGTCTTTTCAATTCCTTTATTTTTACTGTTGAAGAGTGCTGGAGAAGCAAGGTACGTACGCATTGCATGTAGAATAGGACTCATCTCTTGGTTGATTTTCTGCTTTGAGTGAATCTTATCTACTTATCTTGTACACTTGCACTAATTCATCTTAAGGGCATAACCCATTAACAAGATAAGGTGGGGATTTCATCACCCTTCCTTAGCCCAAAAATCATATCCCGAGCACTCACTAACCCAAGCCTAACTTAAAAATTAGTAGACGTTGGCCCTAGGGACACTCGGACTCAATTAGGAGATTATCCTAAGGGGGAACGGTGTTGGAAGTTGACTCCTGCCAAATCAGTGTCTAGGAAGGGGATTGAGGGCCGAAAGTCCGAAGTGTGGTGGTTATTTAATTAAGGAACGTCTTTGACGGAAAACCTCCCACCACTCTTGCCCTGACCTGGCTGATTAACTTGTGGTCAAAGTCTACACCCTACCTCCCGTGGACAGTCTAACCAGTTAGGAGTCGTCTAGGTCTAGGTCTACCCTAACTTAGGTTAGAAATTTTTTTTTGTTTGTTTTTTTTTCTTTTGTTTGCTTTGTGTGATATGGCCTATAACAATAATTTTTTCAATTTTAATGAGGATCCATATTATACACCAACCTCTTTTTCGGATATTACCAACCCGGCATATCATAACTCTAACCAACCTAGTGTGACAGATTGGTCTTATCCGAATCATTACATGCCCCAGTCCCAATACTATGAACAAGATTGGAATAATCATCACTACTCTTCACAGAGTCAATGGGGATTCAACACCCCTGAGCCATATGGTCAACCACCTGTTCAACCATTATCTTCATATACGTCTTTTCCCACATCACCAAGGTTTCAGTCCTCCATTGATCTATTCGATGGGTTAGAAGAAAAAGTGGATCGGTTGCAAGATACAATGAATGATCAAATTTCTAGACTTTCAAACATTCTTGAGCATCTTGATAGGAACCAAGAATCATTCTGTTTAGAAGACCTTGATCAAAATTCAATTTCATCACACCAATATGAACTTGCTCAATCCCAATCCTTGGACAAATTGGCTAGTTTTAATTTCAATGAGATTGAAACTAATGAGATATGTGACCTAGATTCCCAAATCTATGATCAAGTTCAAATTCCCGAATCATTATTGACTCCTGTTTTGTTACCCGACTTAGGTAATATTTTAGAGTCAGTTTTGATTCCCACACCTATCATTCCTGAACTTGAATCACCAACATTGAGTCACATTCCATTGTGGGAAAATGATTGTAAACTTGAGTTTCAATTTCTTGACTTGGACCCACTTCTTGATCCTAGCCCGACTCCTGAACCTTTACTTGATTTGAGTTTCTTTCCTGAGTCGGTATTAGATCCTGAACCTATCATTCTTGAGTCCAAGTCAACCATTTTACCAAGTCACATTCTTTTGTTGGACATAGGTATAAACCATGACTCTGTGATGATTTTCCAGGACTGGTCATGTAAAGGGAGTAAGTTTCACGAGAGGATCTTCCATGATCCTATTCATTCTGGGAACTGTAAATATGTAAATAAAAAAGAGGTCAATAAAGGTAGGTCCCGTGAACTACCACGTTATCTTGTTTGGGCCACATTTCGTGGACCAATTAGACCACCACCGGAACCACCACCCTAAGGTAACTTCCGCCTTCCCTTGTTCTGTTTCATGCATATATGCATTCATTCATACATTGAGGACAATGCATGAGATAAGTGTGGGGGTGGGTTTTACTAACATACTAACATAGGTAGACACTAACAAAATTTGCTAATAAAAAAAAATTAAAAAAAAATGTTATAAAAAGGACAGTATTTTGACTTATTTTTTGAAAGAAACCTAAGTTAGTTTTAAGGATTAGGAAAATCATGATTAGGATTTCTAAAAACTTGGTCAAAATAAATAAATTGTTGAATTTTTAGGTATAGGAGGAGAAATTGAATAAGTAGTTAGTCTTAATTTTTACCTTAATGAAATGTGCATACCAAATGCATATCTAGGATTCTAAGACAAAGACCTTGTGCCTCATAAAAAAAAATAGAAGAAAAAAAATATATCACCAATTAAGCTGATACATGTGCCTCAAGAAGCATAAGTATTCATGCCTAAAGGTGAGTAAATAAAATAAAGTCCTTAGTTTTGGGGCCTAATTCACTCGAATTTGAGTCCGCGGGGTATTTTCTCACTTGGTGCCCTAAAGCCGACTGGTTTGGGAGCCACCGACTTTAAAGTTCGCTACATGGGTGGATTAGAAAGCCTAATAGAACTAAGAAATATGATATATGTATTAACACATCTAATAATCAATTAGTTAGGTATGAGGGCCTCAAGAAGCCTTGATGCTTACACGAAAGAAAATTAGATGCGTTATACATATTAAAAAAAAAAGAAAAAAAAAATATATATATATATAAAGAGGCATGAGAGTCCAAGTTAAGGAATTCCTAATATAAATTCATAAGGATGCATATGATTTTTGGTAACGAAAAAGACTATATTAGAAGTTCAATTTTGACCCTTACCTAAAATGAATAACAATTGACTTTATAAAGACTAGGTTTGAAGAATGAATAAAAATGATAATCCTAAAACTTATAGACTACTTAGTCTCTTCAATAATAATTCAAATATTTTCCTTTTTATGGATTTTGTGGGTGCAATCCGCTGAAAACCCTCACGAGACAACACTCGTCCTCTAGGGTAACCTAGAGGTTTAACGGCTTGTTGCACGTGCTAAGTGCAATCGTGATTCCTACGAAAGTGAGTTAGGTTAGATTAACTTTTTCTTTTTCTTTGTTTTTACTCGAGGACGAGCAAAAAGATAAGTGTGGGGGTGTGATTGGTAGTGAAAAGTGCATTTTTATCATCATATTTACCGTCACATTTTCATATTTATTTATATAATTCTGCACATTTATTAATATTTTGTGATTTATTGTGTGCAGGCCTCGAAATAATAAAAAGAAAGAATTAAAGCTTAAAAAGAGCCCAAAAGCCCATATTTGAAGCCCAAGAGTCAAAGTACAAATAGCAGATTGTCAAAGTGCAAATATACAAGGGCCAAAGTTGCAAATATAAAGAAGAGGGAAGGATAGACTTCTATTCAACCCTAAACACTTGCAGGATGAGGATAAAAGCTAAAAGAAGAGAAGGAAAATTCGTGGAAAAGATTTGGGATCTAGGTAACTTGATTCCCAAGTTATATCCAAATCCAAAGATTAAGAGCCAGGATGCAATTTCTAGAAGCAGACGCCCAGATGGACGAACCAGGAGAGGCCACGCGCCAAAGCGCGTGGCCAGAAGCCACAAAAATGCCGCAAATCCGCGGCAAATTTCCCATTTCCACGGCATTTCTGACGAGTCTGGGGATCAGCTTTCGTGGGAGAGTTGTAACTGGACTCTAACTCCTTCTGCACCTATAAATACCCCCTGCAGTGCAACGTACAGAGCGTCCAGCGTCCAGCAAAGGGCCAAAGTTAGGATTTTTAGGGTTTTTCTTCTTTCTTTTAGGTTAGATTATATTTCCACCTTTGTAAATTTTATTTTCTTCTTGTGAAAGCTGAGAGGAGATGTTGCATTCATGGAGGAAGGGATCCTCTTGTATCGATGGTGACAGCCGATGTAAGTTGTAAATTTTCCTCCATTGTTTAAATCAAATCAAAGCTTGTTTTGTTCTTTTTATGTTTTATTGTGTCTCTATCTTTGTCTATCATTGTTTTTCTATTTTTGGTTTATGACATTGTTTCTTTCTCTAATGTCTTGCCCACAATGAGATCCAACTGCTTCGAGAATACCTAGCCGAAGAAGGAACCTTGACGGCCCATGGCGATGAACAGGTCTTCATAGCTTGTTTTTCATTTCGTAGAGTAGATTAAGAAGGCGGACGATCCCATAAGCCGTGCTTGTACGCCTTCTAAGAAATGGTAAATCATCGCAACGGTTCAAACGGTAAGCAGACTAAAGAGGTAAGTTTCTTTTCTTTTCTTTTCTTTTCTTTTTGTAGATTAAATCACAACTTCTCCATATTCTTTTCTACCACCCATTGTAAATACCACTACTTAATAATAAAAAGATAATTGTTAGAGATAACTTGCTTAACGCTTCCATCGCAGTCCCTCCTTGAGGATCACGACCCGCATAGCCCTGCTACCGCGGATTAGAACTGAGACTTGCACATCATATTCTAAAATACTATATTTTTGTGTGCAGGAAAACTCAGTCAACAGCTCCTTTGCTCGGCTCTAGAGTTTTAATGTTATGACTCTGAGCCCTTATTTGTACAGTTTATGATTGTATATCTCTTGTATTCTCGCATTTGTGCCATCAGGCGATGTAATATTCTTGTAATATTGTGTCACATCCTATAATAACTTTGTAATTGTACTCATATGTTGGAATGTATAATGCACCACATATTTTCGAACTTTGATTCTTGCCTGTACTGATGCATAGCATATATATGTGAGAGTATTTCCGACCTACGTATATACGTCGCAGTAACGTCTCCGTACCGGCAGGATCGGGGCATTACATTATTAAACCATGTATAAACCTGCACCATGAAAGTTCAGGTTAAACAATCGATAGGTACTTAAAAAAATATTAAAATACTCAGTGCTATTACAATTAACAAGCTCGTCACCAAAATTTTCAAAACAATGACATTAAAGTCCCCAAAACATAAAATACGAAGTGATCGGGCACATATAATGTTTATTATCTAATAAATCCTATAAATAAGTCTTATTTTTCTTTATAAAATGCAGGCCCATTGCTAAATGAAAGGGAAGAGAAACGAGCTCAAAAGCTCATCAAAATTTTGACTTAATTCAGAATTAATTCGAAATCAGAAGATCAGGGCAGATCATGGCAAATCAGAGAGGTGGAAAACTGGTTAAAATGAATCTTCCCAAATTAAGTGGTTAAAGCCAAATATCAAAGGCCGTTTCGTCAAATCCTGGAGCTGAAAAGTGGAAAACCAGTAGGAGATAAAGGGGAATCACCAAGCGAGGAAGCACCACCAACCAGGTGTGGCCAGATGGCCACACCATGGCCGCAGAAACGCGGTCAAAGTCACATTTTTGGGGCTTGGTTGAAGTTGTTAGGGGAGTGTTTACTCTCCTTATCTTCGTACACCCTCCCCCGTTTGGTTTTGCCTATAAATACTGTATTTTCAGAGAAAAAGGGACTGGGAATTAGTTTAAGTTTTTCTCTTTGTTTCTAGGGTTTAGGTTCTTTGTTAGATAGTGTTGAGAAGTTGTACCTCTATTTTCTAATTTGTAGTTCATTCCAAATACCAGTGAGAGAGAGATAAAGTGATTGTAATCCGAAGATTGAAGTGACATCAATAAAGGATCAAGCTTTCTCTTCTTCTACTCAAATTCACGGGTATGTCTTGCTTTATTTACATGTCTTGTTTTTCATCTTCCATGAGTAGCTAAACTTATTTTCTGGGCTGACTATCGTCCGTCTCTTCGATTCCTCTTGTTTTGAACGGTTTTGATGTAAAGAACCCAACAAAAACATATGTATGCCTTAAACTAAGCCTTTCTTCTTTGAAAGTGTTCTTAAAGTCACATGAGGATGGGTTTGGATTTCTAAACTTCTATTACATTTAAAATATCATACTTGAAAGAAAACTTGATGACTTAACATTCAGTTCAAGAGGATTTCTTAAGAAAAAGAGTTAAACTTTTCCAAATTATCTTATTTGCTTTGCTTAAGACTTTCGAAACTAAAGCTTAACTTTTTGCCTATGATCAAGTTGAGGCACTAAGAATTTCAAGAGAAGAACACATCATCGAGTAGTATGACAGTGAGCCCAGATCTTTTTTCTATATTAAAAACCACCAAACAATCTTCAACATTTTTTTTAAAGATCACCTTTTTCAAAATCTTCTCTAAGTTTTCAATTTTTCTTTTAATCATTTCCTTACTCTCCATTTTCTTTTTCAATATAAAAAAAACAAACACCATTCTTTGCTTTCTAAACAAAAACACCGAAAAACTTTCATCGCATTCCTCCTCGTGGACACGACCCGTTAGCCCAAAGTTAGACGGTAATTCTTATCACTTTCAATTTACAATCAATTTTGGTGTCGTTGCCGGGGAGGGAATAGTGTAATTGTTTTCTAACAAGTTTGGTGTCTTATTTCAGGAACATTTAGTTTTCAGATTTAGCACTCAAACTTTGCAGGAGAAGACTTGCTATTCTGTGCCCCTACTCTCGAAAGTAGGAAACAGAATTTCAAGAAATTGCAGTGCAAGTTTGAAAATTTGTGGACTACTAAAAAACTCTTTTTTGCAGGACATACTGCTTTACAAAAATACAGTTTTGTGTATTATTCTTGCTATATCTGATATTCACACTCCTTATTTTTAATCTAACAGTAATATTAGTGATTGTTAATTGCCTAAATAACGTTTAGACTTGTGATTAGTCTCTAATTTTTCATAATTTTTATCACATCTTCACATTTATTTCATATTAAATTCTGCTAATAAAGCTTTTCTTGCTTGATTCTAGGTCCATGGAGTGCAATGAAGAAGAAGACCCTAAATCACCATTTAATTGGTGATTAAAGGCCTATTAAAATAGCCATTGACCTAGGAGGCTGATTCTGTCAAAACCAGGGGCTGCAAACCAGAAGCCGGGCACAGAAGCTGACAGGGGACAGACAAGACAGCGCGCGGCTCGAAGCGCTGCGCGCGCGACCACTTTATGGCCGCGGCCGCGTTTTGGGCCAGGGTTTGTCCTTGGCCCCCCGCTTCCCTGGTGGCTATAAATACCCCCCTGGGTTCCAGAGTTGGAGATATACAGAGTTTAGGGTAGTTTTTCATTCCATGTTGTAGTTTAGTTTAGGTTAGGTTAGTTCTTCATCTTCCTCTTTGTATTTTTCATTTATTTTAGATCTTGTATTAGGAGAAAGAGTGATACATGAGTGGAATGCAAGAGTGCTTGTAATAGAAGGAGACAAGCTATGAAAGGTGCTCTCTTTACCTCTCTTTGTTTTCTATCTAACTTCTTTTACATGTTTAGCTAGTTTTTCTCTCATGGTAACTAACTACTAACCACCAACTAGTCTAACTTCTTTGATGATAATCCACATGAATCTAATAGCCTCTACTTGGCCTTGCTCTTGCAAGAGCCATTGATGGCTCATGATGATGGATCTAACACTCTAACTTCCTAACCACTAACAAGCTAACATTACTTTACTTCATGCTTGCTCTTATTGGGTTTTGATGATTTAAGTGTAGCTTGCACTTGTTTGTTGAGTTGGGTTGTGATGAGTTACATATGGGTCATGCTTTGAATCGCACTTGAACCAAGGACTAGTGATGGCCAATGATACATGTGAGGCAACTATCACTAAGAGGTTAGCGTGTTGGTGGAGTCATTAGTAGTTAGTAGCCATGAGTTTTCTTTTCTTTTCACTTATTTTTGAAATACAACAAAAGCCACAACTACATTCTTTTCAATGTTTCTCACTTCTTCGTATTTCACCGTACCTCTCTTTTCATTCTTTGCTTTCTTTTCTTTTGACTCTTTAAAACTTTGAAGAACTTTTAACATACACGTGAATCAACCGGTAAAGTTTCTATCGCCTCCCGTCCTTGTGGAGTCGACTCGTTTTAGCCTCTATGCTATAACGGAAGTATCGAGGAAGCCAAGGCACACACACTTTAAATCTTAACTTCAAAATATACACTTTTTGTGTGCGGTTTCCCCCGATCAAATTTTGGCGCCGTTGCCGGAGATGGGAACGGTTTGATTTCACATGTTTGTTAACTTTTCTTCTTTATTTTTTGGTCTGCAGGTTAAATTTTAGTGTTATAGAAGTCCACACTTGCTCTTGTGTGGTCGGGTAACTTCTTGTACATTCACATACTCTGATGCTAATATTTTTTTTATTACTTGTACACTGTAAATAATTTTAAGAACTAAAATACAGAAATTGGATGCTTTAAAATGGTTTAGACATTTGCATCTAGGCACGTGTCAATTTTCATTCCAATATACTGTATTTTATTCTTGTGTTGTTGTGATATGGATATGAGGTGTATATATTGCATTGCATATACTTAGGACAAACACTTCAGTGATTTACTCGCTTTTTTGTGTTCATTCTTATTTATATTGCACACTTGCACTAATTTAACTTAAGGGCAAAACCCAAAACAACATAAGGTGGGAAAGTCATTACCCTCTCTTAGCCCAAAAATCACCTCCCCACTCACACAACCCAAGCCTAAATAAAATTTACTAGACGTTGGCCCTTAGGGACATCTCGGACTCATTTAAGAGATTGACCTAAGGGGAAGTTGTTAGAATTTGACTCTTGCTAAATCGGTGTCTAAGGTTGGGGATTGAGAGGTGAAACCTCGAAGAATGGTGGTTTGGCATAATTAGGCCCGTTGCTCCGGTACAGATACCCTCCCACTGATCTTGCCCCTACCTGGCCAATTAACTCGTGGTCAGCTTCCGACAATATACCCCCCGTGGATAGTCTAACCAGTTAGGAGTCGCTAGGTCTAAGTCAACCCTAGCATAGGCTTGTTTTCTTTTTCTTTATTTGTTTGTTTGTTTGTTTGTTTTCTTCTTTTTTGTAAATTGTGATATGAATTTTAACAACAATAATTCTTTCAATTATAATATGAATCCATATTTCACCCCGACCTCATTTGACTCGGATAACTCTGGCCCGACAATGTACAACATGAACCAACCATTTATGTCGGGCTGGGATTATCCGAATCAATATGACCCGTACCCCCAATCTTATGATCATAATTTTCAAAATAATTTCAACTCTTCACAGAGTTCATGGGGATTCACCTACCCCGAGTCAAATTCTCAACCGCCTTGTCCACAATTTTCTCAAAGTTCATTCCCCGATTTTGGTTCATGTACTCCTTTTCCTGTTCCACCAACCAAAGAAAAAACTGATTTGGAAAGGAGGATGAAAGAGTCCCTACAACAAATGCAAAATTTGCTCAATTCACAATCCTTCCCACATCAAACTCCACATACCCTTTTTCTAGAGCATCCAATTGAAGAAGAATTTGAGCTAGAAAAGCGTTTGGAAGTCTTTTGTGAAAGAATGCAAAACATGTTGGACTCATCATCTCAACCAAAATTTCAAGAGTACTACTTATCTTTTCCAGTCTCATCGATTCAAAATGAACAACAATCAGTACTGGAGTTGAGTATGGGACCCTTGCGTGAGTCAGATCAAAATCCGATAGACTCACAAATTCACCATAATTTCCAAAATCAACTTCCATACTCATTTTTTCAAGAACCAATTACAAAGAGTATGGAAGACATGATTCCGAATCCAAATTCTATTACAAGGCCTATCACTAGATTAGACGCACTTATGAACGAATTGATCAATGAGAGTGAGGAAAGACTTTCTTGTCAACCTTTGACCAATCCTTATATCCCTTACTCTACTGATTGGACCCATGAATCATGTCATTTTGGAAATCCAGCTTCAATTTCAGAACATACATTTGAACTTGATCATGCTCCAAGTTATGAAAATCGCCTGGACATTCTGGCAAGTTATCCCTTTCCTGAAATTGAAACCGAACCTGACTGTGATCCTAAACCTCATGTTAGTAATTCCAGTTCACTTTTTGATTCAATAATGACTCAGGTATCTTTACCAGATTTTTTCTCTATTCCGGAGTCAACATTGAATCCTGTACCAGTACACTGTGAAATGGAATCACCAATCTCTTATGATCACACTTCATTCATGGGGAAAGTGTGTGAACATCAATTCTTTGGTTTGGACCCTATTTTTGAACCAATTTTGACTTTCATTGTTGACTCTTGACTTGATCTGAGTCAAATTTCTGAGTCAGTATCGGATTTTATTCCTGATCCCTTTGAGTCCAAATCCATCATTTTTCAAAATCACACTTCATTGTTGGACAAGAATGTTGACAAAAATGACTCTGTAATTATTTTTGAAAATTGAAAATTAGATGGGGATAAATTTTTAAATAAGACCATTCAATCTATCATTCTTTTATTGGGTCATATTAGAGAGGTCATTGGTGGGTTCCTTCCAGAGCCATGATATCTTGATTGGGTAGCAACGCTTGGCCCAGTCAGACCACCACCGGAACCACCACCATGAGGTATTTTTCCTCCCCTCTCCATTTGTTTCATGTCTATACACATTCACGATGCATCGAGGACGATGCATGAGATAAGTGTGGGGGAGGGTTTACTAACGTAGTTAGTTTTATATTTTCTTTCTTTTACACTTCTTTTAATGATAAAAAAAATCTTTTATATAAAAAAATTTCTTTTCTTTTTACAAAACTTTTTGAAACAAGATAAATAGTCTTGATTTATTTTAAGAAAATTAAGATTATCTTAGGAATTAGGAAGACCTAAAATTATGAAATTTTAAACCGAGTCAAAATAATAGATCTTGTTTAAATTTTAGGATAAGAAAGTAAGATTGAAAAGATAATTTGATCTTAAATTTTTTGCCTTGGATTTATGCACTCCACACTTAAACAATTTTTGGGATTGAAACAACAACTGAAAATGCCATAAAAAATATATAAAAAAAATTTATGATAATAAAAACCACTTATTGAAGTTTGGGTAATTATGCCTCAGGAAGCATGATTATCACACCTAAAACGGGGGAATAGATAATCCCCTTTAATTTTGTGGCCTTGTTTACTTGAGTTCTTAAGTCCGAGGGATATTTTCTCATCTGGTGCCCTAAAACCATCTGGTTTGGGAGTCACCGGCTAAAGGCTCACGACCCGGGTAAATAAGAAAGCCTAAGAAAACTAAGGGAAGAAAAAAGAAAAAAGAAAAAAATATATATATATAATATATAAATAAATGGCATGAAAGTTTGAGTCAATATCCCAAAAATCTTCACAGTCCACAAAGTGCATATTTTCTAAGAATTTTATGAAAGATCAAAGAGTCAATTCAATTTTAAATTCTTACATTTAATTTATAACAAGATTTTTTTTGCATTTTGACTTAGTTTAAGAAAGAACAATTTCTGGTTAACCTCTGACCTTAGATCACTTATATTTTTCCAAAAATACTTCAAAACTTTGCTCTATTTCAAAAATACGTTTTCAAAATGCTGACATTTGATTTCTTTCTTTATGGATTTTGTGGGTGTAATCCGCTAAAAATCCTCAGAAGACAAAACTCCTCTAGGGGAAACTTAGAGGTTTAACGGCTTGTTGCACATACTCAGTGCAATCGCGTCACCTGCGAAAGTGGTGTAATAATTTTCTTATTTTTGTTTTGCTCGGGACGAGCAAAAGATAAGTGTGGGGGTGTGATTAGTCTCTAATTTTGCATAATTTTTATCACATCTTCACATTTATTTCGTATTAAATTCTGCTAATAAAGCTTTGTTTGCTTGATTCTAGGTCCATGGTGTGCAATGAAGAAGAAGACCCTATATCACCATTTAATTGGTGATTAAAGGCCTATTAAGATAGCCATTGACCTAGGAGGCTGATTCTGTCAAAACCAGGGGCTGCAAACCAGAAACCGGGCACAGGAGCTGACAGGGGACAGACAAGACAGCGCGTGGCTTGAAGCGCCGCGCGCGCGGCCACTTTATGGCTGCGGCCGCGGCCGCGTTTTGGGCCAGGGTTTGTCCCCTGGCCCCCCTCTTCCCTGGTGGCGATAAATACCCTCCTGGGTTCCAGAGTTGGAGATATACAGAGTTTAGGGTAGTTTTTCATTCCATGTTGTAGTTTAGTTTAGGTTAGGTTAGTTCTTCATCTTCCTCTTTGTATTTTTCATTTATTTTAGATCTTGTATTAGGAGAAAAAGTGATACATGAGTGGAATGCAAGAGTGCTTGTAATAGAAGGTGACAAGCTATGAAAGGTGCTCTCTTTACCTCTCTTTGTTTTCTATCTAACTTCTTTTACATGTTTAGCTAGTTTTTCTCTCATGGCAACTAACTACTAACCACCAACTAGTCTAACTTCTTTGATGATAATCCACATGAATCTAATAGCCTCTACTTGGCCTTGCTCTTGCAAGAGCCATTGATGGCTCATGATGATGGATCTAACACTCTAACTTCCTAACCACTAACAAGCTAACATTACTTTACTTCATGCTTTCTCTTATTGGGTTTGATGATCTAAGTGTAGCTTGCACTTGTTTGTTGAGTTGGGTTGTGATGAGTTACATATGGGTCATGCTTTGAATCGCTCTTGAACTAAGGACTAGTGATGGCCAATGATACATGTGAGGCAACTATCACTAAGAGGTTAGCGTGTTGGTGGAGTCATTAGTAGTTAGTAGCCGTGAGTTTTCTTTTCTTTTCACTTATTTTAGAAATACAACAAAAACCACAAATACATTCTTTTCAATGTTTCCCACTTCTTCGTATTTCACCGTACCACTCTTTTCATTCTTTGCTTTCTTTTCTTTTGACTCTTTAAAACTTTGAAGAACTTTTAACATACACGTGAATCAACCGGTAAAGCTTCTATCGCCTCCCGTCCTTGTGGATTCGACTCGTTTTAGACTCTATGCTATAACAGAAGTATCAAGGGCACACACACTTTAAATCTTAACTTCAAAATATACACTTTTTGTGCGCGGTTTTCCCCCGATCAACTTGCATTCTAGGCATTTGTCTAATTACGTTTCTTTTACAATTACTGTTGAAGATAGCTGGAGACAAGGTACGTATGCATAGCATATAGTGTAGAAAATATTCTTGGGTAATATTTGCTTGTGAATATTACTTTTCTATATCTTGGACACTCTGCACAATCAATTTTAAGGGCAAAATCCAAATCAAGATAAGGTGGGGAAGTCATTATCCTTCCTTAGGCCACAAACCATCTCCAAGCACGCACAACCTAAGCCTAAGTAAAATCTGATAGACGTTGGCCTTAGGGACATCTCGAACTCACTAGGAGATTATCCTAAAGGGGAAGGTGTTAGAATTTGACTCCTACCAAATCAGTGTCTAGGAAAGGGATCGAGGGGCGAAACCCCGAAGGCTGGTGGTTTGGCTTAATTAGGCCCATCGCTTTTGCGCGGATACCTCCCACCAATCTTGCCCTGACCATGCTGATTAGCTTGTCGTCAAAGTTTGCATTATACCTCCTGTGGACAATCAACCAGTTAGGAGTTGTCTAGGTTAAGGTTACCTTAGACTAGACTTGGTTGTTTTCTCTTATTGACTATTGGTGAACTTGTTTGTGATTTTGTTTGTGTATGCAAGTATAGTCAAGAGACCCTAATTCATATAGGTTGACTAGAAACACATCACCACCCAAGTTTGAACCATTATCAGATCCGGTTATGGCTCAACCGACATCTTTGCAGGATAGGTTCTATCCCATTAGAACCTCACTTCCATCTTGCATCCAACTTCTATTAGTTGGTGAACACAATTTTGAGCTAAAACCTCAGTTCATCAACACACTCGCCAAGTTTCATGGCTTAGAGTCTGAAGATGCTTATTTCTTCATAAGAGAATTTGAGGAAGTATGCTTAATGATGAAAATCCCATACGTTATAGATGATGCTATTAGGTTAAGATTTGTCCCATTCGCTCTTAAGGACTTAGCCAAGAAATGGCTTTATAGCTTAGCGGCCGGCTCTATCACATCCTGGAATGGTTTCATCAAGGTCTTCTTGAAGAAATTCTATCCAATTCATAAGACCGCTCTCATTAAGAAGAACACCATGCAATTCAAGTAAGAACCTAGTGAACTGTTTTGGAGGTATTTTTGAACGCCTTAAAGACCTCCTTGTCCATTGTCCTCATCATGGAATAGAGAAATGGCGATAATATCAAATTCTTTATGACGGTTTAAACTACTCAACCAAGACCCTCTTAGAAAGCATGTGCCAAGGGGGATTCTTGTAGAAGGATGAGAATGAAGGATGGGATTTATATGAGAATCTAGCTGAAAAGACCATCTAATGGGAACCAACTAGCGAAAACTCGAGGAACTCAAGCTCCATCTCTTCAAAAGGGGATCTCCATTCTATTGAATCATCCATAGCTAATGAGGCTATGTTAGCTAACCTAGCGAGAAGACTGAAAGCTTTAGAAACTAAGGAACCAAGTCCATTCAATCAAGTCAGCCCAAACCAATCTTCAACTCCGGGCTGTACTTACTGTCAAGCCATGAATCATGTATTTGAGGGTGTCCTGTGTTTCAAGCTCAACAACACTTTCTAGAACTGATGAATGCGGCCTTTTCAAGGTCGAACAATAATTCTTACGCACCAACATACAATCTTGGCTAGAGAAATCACCCGAATTTCTCATGGAGCCAAAATAACAATGACCACTCATGGTCAAATCATGCAAGCCACTTCCATCATGCCAATAATTCTTCCAATCATCAACCCAATTTTTCCAATTTCCATCATAATTCACCCAACCATCCGCCTAACTTTTCAAACTATCAACAAAACTTTTCCAACCCAGCTCCACAATCTTTCATCCAGAATCCTCAACTAGAAAGGAGAATGAATGACTTTGAGAGAAACATGGAAAGGTACATGAAGAACCAAGATTTTCTCATGCAAACTATACAGAGGCTAGAGGTTCAAATAAACTAATTAGCCAATCCACAGAATGAGAGACAAAACGGTACCTTACATAGTCAGCCAATAATGAATCCTAAAAATTCTCAACAAGCTCATTTGACTGAGGATCAATCATTGAATCAATGTAATGTTGTTCATACATTGAGGTCAGGAAAGAAAGTTGATTCATGTGTCAACGTCATCTAATCCCATTCAGTACAATCATAATCAAGCATCCATCTCATCTAATCCCAATCCTTTCAAATCTGAAACAGATAAGTCAACCAGTCAGGTGCACCAGCCTATAGTACCATTTCCTAATAGGTTGAAAAACAACAAGCAAAATCCACACATGGATAAGATAATTGAGATCTTCAATCAGGTGAAGATAAATGTGCCACTTCTTGATGCCATCCAATAAGTCCCATCCTATGCTAAGTTTCTTAAGGACATGTGCACCAAGAAGAGAAAGACTAATGTACCCAAAAAAGTCTTCTTAGCCACTAACATTAGTGAGCTACTGTCTGGTCTGATCCCTGTCAAGTACAAGGATCCAGGTTGTCCCACCATAGCCTGCACCATAGGACAAGCTGAGATTAGTCGTGCACTTCTTGACTTGGGGGCAAGTATCAACTTTCTCCCATTCTCAGTTTATCAACAACTCGGGTTGGGCGATCTTAGTCCAACTCGAGTCACTATCCAACTGGCTGACCGTTCAGAGAAAGTTTCAAAGGGAAAAACTAATGATGTCCTTATCTGGGTCGGAGAGTTTATCTACCCCGTTGATTTCATAGTTCTAAAGACACAACCTGTATCTAATCCTAGGGCTCAAACTCCTGTTATCCAAGGGTGACCATTCCTTGCTACTGCCAATGCCATTATCAATTGTTGGAATGGGTCTATGAGGTTAACCTTTGGGGATATGACCAGAGAAGTCAATGTCTTCAACCTAGGAAAGCAACCCCGTGATGTTGAGCGTCAATCATTTGAAGTCAACCTCATTGAGAACTTGATAAGTGAACACAGGAAAGAATTAGAACTAGAAACTGAGTGTGACTTCGAGTTAGAGTCTGATGACTTTAATATGGATCAAGTTGTCGAGTCTGCTGTGAATTTGGCCTTGAACTCTATTTCACCAAATATGGAGCCAACAAATTTGATTCATCCTTTCAGTGAGCCTTCCTCTTCCTTAGAATTGAAAGCCTTACCTACGCATCTCAAGTACATCTATCTAAGCAAACAAGAGACCTTTCCTGTCATCATTGCCTCCCATTTAAACGACGGGCAAGAAGAAGATCTTAAAGCAATTCCGAGAAAACATAGGGAAGCCATTGGTTGTACTATGACCGATATAAAGGGATTGAGTCCAACCATACATTAACATCGCATTCATCTCAATGAAGACCCAACACCAAAAAGAGACCCGTAGCGTAGGTTAAACCCTATAATGTAAGAAGATGTTCATGCTGAAATTGTGAAACTCTTAGACAATGGGATAATCTATCCCATTTCAGATAGCCAATGGGTCAGTCTTGTCCACGCAGTTCCAAAGAAATCTAGTTTCACCGTAGTGAAAAATGAAAACAAAGAGTTGGTTCAAACTCGACTTCCCATGAAGATTCGATTTGCATTGACTATAGGAAGCTTAATGCAGCAACTCTAAGGACTATTTCTCGCTCCCCTTCATTGATCAAATGCTTGAACGATTGGCTGACCATGAGTATTACTATTTCTTGGATGGTTACTCGAGGTATAATCAGATTCCTATTGCTCTTGAGGACCAAGAAAAGACTACGTTCACATGTCCATTTGGGACATTTGATTACATCGAATGCCTTTCGGCTTGTGCAATGCCCCAGCAACGTTTCAACGTTTCATGTTGAGTCTTTTCTCTGATATGGTGGAACGACTCTTAGAAATCTTCATGGACGATTTCTCCATCTATGGAGATTCATTCAATCAATGTCTTCACCATTTAGAACTCATTCTCCAACGTTGTGCTGAGAAAAATCTGACACTGAACTGGGAGAAGTGTCACTTCATGGTAAGACATGGAATTGTCTTGGGTCATGAAATCTCCAAGAAAGGAATTGAAGTAGATAGAACCAAGATTGAGGTTATTGCTAAGCTTCCCATGCCCAAATGCGTGAAGGATATTATATCCTTCTTAGGACACGCCGGTTTCTACCGAAGATTTATCAAGGATTTTAGTAAGATTGCTAGACCCTTGACTAATCTGTTAGCTAAGGACGTGTCCTTCACTTTCGATGTTGAATGTATGAATTCTTGGGAGAAGCTTAAGAGAGAACTTATTTCTGCACCAATCATATCTGCTCTAGATTAGTCTAAGCCATTCGAAATCATGTGCGACGCTTCTGATTTTGTCATAGGCGCTATCCTAGGATAGCGCATTGATAACAAGTAGCACATAATTTATTACTCTAGTAGGACTCTTAACGATGCTCAGTTATTGAGAAGGAATTCTTGGCAGTAGTGTTTGCCTTAGAGAAATTTCGTCCCTACCTACTAGGGTCCAAAACCACAATTTTCACCGATCATTCTGCGCTTAGGTACCTCATGATGAAGAAGGATGCCAAGGCCCGACTTATTCGTTGGATCCTCCTTCTTTAAGAAATTAATTCTCGAGATTCGAGATAAGAAAGGCGTAGAAAATGTTATTGCTGACCATCTCTCGCAAATCCCATATTTTCATGCAACGAATTGCCCATAAATGAGGACTTTCCTAATGAATATCTCTTAAGAGATCTTTAGGGAACCTTGGTTTGCTTATATAGTAAATTATTTAGTCACAAACTAAAACTCCATCTCATTGGTCTAAAAATAATATATACCGGTTCTTATCTCAAGTCTGATATTTCTTTTGGGAGGAACAGTATCTTTTTAAGTACTGTTCTGATCAAATTATTAGGAGATGTATTCCCGATGAAGAGGTTAAAAGTGTTTTATTCTTCTGTCACGAACTTACATGTGGTGGATACTTTGGTCCCCGTAAGACTGCTGAAAAGGTGCTACAAAGTGGGTTCTATTGGCCCACTTTGCTCAAATATGCTTATGAATTTTGTAAGACGTGCCCTATGTTTTCTATTGATTTTGCAAAGGGGAAAACTTACAAAAGAGATCGAAGAGATAAATTACAAGTAATTAAAAAGAAAATTACAGGTAGATCTCCTCTGAGATTTCTGAAAAATTGTGTCGGTAGGAATCTGATCAGCGCGCGATCACTTTATCCCTTTGACGATGCGATCAGACAGATGATCGAACTGCCTCGGCCTGGGAATTCCTTCTTGCCTGGTTCCAGAAATTCCTTGAGAGGGAGGAAGATCTTAGGGTATTAGCACCCTAAATTTATCCTTGTAAGATTAGAGAAGTAATTCTCTGAATTCTTGAAAGCGAGAGAGTAGATCTCTTCTTGGCTTAAGCTTTGAAGCCACCAAAGAAGCTTATGCTTTTCAAAGCCTCTTGGACTTGAATCTTTTCAAGACCCTGAGCTTAGCCTTGGAAGCGAGAGAGTAGATCTCTAATCTCCTCTCTGTCCTGGCCCGTCTCTCCTCTCCTTCTTGTGTGCCTCTAGTAGGCTATTTATAGGGAGAACATGGGTATAATCGCCCTCTAAATCTGGAAACAGATAGAATCAATCTGTTTCGCATCCGAAAAGTAGCCTTGTTGTGAGGCTAGAAATAGCTTCTGTGAAGTTAGGAATAGCATGTGTAACGCCCCGATCCTAAAGATACGGAGACGTTATGGCGACGTATATACGCGAGGATAATACCCCACGTATATACGCTAAGCCTCAATTGTAACCTGAACAAGCTATAAATCGGAAGCATAATGATCAAAGAACACTGCAATAATACATATAAGACTACACATGATAGCAATGAATAACAGGAAAAAAATGACAGCTGAATAGAAGTCAAAGGTGATATACAGGAATCAAAGAATAATAACAAGAATAAAATGCAAGTATACCAGAATCAAAGGGAGAGGACCCAATCTCCTCGTAAAGCGTACCGCCTCATCAAACACCTGCACATTAGAAACAATCGTCCAATAGCTGGATGTGCAAATCCAGGGTCGTCAGAACGCGACCATAATGAGTGTGTGTGTAAAGAGGAAACAGCTCGTGCAGAAGAAACCATGTGCATATATAATAATAAGGACAACTGCAGATAGAAAGACTAAATAACACAATAAATAACTGAACAGTAACACATATGATGAAGACATAAATACAGATAGCAGTCAAATGGCACAACTGTAAATATGCAATCAATGTCAAATAGGTATCCATTACATGTCACTAAACTGGTATCCAAGTCTGGTCATAAGTCTGGTCCTGGTTACAATCATGTGGTCCTGGTTACAATCATGTATACAGTCATGTGTCATAAGGCAGGGTAACCATTCAGGGTAATAGCACAATGTATTCATTCAAATCAATCAATAACAATCAACAACATTCTACGTTATCTTTGTCACTTTCCCACCGGCGTCCCACGACATCCGACAGTTCACCCTGGAGCCCGCACATCCAGTAGAACTCATTCGAACTCCGATATGCGGGTATCATTGTTCGAATAGGGAAAGAGAACCAAATAATATGAGTCTTAGGAGTTATCATCATACAAGTGCGTGTGGATGCTAATAGGCACTGAAAATGCAATATCACGCTAACACCAGGTGGCACAGTCAGTAAATGGCCCTTCAGATTCAAGAGGTGGCCCCCACAGATTCAAGAGGTGGCCCCCACCACGTATGTAGTGTGGCACTTTGCTCCGTGTGGCACTTTGCTCTGAGGGGAATGGATTCTAGAGGTGGCCCCACGGATTCAAGAGGTGGCCCCCACCATGTGTATGATGTGGCACTTTGTTCCGTGTGGCACTTAGTTCCATTCAAGATCCGCCGGACGCTAGCACGATTGTGGGATACATCCTCGTCAATCCCGACACCAGGCGGCAAACCGCCGGACGCCGGTTTTGACTGTGCTATTAACAGGTCAACATTGCATGGGACATGGATACAGTGGCTACAGGAGTACTAGATGTCAAGTAACAGTGATACAGTCATATGCCAAGGTCCAGTAAAAGGTGTCTAGTGTGCAATCAGTCAGGTAATGCCATCAGTAATAATCAATACCTTATGCCATTTCAATTACTGGGATGCTACGGGACGGTAACAATATCAGTACAGTAACAGTCAATCAGTAATCGTATACACGGTGAACAATATCAGTAACAGTAACAGTAACAGTAACAGTAACCGTGTATACGATGAACAATAGGGCTGTACTCTGGTTACAGTCAAACAATCATTTCCCAGTAACTTCAATGACATGGATACAAAAATAACCGTAACAGTCTAGCTACTGCTCAATAAACAGTCTCAACCAATCTGATCATAATCTCACCCATCCATACCAAAGAGATATCATTACTATTCCATTAACTTATATTCTCAATATAATCCTCATGAGCCATTAAGTATCAGTCAGTATCAGTGTAATCCAAAATGGTAACTACCATATCAAAGAACCTGTAATTAGTCCTTTTCTCAATACCAATATGTTCTAATCCTATAACCCTCAATAACTGAGATCAAATAATAACTGTTATCAAACTCCAAGATATATAGGTCGCTGATATCGTCTAGATTACTATCGTCATAACTCAATCTCTATCAATAGGTGTAATCAATAACTATGCATGTCCTCGAGATCAACAAGTCAAACACATACCCCAATCATATTAAATAAGAAACATCCTCAAACACATGTAATCTAGAATATCTACTCAACTACTTCAGTCATACCTGATATGTCCTCAAATACTCACTAATAAAGACATTTCTAACTACTGATCATCATTCAATGTAAATAACATAAGTCCCAGGTCAATCCAAAGTCAACACAACCAACTCATGATTCCCAACAGTCATATGATCATCAATTATCAATTTACATCAATGATTCTGATATAATAATTGTCATTCCAACATATATCCATATTCAAGCTCAGCTCTCTCACTCTAACAATTCAATCTGATTTCCAAATCCTCAAAGGTTCACACTTCTATTAAGATCAAACATGATATCCCAATACTCGGTATCACAACATATACATGCATCTAAGTTCTATTAGATCAAGTCATTACCACCAATATCCATCTCAATTACCCTCATGCTACATCCTGATATGTCTACAACAATACTCTAGATATACATAGGACAAACATGGGGGTTCTAACATGTATCAAGAATTATGCATATCATATTCCTATACATCCAACATGTAAAATAAACGGGAGATGACCGTCCACCTTCACGCTCGGCGATCTCCACACATAAACATGTAACATAAGAAATCTACTCAACAATTTACATAACATATAAAATAATATCTGCGGTCACTTAATAAATAAAGAGAGAGAGAGAGAAAGAGAGAGAGACACTCACATTGGGAAACCTGCACGTTACCGGGCGAGTCGCCGATACGGTCGCTATGGTGCCGCTCTTCGCTGTCGGACTGCATGGGAGGGTAGCCAGGGTGCTGGGGAAGGCCCAGCTGCAAGCTGGTGATCTCGCGCTCGCCGGAAGGGCCTGGATTTGCCGATCGCCTGAACTTGCGCACGCCAATGCAACACACCCATCTATACAATGAATAGAAACACATGCATATAAATCATGCATACCTATACACGATTATACATAAACACATGCATACATATCTAAATTAATAAATACATACTACTAACTATAAATACCTATTCATTAATTAATATGCATGCACAAATAAGTATCTATAACACCCATACATGCACATAATGTAGACACACATGATAACTCACACTAATTTATTAACATGTAATTAATTAAAATAATATAAAAATACCTTTAATAAAACTCACTCATGCATGCATGCAAAAACCCAAGGCACTCACGCACACACACACAATCTCACACATTTATATAACTTTTCAATTATTACACAAATGCCACCACACAATAAAATGTAAAGCTAACCTCGAGCCGATTTGCGGCGCACCGACGGAGGCTCCGACGGAGGCGTACGGGGTCGCGGAGAGTGTCGTTGGATAGAGCAACTCGCTGCGAAGGGCGTGGGGTGCGTACGCGCTCGCCGACGACGATCAACGGCATCCCGCGGAGAGCCCGAAAATAGCTCGGAGTAAGGATTTTTGCCGCGCACACATAAATGCACCACATGAAAAAAACATATATTATTTCATTAATATTACATTCATTAATATAATATTTAATATAATGTACAAGCACCTTTAATAAAACCCACTTTATGTATGCAACATTAATAAAGGGAGAAAGAAGGGAGATTACTCACGGCTTGAGGAGATGGCTTGGTGCTGTTCATGATACTCGGCCAAAGGATGGAGAAGGACGTGATGCGGCCTGGCTCACGGCCTGGTGGGAGCAGCAGGCTTGGCCAATGGGATGAACCCGGCCATGGCCATAGGTTGGCTTGCGGCAGGAAGGTTGGAGGGTGAAATATGCTGTTAGGGTGAAGCACGAACGGACTTCGACGGAGGCCGATGAACTTCGATGGAGAGGATCCGCTCGCCACAGATCTGCCGTGGGCTGTACTGTCGCTGCGCATCAAGGAGAAGATCCGGTTGTGTTGCCGGCCAAGATGGGAGTATGCTCCGGCTCCGGTGATGACGAGGAGGAGCTCCAGCAAGCCATGGAGTGGGTGAGGTTTAAGATGGTGCTGCTGGAGGGGAATCTGCTGATGGATCGGCCATCGAGGGGGAGGTGCGGCTTGGGAGAAGATAGATTAGGATTTGGTTTTTAGTTTAGGTTTAGAAGTTAGGATTTATTTATAGGATGGGTTATTGGGTTTTGGGAGAATAACTCAAATAATAAATAGAAATAACTATAATAATATTAATAATCAATAGTGACACCAAAAATAGTAGGCAAAATACTAAGAAAGGTAATTAGTCATCACCACAGAAATAAATACAAATAAATGCTAATAACTCTATACTAATAATAACAGGTAATAATAGTAATCCTAATTAATAATAATAATGACAATAATAATAGCAGCACTAAATAGAATAAATAATAACCTAAATGAAATAATGAGAATACTAATTAAGTTAACAATTAATAATAATAATGGCAAACATAAAATATCAAATTACCAATTATTATCTCAAAAGAATTTCCATACTTAATAATAATAATCTCAGGAAAATAATAAATCAACTTGATTCATTAAAATACTCGGTAAATAAAAATGTAATAAATACCTAAAGAAAATAAAATACAGTACTATTAGGTTAGGGATATTACAGCATGTAGCGCCAATCCCTTGATTCGCTCCGCTAAATGAGAGATACTCCCTTGATCTTCTCTAGTTAATTGAGAGATCTCCCCTGATCTTCTTACCTGATTGGGAGAGTCAAAAGATCATGGCAGGCAACTGCCAAATTTGATTTCAATCAATATGATCTCATCTGGAGATTTGATTTCATTTGGAGATTTGATTAGTCAAAATGACTATAAAGGACTCGCAGCGGAGTCGTTGTGTTGAGCTCATAGCGAAGCTGGGAGAAGCTTTTGGCGAAGCTAGAAGAAAGCTCTCAGCGGAGCTAGATAAAACTTGTGGCGAAGCTACCAGTCAACCTTTTGCGCGGCTGCATGGAGCTTCGAGCGAAGCTAACTTTCTGTGGAGTTAACTGAGCATTTCCAGGCAAAGCTGTAAGTTAGCTCGCAGCGAGGCTATGAAGGAGCATCCTGCGATGCTAAGCAACTTTGATTTCTCATGCGATACTTATCTCGTGGGTTCATGCAAGATTAAGTGTTGAGCTAACTTAGTGTTTCTGGACCTGCTTGGGCCTTCTCACGTGCTCTTAAGGACGATCTTGACTTACTATCTGCTTCACTAGATCAGTAGAGTCCAAGTTGTTGATTCGTCCCTTTGAGATGGGTGAAGAACTGGTCGTCGGCTTGTCTGCCACTTGTCTTTTGTAGATGTCAACAAGTTAGACATCGTTCAGGCCAGTTAGGAATCTTATCTTTTTTAGAGTGTCAACAAAACCCCCTTCAAAGTTTTCGTGAATCTGCAATGGAATGGTTCAGATTTTGAAATACTTTGAACTGCTTTGATGGTGCGTGGGTATGAACATCGCCTTTGAGGTTGAGTCCAACTTCGCCTTTAGCCCCACTTTCAAGCTGGAATAGGTTTGCCGAGGAATTGTATCCACTTCTGTGTAGCTTCGCTCTTTTGGGTAGCCTCGCCCTTATGGGTAGCTTCGCGCTTAGGTCTCCCGGAGTGGCTTCACTTTGAATTGGGCTGGAACGATGTTCCTTTCCCGAGGCTAACTGTTTTTACGAGTTACAAGAAGGATTGTTCCATTTTTCAAGGTTAGAATATCCTCTCTTGCATTAACGAGGGGGGTTATTCCCTTTTGTGAAGTTCAAATAACTTCGTGCGCATTCCCGAGGGAGACTATTCCCCTTTCTCAAGGCCAAGCACTTGAATGCCTTAAATTCGCGCGCGCTTCCAAGCTTGAAGTAGCAGCGGCGTGGTCAGGCCATGGCCTATAAATAGGACACTTGTAGTCCTTCTCAGAGAAATATACTTTTCTCTTTCTGAAAAGTTAGTTCATGACATCTCTTTATTGCCCAGGAAAGGAGACTGAGGTCTCTGAAGTAGTGGGAACGCCCACTCTGGTCATTACCCGGCAAAGAGCTGGTGAGTCTCGGTCATCCAGAGACTTTACCAATGAACTAGTGACTTTAGGTAATTTATCTCCCTTAATTTTCTTAGCTTTACCAGCTATTTCAGGGATTGACTTCCCTTGGCCTCTGCATTTGGCTGACTTTCAAAAAAGGGTTTCAGCCTTATTTTCCAGCTTCTTGGCGAAGCTATCATTCTCACTCGATCAGGCGAAAGATCTTTCCATGTAGAGTTCCTGCCTTGATCTGTTAAATCTGCCTATTAAATCTGCCAAATAGGCAAGGCTTAGGACTTGGCCTCTTCAAAGTTGAGCCAGTCTTGCCATATAGGTGGGGTCAAGACTGCGTCCCTCTGGGCCAGTCTGGCCTAGCCATATAGGCGAGGTTAGGACTTGGTCCTTTTTTGAGGCTTCTCCAGCCTAACTGCCTTGGGCGGGGCTAAGACTTGGCTTATGCTGAGCTAGTTTATCATTACTGTGCAAGCGAGGCTATCCTCTGCTTAGCTGAAATCCATCTTCAAGGCACAACTGGGTCGGATCTGAATTGCTTTGCCTAAAGAATTTTGACTTAGAATTCCATATTTCCCTTGGGATTTTCTTTTTATTTGATTTAATGCTAACTTGTTTCCAATTTGCATTGCAGCGGACTGTGCTAGCCAGTCTTTCGTCGTGATGAAAGGGACCAGAAACTTGCCTCTTGATTTTCAAGTTGAAACTTTGATCATAAGCAGGCAGAACATACTGGAGCAGCTGATGTGTGTTCCAAGAAGAGGCTGGCAGTCGCTTATCCGAGATGATCCAGTTCGGGAAGGGGCTGGTAGTTGCTTATCCGAGATGCTCCACTTCGGGAAGATAGACGTCACCAGTAAGGTCTTGGATCCTTCCTTTGCCAATTTTGTTTAAGGAAGATCTAGCTTCCTGGTGGCAACCAATCCCTTACCAATTTTAATCAAAGAAGATCAGCTTGTTGATGGCAAAATCTATCATTAAGCAAAGGATTACGGCCTTGTGCAGGAGGAAGACCTTTCGTGTCCAGTTGGTTTGGCTTATCACCCTGAAAGTAGATAGGATAACTTGTATGCCTTTTGAGCAAAGATTCTATTATATGAAAGATAATCTTGTTGTAGTATTAATGTATCTTCCCTTTTGAATCAATAAAAATGTTTATTTTCTGCTTGTCTACTTTGTTACCCTCCTTTTTGATTCGAGAACACCTGGAATGGACTATCTTAGGTAAGTATTTTCCTTAGGAGGAAATAAAAGTTCTTAGCGGAGCTAAGCTTCCAGCGAAGCTGAAGATAGATTTCCAGCTAAGTCAGGAACAAGTTTCTGGCGAAGCTAGCACTAAATTTTCGCGAAGTTAGAGATGAGCTCTTCGCGGAGCTAAGGCTCGTCATTCAGCGAAGTTACTCAAGTGTCGCGCGAGGTCAACGCTGAACTCACAGCGGAGTTAGCCCTTGGCGGGGCTGAAGCAGGGCTTCTCGGGAAGGCGCTTAGGCGCCGTTTTAAATTGACTTGAAATGGCCACCTGCGCTCCTTTTGAGGAGTCAAAATTAAGACATTTTATGTCTATAAAAGCCCGATTGGGCTGAATAGAGAGAGAATTACTTCTCTTTGAATTTTCAGAGAAAAAGTCTCTCCTTCGTTGAGATTTTCAGAACTTTTCAGTTCTTTCACGGCTCCCAAAAGACGAGCAAGCAAAGAGGTAGCGACCTCTGCGATGGAGGGTCCCTCTCCTCCTCCGGTCATCGAACGCCCCATTGCGGGTAGGGATTTTTTTCCTTTATATTTGGAGATTTTCATCTCTTTTCGAAGCCATTTACTGGCTATTTCATGGTGAATCCGGAGTGATTCATCATGCTCTAGTGATGTCAGGGAGTTGCTCTCCCTTAATTCAAATCCACCGAATTTTTAGGGTATCTAATTCCCCTTCAATTTTGTGAATTGAAATTTAGAAACCGAATGGTCTCTTCTCCAAGCTTCTATGCGAAGTTAGCCCTTAGGGCTGTTCACGTTCTGTCACGTGGTAGAATGTGAAGCTGGCTCTCGAAGCGTAGCTGGGAAAAGGACCTTAAAGTCCTTTGAACAATTTTAGGTACAAGTGCCCTTATGGCGAAGTTAGCCCTTGAGGGCTTCTTCGCATTCTGTTCAGCGATAGAATGTGAGGCTAAGCTTCTATAGCGAAGCTAACACTAGGATTTTCTGCATTCTGCCTTCGTGCAGAATGCGAAGCTACGCTGCAGTTGCGAACCTGAGCTTCAGGGCGAAGCTAATGCTAGGCTAGCTTCGCTTGGAGAGCGAAGCTATGCCTTAGCAAAAAATTTTTTGCTTTAGCTTTCTTTTTCTTCAGCAAATGAACTAATATGATTTCTTCTTATTTTTGCATTGCACTCTACTCTGGATCCTTTGAACAGTCTCTTTGGAACAGCCAGGGGACTGAATGGCAATGTTAGCCTGCAATTCTAGGGGCAAGCCTCATTATTCAGCGAGCGGAGCGCTCCTGGCAGGGATGCCCTTATCTACGCCGGAGATCAGCATACTATGAGGAGCATCTTAACTACTGCTCCCATCGAGGATTGTGACAGAAAAATCTATCAGAAGCCCGGTTTCACACCGATCATTAGCTGCTGGCTGGAGAAGGGCAGTGGATTTTTAATCTGAATGGCGAGAAGTATTATCTCCCATCTAGCAAGCGTCATTTTCCGCTGTCTTTCTTCCAATGCGTGACGAGGGTTCGAAAGATGCAGTGGCAAGTGACTCAGACTACTGACTCCGTTCACGTGGGGAAATTGATAGCTCCGTCTCCCGGTTATACAAGGGTGGGTCCTCCTTGCTGCGTATTGGGTCTTCACCCTAGGAACGTTCTCCCAGACATCCCAGTAGGGGAAAATCCCTCTGTGGCTCAGAATTTTGGAAACCAGTTCTTCAAAGCTCAAGGCAATTATCCAGCTACTGATTTTAGGACCCCAAGGTGGATTCATCCCCCCAAGGCCTGGTGGAGAGACTTGATCTTATATGTCTTGGCCCATTTTGAAGAGGATCTGGAGAGATTGGGACTCTACGAGGCTGTTAGGGCAACCTGTTACGGCATCCAGATGAGCGTAGCGAACTTCTACGCCATCTTTGAGTTATACTGTCCAGCTACAGGGACTTTCTTCGCCCCTGCAGGCGAATTGGGCATGGCTTTGTACGAGATGTGGGAAGTCTCTACTCTGCCCTTAGGATCTCTCTCATATGAAGAATATTTCCTGTGCGAGGCGGAATTGGCACTTCTAGAGAAACATGAGCCCGCCTTGTTCAAGACTTACTGGGAATTGATGTGCCATCTTTACATCTCCTCGAGTATGCATGGGAGCCATAAGGGAGCTTCATGCAGTTCGAAGAGCTGGGGGAATTATTTGTTCCCCAACCTGGAAGATGCTCCTGAAGCGGCTCACTGCGGGGTTGCAGACGAGGACATTTTTCGAAGGATGCAAGAATACTCCCAAGGGGATATGATTTTGGAAGAAAATGATGGACCCTATGAGAAAGGTGATATTCTCCTGAGTTTCCATCACCAGGCTCGTCGACCGATATCTCGGAAGGCACTTTTGGCCGGTTTTTTATCGGTTTGGCTGAAGAGATACGTGGTGCCATCTCCTTCTGGCGACATCATTCTTCCGACTGTCTTATTACCGGCTGTTCATTTAGTCCACGGTCGTTCCCTTGGACTTCTCCCGGCAATGGTGTGTTGTATTCAGCGGGGCCTTCATGCATTGATGGAGGCTTTCTGTAGGCCACCAACGACGAAGAGGGGAAAGGCACTATCCTGCCTCGCGACGGACCAAACCCCAAGATCAGTTTGTCATACACCTATTTGATGGCATGGTTCACCCTTCACTGCCCCTCCATTATCCAAGCCGGTGAGGAGCCTCCAGAAGGTGTCCGATGGCGCTTCTCTGTCGATTTGAGGGATGTTCGTGGTCACGGACTTATGTGGCCGCGGTTCGCAAACTGTTGTGCCGGCATGACGTCTACAGTCTTTTTTGGTGCTTTCCCTACATTCATGATGCAGGTTATGGCGAAGAATTCAAGGATGTAGGAGATGGGAACACGTCGCTAAGCCGGGAGGTCTTCGAATGGCTAGTTAGCATTTGACCATCCCATCTGGTGTACAGGAGCAGGGATACTTGCTACTTGGAACCCTATGTCCCGAGTCGGTTTGTTCGTCAGTTCGGGTATGACCAACTATATGTAGGTAACCCGAACACCAGCCTGGCCTTCATGGGGAGCCTCATTGATGGTGCTCGTGCCTTGCGGTTCTACATCGCTGGCTGTACTGAGGCGCGGCTGTGCATGCCGCTGAGGGCTCCGGACCTTCAGACAACTTTGGGGTTCTGTCAGTGGTACAGAACTTCGAACTCCACACCAACCGGGTTTTCTATTAACTCATTTGGTGTGAAATTGATCTCTCAGCGGCTGAAGCAGAAAGTCACTGAGAGGGGCGAGGGCAGAAGGGTCCGTGTGCCAGGCCTTGGGGAGTTCGAAGCTACTGCCAATAGTGAGGCTTCAGACGCGAAAAGTCCCTGCTTTGAGGGAGACGCAGGTGCTGAGGTTCCACTAGATGCTCCTGGTGGGGTAGGCACAGCCCCCATGGACGATGTAGAGGTAGAAGAAGTGGAGGAAGAAGATCCCGACGTCCACTTCAAACGAAAACGGCAGGGTGGATCTCCCAGGAAGAGGGTAGTGAAGAAGGCTCGTCACTACACTCTCACCGTTATTGCAGAGGGTGAATCAGCCGCGGTGCCTCCTCCTCCCACTCCGTTAGTCATTAAGCTATCGGCTCCGTGGCAGACTGTTGATAAAGCTGTTCCTGACCTGAGTAATATCAGTTCTATTCTTGCGATATATACTTATATATATTTCATACAGCTCATACATTTATCCTATGATTCAGGAACTGAGACGGTAAGAGAACTGAGAGTCGAGGCTGTAGGAGAACAGGGGGATTATTATGATCCTTTGTTCACTTATAAAGAGGTGACGAGGCTAGCTACTTCGTCGTCTCAGAAGACTCCGGAGGTGACGCGGCTGGCGTCGGTCCTTCGGGTGTTGGGACCCCCAAAGGAAGTCCCCTGGCCTCCAGCTCTATAGGATGGACCATAGAGGGTTCAGCGAGTGAAGGTGAGCTGGTCGTTCCTCTTAACTCTGCCGAAAACTTTCCTATGGAGCCTGAGGGGTTGATGCTGCCGTCGAGGAAGTTCAGAGAGAGACTGTGGCTGAGGCAGTTGAGGCGATATCATTTCTCGGTAATACTCTGATCTTTTGTGAGTAATTCTCTCCTGATATTCATTATGCCTCGCGTAAACAAAGTCTTGCCACAGGTGTTCCGCCTTTGGGTGCATCGACTTCAAGGGAGCTAGCCAATCTTCCTGAGAGAATCAGGGGTGAAGCAAGTACTTCGACGGACGCTGCCGAGTTGGATGCCTTGTATCAAGACCTCCCATCTTATCAGCCAGAACCAGCTAGTGGAACTAAAGAGGCTGAGGGGACAGTGGTTACGGAACCAATCTCACTTCCAACTACATCAGTAGGTGAGATGCCAGTGATTTCGTTAACGATGCCTATCCTGACAACCACGGAGCTGAAGGTAATTACCAGCCCTACATCTCCGACACTGGTTGTTGAGCCAGCTCTTCCTGAAATAGTCACCAGCCCTACTTTCATTGTGGCTAGTGTACTGGTTTCAATGAGGACTCCTCCGAGATCACCGGTAACCCCTCATATTTCTCCAGCCAGCGCTCCTGCCATCTCCTCTTCGGTTATGTCAGTGAAACCGGGGAAGCTTTGCCTTCAGGGGCCGCTCATTCACCGGAGTAATTGAAGCCGAGAATGAATTTGTAGCTGAGCTAGTTGACAGCTTATATAAGGGCTTGAAGCGATCTGTTGCTTTGGTCTTGAAGGGCTCGACTACCTCGTTCTCTGCTTTGAAGGTGGTCCTCTCTCGAAGTATCGACAGCATTCGAGACTTTGGAGGGGATGACCAAGCTGCCACATTAGAGCTTCGGTGGAGAGGCTTGAGAGGGATGTAGACGAATGGCGCCATCTCAGCCATTCAGATTTGGACTCCTCAGTTAATGAACAGCTTGAACACCTCGCTGCTCAAATGCGTGAAGCTCATCTTGCCTCTCAGGAAGCAGCTAAGGCAATTTCTTCAGATTTGAAATCCTTGGAGACAAGGAAAGTAGAAATTGGGGATGCCATAGATGCTTCTAATAGTGCTCTTCTCAACGCTGAGGATAAGATAGAAAAGGCCAAGGAAATGATCAAGAAAGCCAATCTTCTTTTGTCCAAGGCGGAACCTGTGTGTCTTGAGGAGATCGCTTGGCTAGAGCAGCTTAAGGCTCAAAATAACGAAGTCCTGCAACAGGAGCTAGCATAGAGGGCATCTTTGGCTGAAATTGAGGCTCGCCTGTCCCAGACAGTAAGCTTTAATAAGGCCGAGTTGAGGTCGCAGGCATTCATCAGAGCTGCTGAGGAGAGGAAGAATAGGCTCGCCATCCTTGAAGAATGGATCAAGTCCTACGAAGCACCCTTGTAGCTTGTAATCCATGTATCTATGTATCCCTCTTTTGGAATCAATAAAAAGTAATTTTATTTGACTCCTTTGTTGTATTTCCAACTTGTTTTATCTTCTGAATTTGCAATTCTTACTTTCAAGTTGTACTATAATTCTTAAAAGGAAAGGAAATAATGGTATAACTAATCTAGTCAGAGGTGATAAACTGATAGGATTAGTTACAAATTTGAGAAATGGTTCGACTCAAATCATATTGAGATGAGGATGGAAGAGATGAGCTTGATTCAAAGGTAAATATTAACGTAACAAATTAAGGATCATCGGATTTATGAATAGGTTATGATGAATTGGACACCACAACCTGTGATAATTCCTATTTGAACTAGGGTTTGCCAATCAAAAGGACCAACCCAGCATAAGAAATTTTGCCATTCAGAGGTGATGACCTGGATATGATGATTAGGAATCACCAGACACGAAGCCTTGTCGTTCAGTGGTGATGAACTGGACATAACAACAAAGAAAGATGAGATTGGATATTCATCGGTTCAGAGGTGACAAACTGGACATAACCGATTAGAAATTACCAAACACGGAGTGTTTACTGTTCAGAGGTGACGAACTGGACATGATGATTAGGAATCACCAGATACGAAGCCTTATCGTTCAGAGGTGATGAACTGGATATAACGACAAAGAAAGATGAGATTGGATATTCATCGGTTCAGAGGTGACAAACTAGACATAACCAATTAGAAATTACCAATCTCGGAGTGTTTACTGTTCAGAGGTGATGAACTGGACATAACAGTAAGCAAAAAGGGAGACTTGGCTATCTGTCGGTTCAGAGGTAATAAACTGGACATAACCGATTGAGAAGCCACCAAGCTCAAAATTTTGTCATTCTGAGGTGATAATCTGGACATGATGACAAAATGAAGGTGAATCCGATTTTAGGGACCCGTCTATTCAGAGGTGATATACTGGACATGATAGACTAAGACACACCAAACTCCGAATCTGCTGCCAGAGGTAGTCGCATTAACTTAGCAGCTAGCCCACTAGGGGCTGCAAGGGTGAATTGGATCTGGGCACCCGTCGGTTCAGAAGTAATATGGACATGACCAACTAAGAGACATCAGGCTCATAATTCGCTATTTAGAGGTAGTCGTATTAACATGACAGTAAGAACTCCTGACCTTGGTAGAGGGAAGGAGGACAAAGTTATGGACTTATCTGTTCAGAGGTAGTGAACGGGACATGACAGTTGAAGTACCATAAGAAGGGAGATCTAGGTATCCGTCAGTTCAGAAGTGATAAACTGGACAAAATCGATTAGAAATTGCTAGACTCAAAGCCCTGTCGTTCAGAGATGGCGAACTGGACATAACGACTAAGGAATAGTCCCTACTGGACTGAAAGATGAGACTTGGTTATCTGTCGGTTCAGAGGTAATATGGACATAACTGATTGAGAATTGCTACCAAGCTCAGGATTTCTACCGTCAGAGGAGACAAGCTGGACATAACGGTAAAAGAAATAACCCCATGGGGGGAAATAGGATTTGATTATAAATTCCGTGAGAAATTGATCTCTTTGGATATTTTTGAAAGAAATTGTCAGAGGTGTATTGTTAACATGACAACCAAGAAAGTCCATCGGGGACTGAGTGGGAAATAATAGACTTTGAAGAGAGCCTACTAGAGATTTGCTGGGGAACTGAGAAATATGAATCTCATGAAAAATTGTATGTCAGAGAACTCCATGGGGATTTGTAAAGCAACTTGTCAGAGGTGTAATGTTAACTTGACAAGGATTCATTTTACTGTTAGAGGTGTTTGAACATAACAGTAATCTGAGTGGACCTGTCATTCTATTGAAGGGAAGACAAGCGGAGTTTATTCACTCGGGATGTTGACCAAACTCGCAGGGATATTGGTTTTATCCACGAGGGAATAGGCCAGAATCTCACCAACAGAGGTCTAATGTTAACATGATAGGTTAGACTCGTCGTTTCGCAAGGGATATGAATACCTTTCTGTGTGGTCTTACCATTCCATGGACAGGAATTGGTAAGTGATTTTGGAGAGGAAATCAAAGGGAACAGGTCCTTTAGGATTTTTAGCAAATCCTCAGCTGTCAATGGATTTGATATGCCTTTACCAACTACCGTTTGAGTCGGGCTAGCCATGTTATTCCCTTCAGGATGATGAGTTATCAAGGACTTATGTTGGGCTTAAAGGCCAACATTTTCCTCTATCCTTAACCGCTAGCGGCGTTGGATTATTTTGTTACTTTGACTAACGCGATGCTTTCCCTGGGTTTTCACTCTGTAGGTGAGTTAGGGATTAAAGGAGTAGACATGAATTCCACGAGATCTTGGTCTGAAGATTATAATTCCTCGTGGATTCTCTGCCAATCCTTACCTTGTTTTCATATTGGAAAGATTCTGCAGAAGGACGTGTCATGAACCTTCTTCGATAAGTTCAGTTTGACAAGTCATCAGATGGACTTATTTGTTTGGTCGGACCTTTTGTCGTTGGGTCGAGCTTCGATCGATCAAACCAGAGTGGGGAGGTATGCCACCATTATACATAGAAAAGTCAGGCTAAATGAGCCATCTGCCTGATGTTTTCCATTGATTTTGCAAAGGGAAAAACTTACAAAAAATGGGTTGAGGAGCTAAATACAGGTAATTCTTTACATTAAGAAGATTACAGGTAGATCTCCTCTGAGATTTCTGAGGAAGTGTGCCAGTAGGAATCTGATCAGCGCACGATCACTTTATCCATTTGACGATGCGATCGATCAGACAATCGGACTGTCGCCTGATGGGATTCCCTTCTCACCTGATTCGGGGAATCAGAGAACAGATGGTCGGTAGAGCCCTCTTGTTACTTCTCGAGCTGCTTCCCTTGGGAATTCCTTCTCGCCTGGTTCCGAAAATTCCTTGAGAGGGAGGAAGATCTTAGGGTATTAGCACCCTGATTAGAGAAGTAATTCTCTGAATTCTTGGAAGGAAGAGAGTAGATCCCGGTCCTTAGCCGTCTCTCCTCTCTTTTTTCCAGCCTTTCCTCTTTTTAGCTCTCGCCCCTGGTAGGCTATTTATAAGGAGGAGTAGGGGTATAATCGCCCTAAAAATCTGGAAACAGATTGGGTCAATCTGTTTTACATCCGGTAAGTAGCCTCGCCGCGAGGCTAGAATCAGCTTTTGCGAAGCTAGGAATAGCAAGTAGTGCTGATCTCTTGATCCGCTCTACTAAATGAGGGATGCGCCCTTGGTTCTTTCCAAATAACTGAAAGATTTCTCCTGATCTTCTCACTTGATTGGAGAGTCAAAAGATCATGGCAAACAACTGCCAAATTTGATCTCAATTAGATTTGATCTCAATTAGATTTGATCTTAGAGATTAGATTGGTCAAAGGTGACCATAAAAGACCCGCAGCGGAGTCGTTGCGTTGAGCTCATGGCGGAGCTCGGAGAAGCATCTGGCGAATTTAAAAGAAAGCTCTTTAGTGGAGCTGGATAACTTTGTGGCGAAGCTACCAATTACCCTTTTGCGCAGCTGCATGGGGCTTCGAGCGAAGCTAACTCTCTGCGGAATTAACTGAGCATTTCTGTGCGAAGTTGTAAGTTAGCTCGCAGCGAGACTGTGAAGGAGCTTCTTGCGATGCTAAGCAACTTTGGCTTCTTATGTGAGACTTATCTCGTTGGCTCGTGCGAAGCTAAGTGTTGAGCTAACTTAGTGTCTCTGGACCTGCTTAGGCCTTCTCACGAGCTTTTCTTGGCTTACTGTCTGCTTCACTGGATCAGTAGAGTCCAAGTTGTTGATACGTCCCCTCTTAAATGGGTGAAGAACTGGTCGTCAGCTTGTCTGCTACTTATTTTTTGTAGATGTCAACAAGTTAGACATTGTCCAAGCCAGTTAGGAATCTTGTCTTTTTTAGAGTGTCAACAAGACCCCCTTCAAAGTTTTTGTAAGTCTACAATGGAATGGTTCAGACTCCGGAATACTTTGAACTGCTTTGATTGATGATATGCGAAATGCGAACATCGCCATAGTGGTTGAGTTCAGCTCCGCTTTCAATCCTGCTTCCGGATTGAAATAAGTTCGCCGAGGAATCGCGTAGATTCGCGATTCTGGGTAGCTTCGCGTCTGGATAGCTTCACGTTAACTCGGTGTTTGGAACGACGTTCCTTTTCTGAGGCTAACTGCTTTTCGGCTAGTTACGAGAGGGATTGCTCCCTTTTCCGAGGTTAGAATAAACTCTCTTGCTTTTAACGAGGGAGATTGTTCCTTTCCTCGAGGCTAAGCATTTAAATGCTTTAACTTCGCCCGCGGTTCTAGGCTTGAAGTGGCAGCAGCGTGGTCAGGCCATGAGGCCTATAAATAGGACACTTGAAGTCCTTCTCAGAGAAACATACTTTTCTCTTTCTAAAAAAGTGTGTTCATGGCATCCCCTCGTTGCCCAGGAAAGGAGACTCAGATCTCTGAAATAGTGGGGGCGCCCCCTCTGGTCACTAACCGGCCAAGAACTGGTAAGTCTCGGTCATCCGATTACATTTTAGGGGGTTCATCTCCCTTAGCTTTATCAGCTATCTTAGGGATTAAATTCCCTGGATCTTTGCATTTGGCTGACTTTTAAAAAAGGATTTCGACCCTATTTTCCAGCTTCTCGGCGAAGCTATTATTTTCGCTTGATCAGAAAAAGACTTTTTCATGCAGAGTTCCTACCTTGATCTGTTAAATCCGCCACATAAGCAAGAATTGGGACTTAGTCTCTTCGAGGTTGAGCCAGTCTTGCCATATAGGTGGGGCTAAGACTGGGTCCCTCTGGACCAGTCTGGCTTAGCCATATAGGCAAGGCTAGGACTTGGTTCTTTTTGAGGCTTCTTCAGCCTAACTGCCTTAGGCGGAGCTAAGACTTGACTTATGCTGAGCTAGTCCATCATCACTGTGCAAGCGAGACTATCCTCTGCTTAACTGAAGCACCACTGGATCGGATATGGATTGATTCGTCCAAAAAATTTGACTTAGCATTTCATCTTTGCAGTTTTCTCTTTGATTTAATGCTAACCTGTTTCCAGTTTGCATTGCAGTTAACTGTGCCCGCCAGTCTTTTGTCTTGATGAAAGAGACCAGAAACTTGACTCTTGATCTTCCAGTTGAAACTTTAATCCTAAGTAGGAGGAACATAGAGCAGCTGATGCGTGTTCCAAGAAGAGGTTGGCAGTTGCATATCCGAGATGATCCACTTCGGGAAGGGGCTAGTAGTCGCTTATTCGAGATGATCCACTTCGGGAAGGCGGACGTCACCTGTAAGGTCTCGGATCTTTCCTTTGCCAATTTTAATCAAAGAAGATCCGGCTTTCTGGTGGCAACCAGTCCTTTGCCAATTTTCATCAAAGAAGATCCAGCTTCTTGATAACAAAATCTGCCATTAAGCGAAGGATTACGGCCTTGTGCAGGAGGAAGGCCTTTCGTGTCCAGTTAGTTTGGCTTATCACCTTGGAAGTAGATAGGACAACTTATATGCCTTCGGAGCAATGATTCGGTTGTACGAAAGACCACCTTGATGTAGTGTCAATGTATCTTCCCTTTTGAATCAATAAAAATATTTATTTTTGCTTATCTGCTTTGTTTCCCTCCTTTTTGATTGGAGAACACCTGGAGTGGACTAGCCTTAGGTAAGTCTTTTCCTTAGGAGGAAATAGAAGCTCTCAGCGGAGCTAAACTTCCAGCGAAGTTGGGGACAGACTCCCAACTAAGTTAGGAACAAGTCTCTGGCGAAGCTAACGCGAAATTTCCGCGAAGCTAGAGATGTGCTTTTAGTGGAGCTAAGGCATGTTTCTCAGCGAAGTTACTCAAGCATCGCGCAAAGTCAACGCTGAACTCTTGGCAGAGTTAGCCCATAACGGGGCTGAAGTAATGCTTCTCGGGAAGGCGCTTAGGCACCGTTTCAAATTAATTTGAAACGACCGCCTGCGCTCCTTTCGAGGAGGCAAATGTTTAGGCAACTTAAGCCTATAAAAGCCCGATTGGGCTGAAAGAGAAAGAATTTCTTCTCTTTGAATTTTCAGAGAAATAAATCTCCTCTTCTTCTTTCTTCTTAGTTTGATACTTTAAGAACTTTTCAGTTCTTCTACGGCTCCCAAAAGACGAGCAGGCAAAGAGGCAGCAACCTCTGCGACAGAGGGGCCTTTTCCTCCTCCGGTCATTGAACGCCCTATTGCAGGTAGAGATCTTTCCCTCTTACTTAGAGATTTTTATCTCTTTTCGAAGCCAATTTTTGGCTATTTCATGATGAATCTAGAACGATTCATTATAATCCAGTGATCTCAGGGAGTTCAACTTCCTTAATTTTCTTTGCCGAATTTTTAGGGGATTTAATTCCCTTAATTTCTCAACTAGAAATTCAGGAGCTGAATGGTTTCTTTTCCAAGCTTCTGTGTGAAGCTAACCCTTAGGCGGTTCACACCTGTCGAATAACAAGATGCGAAGCTAGCCTTTAGAGCGCAGCTGGAAAAGACTTTAAAGCCCTTAGAATAACTTTAGACGTTAATGCCCTTATGGCGAAGTTAGCCCTTGAGGGCCTCTTCGCATTCTGTTCGGCGACAGAATGCTAGGCGAAGCTTCCAGGGCGAACATAACACTTGGACATCTCCTGCATTTTGTCCTCGTGCAGAATGCGGAGCTAAGCTGCAATTACGAAATTGAGCTTTGGGGCGAAGCTAATGCTAGGCTAGCTTCGCTCGGAGAGCGAAGCTATGCCTCAGTAAAAATTATATTCTTGCTTTAGCTTTCTTTAGCCAATGAATTAATATGATTTCTTCTTGCTTTTGCAGTGCACTATTCTCCGGGTCCTCTGAACAGTCTCTTTGGAACTGTCCTCTGAACAGTCTCTTTGGAACAGCCAGCGGGCTGGACGGCAATGTTAGCCTGCAATTCTAAGGGCAGGCTTCATTATTTAGTGAGCGAAGTGCTCCCAGTCGGGATGCACTTATTTATGTCGAAGATCAGCGTACCATGAGGAGCATCTTAACCACTGCTTCCCTTGAAGATTCTGACCGAAAAGTCTATCGAAGCCCGGCTTCATGTTCGGGGATGCAGCGCCAGATACCGATCATCAACTGCTAGCCGGAGAGGGGCAGTGGATTTTCAATCTGGATGGCGAGAAGTATTATCTCCCATCTAGCAAGCGTCATTTTCCACTGTCTTTCTTCCAATGCGTGACGAAGGCTCGGAAGATGCAGTGGCAAGTGACTCGGACTACTGACTCCGTTCACGTGGGAAAATTGATAGCTCCGTCTCCCGGTTACACAAGGGCGGGTCCTCCTCGTTGTATATTGGGTCTCCACCCTGGAAACGTTCTCCCGGACATTCCAGTGGGAAAAAATCCCGCGGTTGCTCAGACTTTTGGGAATCAGTTCTTCAAAGCTCGTGGTAATTATCCAGCCACTGATTTCAGGACCCCTGGGTGGATTCACCCTCCCAAGGCATGGTGGAGGGACTTGACCTTATACGTCTTGGCCCATTTTGAAGAAGACCTGGAGAGATTGGGACTCTACAAGGCCGTCAGGGCGACCGGTTACGGCATCCAGATGAGCGTAGCGAACTTCTATGCCATTTTTGAGTTATACTGCCAAGCTACAGGGACTTTCTTCACCCCTGAAGGCGAATTGGGCATGGCTTTGCACGAGATGTGGGAAGTCTCTGCTCTGCCCTTGGGAGCTCTCCCATATGAAGAATATTTTTCATGCGAGGCGGAATTGGCACTTCTAGAGAAGTAGGAGCCCGTCTTATTCGAGACTTACCGGGAGTTGATGTGCCACCTTTATATTTGCTTAAGTATGCATGGGAGCCATAAGGGGATTCAAGCAGCTCGAAGAGCTGGGGGAATTATTTGTTCCCCAACCTGAAAGATGCTCCTGAGGCAGCTCACTGCGGGGTTACAGATGAGGACATTTTCCAAAGGATGTAAGAACACTCCCAAGGGGATATGATTTTGGAAGAGGATGATGGACCTTACGAAAAAGGTGATATTCTCTGGAGTTTCATCATCAGGCTTGTCGACCGCTGTCTCGGAAGGCACTTTTGGCCGATTTTTTATCAGTCTGGCTGAAGAGATGTGTGGTGCCCTCTCCCTCTAGTGACGTCATCTTTCTGACTGTCTTATTGTCGGCCGTTCGTCTAGTCCACGGTCATTCCCTTGGACTTCTCCCGGCAATGATGTGTTGTATTCAGCGGGGCCTTCGTGCATTGATGGAGGCTTTCTGTAGGCCACCAGTAACGAAGAGGGGGTAAAGGCACCATCTTGCCTTGCGACGGACCAAACCCCAGGATCGGTTTGCTATACACTTATTTGATGGCATGGTTCGCCCTTCACTGCCCTTCCATTATCCAAGCCGGTGAGGAGCCTCCAGAAGGCGTCTGGATGGCGCTTCTCCGTCGATTCGAGGGGTGTTCATGGTTAATGACTTATGTGGCCGTGGTTCGCAAGTTGTTGAGCCGTTATGACGTTTACAGTCTTTTTCGCTGCTTTCCTCACATCCCCGGTGCAGGCTATGGCGAAGAATTTAAGGATGTAGGAGATGGGCAGACGTCACTGAGCCGGGGAGTTTTTGATTGCCTGGTTAGCATCTGGCCATCCCATACAGGAGTGGGGATACCTGCTACTTGGAACCCTACGTCCCGAGTCAGTTTGCTCGTCAGTTCGGGTATGACCAACTGTACGTAGGTAACCCGAACACCAATCTGGGCTTTATGGGGAGCCTCATTAATGGTGCTCGTGCCTGGCGGTTCTACATCGCTGGCTGTACTGAGGCGCGGCTGTGCATGCCGCTGAGGACTCCGAATCTTCAGACAACTTTGGGGTTATGTCAATGGTACAGAACTTCGAACTCCACACCAACCGGGTTTTCTATTAACTTTTGCCGCTCAGCCATTTAGATCTGGAGTCTTCAGTTAATGACCAGCTTGCACACCTCGCTGCTCGAATGCGTGAAGCACATCTTGCCGCTCAGGAAGCAGCTAAGGCAATTTCTTCCGACCTGAAATCCTTGGAGATAAGGAAAGTAGAACTTGGGATGCCATAGATGCTTCTAATAGCGCTCTGCTCGACACTGAGGATAAAATCGAAAAGGCCAAGGAAATGATCAAGAAAGCTAATCTTCTTTTGTCCAAGGCTGAACCGGTGCGTCTTGAGGAGGTTGCTCGGCTAGAGCAGCTTAAGGCTCAGAATGATGAAGTCCTGCAATAAGAGCTAGCACAGAGGGCAACCTTGGTTGAAATTGAGGCTCACCTGTCCCAGACAGCGAATTTTAATGAGGCCGAGTTGAGGTCGCAGGCACTTATCAGGGCTGCTGAGGAGAGGAAGAATAGGTTGGCCACTCTTGAAGAACGGATCAAATCCTACGAAGCACCCTCTTAGCTTGTAATCCGTGTATCCATATATCCCTCTTTTGGAATTAAATAAAAAAGTAATTTTATTTGGCTCCCCTGTTGCATTTCCAACTTGTTTTATCTTCTAAATTTTCAGTTCTCACTTTCAAGTTGTATTGCAATCCTCAAAAGGAAATGGTATAACTAATCTAATCAGTAGTGATAAACTGATAGGGTTAGTTACATATTAAAGAAATAGTCCCTACCGAACTGAAAGATGAGATTGGATATCCATCGGTTCAGAGGTGACAGACTAGACATAACCGATTAGGGTTTACCAAACTCGAGGTGCTTACTCTTCAGAGGTGACGAACTGGACATAATAGTAAGCAAAAAGGGAGACTTGGCAATCTGTCGGTTCAGAGGTAACATGGACGTAACCGATTGAGAAGCCACCAAGCTCGAAATTTGTCATTCAGAGGTGACGAACTGGACATGATGACAAAGAAATAGTCCCTACTGGACTGAAAGGTGAGACTTGGCTATCTGTCGGTTCAGAGGTAACATAGACGTAACCGATTGAGAAGCCACCAAGCTCGAAATTTTGTCATTCAGAGGTGACGAACTGGACATGATGACAAAGAAATAGTCCCTACTGGACTGAAAGATGAGACTTGGCTATCTGTCGGTTCAGAGGTAACAAGGACGTAACCGATTGAGAAGCCACCAAGCTTGAAATTTTTTCATTCAGAGGTGACGAACTGGACATGATGACAAAGAAATTGTCCCTACTGAACTGAAAGATGAGACTTGGCTATCTGTCGGTTCAGAGGTAACAAGGACGTAACCGATTGAGAAGCCACCACCAAGCTCGAAATTTTGTCATTCAGAGGTGAGGAACTGGACATGATGACAAAGAAATAGATCCACTGGGGGAAATCAGACTTGATTATTAACTCCATGGGGATTTTGATATCTCCTTCGGATGTTATTTGAAAGAAATTGTCAGAGGTATATTGTTAACGTGACAACCAGAAAAGTCTACTGAGGACTGATTATTAGAAACCGCTGGTGAATTAGGAAATGAGTCCCATAGAAGATCATGTATCAGAGAGCTTTGTGGGGACTTGTAAAGCAACTTGCCAGAGGTGTGATGTTAACTTGACAAGGATTCATTTACTGTTAGAGGTGCTTGAACATAACAGTAATTTGAGTGGACCTGTCGTTCTGTTGAAGAGAATGACAAGCGGGGTTTATTCACTGGGGATATTGGCTTTATCCGTTAGGGAGTAGATTATAGTCTTACTATTAGAGGTTTAGTGTTAACATGATAGGTTAGACTCGTCACCTCGCAAGGGATATGAATACCTTTATATGTGGTCTTACCATTCCATGGATGGGAATTGGTAAGTGATTTTGGAGAGGGAATCAAATGGGAACAGGTCCCTTAGGATTGTTAGCAAACCCTCAGCTGCAACGGATTTGGTATGCCTTTACCAACTACCGTTTGAGTCGGGCTAGCCATGCTATTCCCCTCAGCATGATGAGTTATCGAGGACTTATGTTAGGCTTAAAGGCCAACGTTTTCCTCTATCCTTAGCTGCGGAATCAAATGGGAACAGGTCCCTTAGGAATTTTAGCAAATCCTCAGCTGTCAACGGATTTGGTATGCCTTTACCAACTATCGTTTGAGTTGGGCTAGCCATGTTATTCCCCTCAGCATGATGAGTTATCGAGGACTTATGTTGGGCTTAAAGGCCAACGTTTTGCTCTATCCTTAGGCATTAGAGGTGTTGGATTATTTGGTTACTGTATTCGTAACCTTGATTCTTTTTTGAAACAACCAATGTACGATCAGCTCGATACTGGTTTATGGTTGTATGATTTTGTTTAGAGAAAGAGAGGAGCGCTCCTTCTGCATATCTTGGATCTGAAGGTCTTGATCAGAGGTGTAATGTTAACTTGATCATGAGAAGGATCCTATCAAGGATAATACTTCTTTAAAAACCTACCGTTGATCGGCATCATGAGTAAATCACCATCTGAAGTCATAAGGCGATATGCCCCATTTGAATAGACTGTTTCTATTACAAACGGTCCTTCCCATTTGGGCTGAAATTTGCCTTTGGTTTTGTGCGTCATGATCATCGGTCGTCTGACGGCTAAAACCAAATCTCCTTTCTAGAAGACTCTTTGCTTGACCTTCTTATTGAAGGCTTTTGAGATCCAGGCTTGATACAACTCAATATGTTGCTGAGCTTGTAACCGCTTCTCATTTAGGGCTTCGAGCTCTTGGAGTCGCAACCGATCGTTGTCCTCCGTTGTCATCTTAGTCATCAAAGTGACTTATAATGATGGCATCTGGATTTCTAACGGTATGACTGCTTCGCACCCGTATACCAGAGAAAAAGCTATATTATCTGTCGGGGTCCGAATTGTGATTCGGTAGGCCCAAAGACATTCACTAAGTTTCTCATTCCAGTCTCGCTTATTTGAGAAAACGAACTTTTTGAGTAGCTTAATGATATCATGTTGAATGCTTCTGCCAAGCCGTTAGCGGCGGGGTTATAAACAGTTGATGCCACATTCTGAATTTGGTATTTATCACAGAACCGATAGAATATCTGGCTCGCAAATTGGGGACCGTTATCATGGATGATCCGCTTAGGGACACCAAATTGATGGATGACATGGTGTTTGATGAAATTAACCATGTTAGAAGTTTTAACTTCCACCAGTGGTATAGCTTCTGCCCACTTTGAAAAGTAGCTAGTTATTGCTAAGATAAATCGGTGATCTCTCGTTCAGGAGGGGCTGATTGGCCCTACGACATCGATTCCCAACACTTCAAATGGCCATGAAGTAACAGTTGGATGAAGCAACTCTGGAGGCTGATGTATGAAGTCTGCATGGATTTGGCAGGCCTTACACCTTCGTGCATATTGGATGGCATCGGCTATCATGATTAGCCAATAATATCCAAGCCTGTGCAATCAGTCCTTAAGTTTTGGACCTGGCTGATGAGCTCCGCATATGCTGTTGTGCACTTTTTTAAGCACTTCTTGTGCTTCTAAATTAGAAAGGCAACGGAGGAGGATACCGTCGTATGAACGACGGTAAAGTGTCTTCAGAGTTGGATCATAGTAAAAACGAAGAGACCTTCGCCTGATAGATGCCGCTTCTTTAGGGTTATCCGGCAGCAAACCATGCAGAGCATAGTCGATGAGGGGAAATCGCCAATCTCTCGGTTCAAGATCTGTCGAGATATTATAGACCTCTCTGGTTCTCAACATATGTTTAGAGCATACAAGGTGTCAAGTCGCCACTGTAAGGTGATACTTGGTGTCGACTGGCAAGGCTAGCGTTGTTGCTAATGCAGCCAGAGCATCGGCCCTAATATTCTGGGATCGAGACACGTGATCGATGTAAAAGCCATCAAATAAATTAGCCATTTTGATGACCGCATGATGATAATGCACCAAGTCTTCGTGACGGACCTCGTACTTACCTTTAACCTGATTGACAATAAGTTTTGAATCACCATAAGCTTTAAGGTAGCGTACCCCCATTTCATGAGCGAGCTAAAGACCAATGAGTAGAGCATTGTATTCTGCCACATTGTTGGAGCATGATTCCGTTAGAGAAAATGCTCTAGGAAGGATATGGTTTTGTGGAGAAATAAACACAACCCCCACACCGGCAATGATCTTGCCTTTAGGGCCTATTCGTGATGCTTCATTGAAGAACATCTGCCAAACTTCATCCTCTGAAGTTATATTAGATTCGAAAACTTCATCTGGAATATCTTCATAAAGTTTTGAGCTTTCCGGAACCGGATGGGCAGCCAAGAACTCTGTAAGTGCCTGTCCTTTAATCGCCTTCTGAGAGATAAAGAGCATATCGTACTGAGACAAAAGGAGGGCCCATCTAGCTAATCTTGAATTTAATGACCCTGGTTTCCTCATGAGAAGACGCAAAGGATTCACTTTGAAATGACATGTATGGTTTGGCCGACCAAATAATGTCGTGTCTTCTGAATAGCAAAGACAAAAGCTAAGCATTCTTTCTCAATAGGATTATAGCGAGTTTCCACCCCTATCAGAGTCTTGCTCAAATAATAAATAGCTTGTTCGTGATCATTAACGTCTGTTTGAGCAAGCAGAGCACTGAGAGAATGGTCCATAGCTTTCACATAAAGTAGGAATGGTTTCCCTGATGTGGGAGCTACTAAGATTGGAGTTTTGTGAGATATCTTTTGATATCTTCATAAGCTTCTTGACAGGCTTGATCCCATACAAAGAGACATCCTTTTTCGTGAGTCGGGTGAACAGTTGACAGCGGCCTGAGAGATTTGCGATGAATCTTCTGATATAAGCCAGTCTACCTTGTAGGCCCCTAAGTTCTTTGAGATTCTTAGGTGGATGCATGTTCTGAATGGCTTTGACTTTGTCCGGGTCAAGATGAATTCCTCTTGATGTAACAATAAATTCAAGGAATTTGCCACTCGAAACCCCCAAGAAGGATTTTGCCGGATTCATCTTCAGTTGATGAGCCCGCATTATGTCGAACATCGTTCTCAAGTCACGAAGATGGTCATTCTTATCGCGACTTTTGACAGCAATGTCGTCGACATAACATTCTACCATTTTTTAGAGATGATCACGGAAAATCATACTCATCGCCCGCTAATAAGTTACCCCTGAGTTCTTTAAACTGAAAGGCATCACGGTATAACAGTATATCCTCAACGGTATCCGAAATGAAGTATGCTTTTCATCCTCTGGATACATCTTAATTTGATTGTACCCTGAAAAGCCGTCCATGAAGGACATCCTTTCGAATCCGTAGGTATTGTCAATCATGACGTCGGTGATGGGCAGTGGGAATTCATCTTTAGGATAGGCTGTATTAAGATCACGGTAGTCGATGCAGATCCGTATCTTCCCATTCTTCTTGAGAACGGGAACGATATTAGCAACCCAATCTGGATGTTGTTCCTCCCATATGAAGCCGCATGCAATGAGCTTATGAACTTTGACTTCAATAGCCTCCATAATGTTTGGACGAAACCGGCGTTGCTGCTGCTTGACTGGCTTGGTGTCAAGTCTGATGTTCAGATGATGCATGGCTACTTGTGGATCAAGTCCGGGCATGTCTTCGTAGTTCCATGTAAAGACATCTATATACTCATTTATAAGTATCATCAATTCTTCTCTTTCTGTGAGTGATAAGCCTTCAATTATAAAGATGGGCTTAGGGTGATCTTGACTACCTAAGTTAACCTGGATCGCCTTATCTTCAGTAGGTGGTTCGCGTTGTTCGAATCGTTTTTCCCACTGGAGATCCAATTGCTGAGCCTATGGTTCCTCATCAGTAGCTTCTGCTGGCTCCAATTGGCTGCTTGAAGTCATATTAACAGTGAGCTCTTTGAACACCGTTCCCACACTGACGTCCGAGTCCCATTCGGAAGAAGAGGCAGAGTGTGATGGGATTGGTTTGTTATCTTCAGATTGAACCGTTACTGGTGGTGTAGGTGTAACGTATCCCAACCCCCTGCGTGTGTTATCATAGTAATTTGCTGGTTTCCCTCTTGGCACGAAGTTGCCCAGAAAACTACGTCTTCCTTTTCTGAAATTCAGGCCCTTCCCATAATGCAAGTTGTGTCCTATTTTCCTCATCGTATGGTGTGCTGATCGCGCATAATGGAAAATTTGTGGGGTGTCTGAGTCTAAACTTGAATCCGCAGCTGTAGACCTTTGCAGTTGGGCTTTACCGAATATTATTGGTAATTGACCCTCTTTGGATGGAGGAATCACTAAAACGGATCCTTCTATGAATTCCATGGGTGTACTTGATGTACTTGGCTTATGTAAGGCCATGTGCAGAGAGCTATCCGTAACGGATTCAAACAATTCTACACTCACAGGATATCAAAGGAAATATTGTCATTAATTACCCATTCGCCTTCATCTTCAAAAGGAGTGTTACATGGGGATTATTAAGACATGCTACAATCGGTTCACCGATCAAAATGGTTGGCATGTCTGCTTCAGACTCTGAATCCGCCTCATTGCCACTATCATCATCGTCAGGCAATGATTCTTTTGATGTTTCACCGATCTCTTGATACAGGAGAGCGTTAGTAAGTAATTTTCCACCCCTTTGAATGGTTGCTTTTCGACGAAAACAGTTCGTACTGTTGCATCATCTTCAACATATTTGAAGCACTGATGCAGAGTGGAGGGCACAATCTAATTAGCGTGGATCCAAGGTCTCCCTAATAACAAGTTGTATGACGTGTCAGCGTCAATGACATAGCATGTCACCTTTGACTTCAGGCTCCCTATTCGGCAACGGAGTCGAATCTTTCCAAGTGGATGACTACTCCCTGCATTAAAACCGTATATTGTTGTAGTGGTTGCATACAACCGATACAGTGGTATGCCAAGGAAGTAGAGGAGTCTTTTGGGGATGATACTGAGTGCAGACCCTGGATCAACCTGTACTCTTTCAATGCATGTCGAACCGATGTATCCGGTGTAGTACAAAGGTCGATCGTGCTTGTTATCCTTGAGAAGCATATCCTCCGATGTGAAGGTAATAGCAGGTACCTTTGATTGCACATGATGGCATTCAGGGCAAGAAGACTGAGTGTCATCTTTAGGGATTGCTGGCATATATGTCAGGAATGATTCTGAGTTAGCCAGTGCATCTCTGAGTACTTCTCTTGTCTCTTTCGAAAGACGAAGGAGCTCGTGTATGGTAATACGAGCTGGGATATTAGCCAGCTGGGCCAATATATCAAAACGAAAGGGCATGTTAAGCCCTGGGCCTGAAGGCTTCTCCAGGACATGGTCGAACCGGATTTCTTTCTACTTCTCTTTTCCCGTTGTCGGGAGCGGAGCCGGTGTGAATATATGTACTGACGTCGTCTGCTGTTGTGTCTCGTCAGTAGCTTTCTCATGCTGTTTTAAGTATGATTTTTTGGATCGAGTACCTGTCGGCTGAGGTACATCAGCCTGCGTCGTGCAAGCGTGCTTTTCCCCTTCAGAATTGCTGAGAGAAGCTGCTGTGAGATTGCCATCATCCGGCAGGATGGAGATAACATTGCAAGATTTGCCCTTCGACTTGGATTTCTTCAAATCCCATTGTTCGTCTTGGACAAGGTCTGGATGTATCCATATGATTTCCCCTGTCTCCAATGTTAAGGGAACAAGATCGTTATTCTCTTGAGTTTTAGCTGAAGGATGCTTTACTTCCAGTCGTGGTGCAGGGATTGGAAAGGTCTCGTCCGGAACTGTGACTTTTGGGGTTTTGCCGAACTCGAGAGTCACCATATTTGCAGTGACTTTCTTTTGCTCTGATTTTAGAGTCAGAACTCCGGCATCAACTAAAGCTTGAATTTTATCCTTAAGGACAAAGCACTTATCAGTAGGATGATGAACCATCCTATGAAAGAGACAATAGTTAGGGTCGTTCGTGCATCCCATTTCATTAGGGCGTCGAACATCTGGCAGCTTCAATTTATTCCCTTTGTGGAGTAAATGGAGTATTGCGACCACCTGTTCGTCTTTGAAGGAGTACTGTTTCGGAGGAAACTTAGACTCCTGATTATTGAAGCCGCTCTTCTTGCCTTCGAATGAACGTCCCCTGACAATTCAACGGACATAGTCTCTTTCCCTTTAGCTTGGGAAGACTGTGTCATGTCTCTGCGCTCTTTATTATTCATACCCCATTTGCCTTTAGGGATGGATGGTTCGAACTTCTTAGCCGACTTTTCGGCTATCTCAGCTTGTTCAACTAGTTCCTTCCAGGTATGAGCTTTGACAGCCCCCATACGAATCTCCACTTGGTCGAGGAAGTTATGTCTACATGTCTGCAAGAGCATGGGTAATGGCATCCCTGCTGGGCACATCAAAGACAAGTTTCTGAACCGTTCAATGTAGTCGCGGACAGATTCGCCCTTCTTCTGTACGGTAGAGAGGAGTTTGTCCATGATCACCTCGGTATCATCCTCGTAGAAACGAGAAAGAAATCGAGTTTCTAGGTCGATCCAAGAATTGATAGAGATCGGAGGAAGGCTTTGGAACCAGTCGAATGCTACCCCCTTCAGGGTGCCAATGAACAGTCTGGCCATTATAGCATCATTGTCTATAACATTACCGGTCTGAGACCGGAAGTAGTAGATGTGCTGGTTTGGCGAGCTCTTACCATCATACGTATGTAATGTTGGTGGCTTGATCTTTGGTGGGTATGGTACTGAATCCCATTCTAAAGGGTAAGGACGAACTGCCCCTACTTTATTTAGTTCATCCTCTGAGCTAGGGATGCGATCTAAGCTTGAATGCCTTTAAAAACTTCAGAGTCCATAGAAGAACTTTCCTTTGACTTCTCAGTCTTTGGTTCTTCATTGCTATGATGTTCTTCCTCATTATGATCACTCCCGGTATCATGGTTATTTCGGTTAACGAGGAGTTGGGCGAGCATCTGTTGAATGTTGTCTAAAGCTTCCTGTTGAGTCTTAGAGGTTTATTCTTGAGCTTCCAACCGTCGGCGGAGGTCATCATTACCGTTATCAGCCATATTCACTGATACTCTATCCGCCCGTATCGAGCTGACTATCGCTGAGGATGCATACCCACTGTCTTTGTCCTCCTCATTAGACCATTGGAATAATCTTTTCATTGGTTCTGGTGAGGTTACCGTAGTTGAGGAGGATGGCTGCTCATAACTGTAGGGTATTGCGACCCTAGATCTGGTGTTTCGGAAGACACCTTCTTTGTGTACCAAGACTTCGCCAAGGCCCGGACTATAATCCGGATCTAGAGAACTGGAGGGAGCGGCATGCGACGCTCGTCTATCCCTACGCGGCTCTCGTCCCCTTCCGATCATATTAACGGATGCAGAGGGCAGATCTTGTGATACGCTCCTTTTGCGATGCTTCACAGGATCTTGTTCCGATAGTCGATCAAAAACTGATCGTCGGTCTGGAGGAGTGGCGGGGATTGGTCCTAACCAGCAATGGACTGAGTGGACTGTCACCAACTGACATCCCACTTGTTGACAACAGGAGGGAGAAGTCCAAAAAATTTCGACTTCCGTTTGCTTGTCAAGAATTCTCGCAAGTCAAACCCAGCCAGGCTTAAGCGGTTTAGCGCAGAGGCTCTGTTGGATTGCGCATAGGACGATGCCATGTTCTTTTCATAACCGCAGAGGTAATTACCACTAAATAGTGCTTTAGCTCTAGCTTCGCGGCTAAAAACTTTGGGAATGTCCTTGGATGTTGAAGCTGCATAAGCACCGCTATCAACACTTAGGGACGATCCCTTAGCTCCGCTGCGAGAGCGAGCTTAGTGCTTGATGAACTGGAGAGCGGAGCACACTATGGTGCTTTGTCCGCTTCCTTGCTGCGAAGGTGGTTAGCACTAGATAGTGCTTTAGCTCTAACTTCGCGGCTAAGAACTTTGGGAATGTCCTTGGGTGTTGAAGCTGCATAAGTACCGCTGTCAACACTTAGAGATGATCCCTTAGCTCCGCTGCGAAGAGTGAGCTTAGGGTTCGAGGAACTGTGGGGCGAAGCACGCTATAGTGTTTTGTTCGCATCCTTGCTGCGAAGGTGATTAGCACTGCTAGGTGCTTTAGTTCCAGTCTGGCGGCTGGGAACTCCGCGTGTACCCTGAGATACTGGCGTTGTGTTTGCCATGTCATCAGTAAATTCGCTCATAAGTACAAGGTCAGCGTGAGGAGTTGCTGCTCCTGAATTAGGCGAAGGTATAGTCGCCGTTTTAGCTTCGCGGCTAATGAGCTCGGCGAAGTAGGCAGGCATTTTGCCTTTGTCTTCGCATGATAGGCGAGCCTGTGGCGTAGCTACACCTGAAGCTTCATATTGAGCTTTCTGCTTTGGCCTCCACATCTGTTTTGGAAGAGGAGATTTAGGTTCGCAGGGAACCTGGCTAGCCTCACGCGAGGCTGAGAGGAGTTGGGAGGAAATCTGTTCGGCTACTCGCCCATCTAGGGCTGGTTTCTGCTCTGAAACCTTGGTCACCGAGACCTTCCTATGCTTCCATGCGTCGAGCATTGGACCACCTCTAGAGAGGAGTTCTTTGAATTTTCCTTGGTCGAAATGAACGACCAGGTTTTCGAAGGTAACAGGCTCAAGATCCTAACCCTCCTTGTTGTGCCAAAAGACCATAGTAGGCTTGTGGAGAGCCTTATCTGTCTGAACAGAGACTTGCTTCGAAGAATTAGCCAGAGGGGTTCCGGCTACGCCGACTTCCTTGCACTCAGCAGTAGACCCGAAGGTCTGTTCGTCACATTGCGACACTTGATTCTCAACAGTGGAGAATGCACTCCCTAGCGGAGTCGCCATCTTGTTTTCCATTGATTTTGCAAAGGGGAAAACTTACAAAAAGGGGTCGACGAGCTAAATTACAAGTAATTCTTTGTAGTAAGAAGATTACAGGTAGATCTCCTCTGAGATTTCTGGGGAAGTGTGCCAGTAGGAATCTGATCAGCGCGCGATCACTTTATCCCTTTAACAATGCGATCAATCAACAAATGGACTGCCGCCTGATGGGATTCCCTTCTCGCCTGGTTCGGGGAATCGGAGAACAGAAGGTCAGTAGAGTCCTCTTGTTACTTCTCGAGCTGCCTCCGCTTGGAAATTCCTTCTCGCCTGGTTCCGAAAATTTCTTGAGAGGGAGGAAGATCTTAGAGTATTGGCACCCTGATTAGAGAAGTAATTCTCTGAATTCTTGGAAGTAAGAGAGTAGATCCCTATCCTTAGCCGTCTCTCCTCTCTTTTTTCCGGCCTCTCCTCTTTTTAGCTCTCGCCCCTGGTAGGCTATTTATAAGGAGTAGGGGTATAATCGCCCTAAAAATCTAGAAATAGATTGGGTCAATCTGTTTTACATCCGTAAGTAGCCTCGCCGCGAGCTAGAATCAGCTTTTGCGAAGCTAGGAATAGCAAGTAGTGCTGATCTCTTAATCCGCTCTGCTAAATGAGGGATGCGCCCTTGGTTCTTTCCAATAACTGAAAGATTTCTCCTGATCTTCTCACTTGATTGGGAGAATCAAAAGATCATGGCAAACAACTGCCAAATTTGATCTCAATTAGATTTGATCTCAATTAGATTTGATCTCATCTAGAGATTTGATTGGTCAAAGGTAACCATAAAAGACCCGCAGCAGAATTATTGCGTTGAGCTCATGGCGGAGCTGGGAGAAGCATCTGGCGAATTTAAAAGAAAGCTCTTTAGCGGAGCTGGATAACTTTGTACCGAAGCTACCATTACCCTTTTGTGCAGCTGCATGGGGCTTCGAGCGAAGCTAACTCTCTGCGAAATTAACTGATCATTTCTGTGCGAAGTTGTAAGTTAGCTCGCAGCGAGACTATGAAGAAGCTTCCTGCGATGCTAAGCAACTTTGGCTTCTTATGCGAGACTTATCTCGTGGGCTCGTGCGAAGCTAAGTGTTGAGCTAACTTAGTGTCTCTGGACCTGCTTGGGCCTTCTCATGAGCTTTTCTTGGCTTACTGTCTGCTTCACTGGATCAGTAGAGTCCAAGTTATTGATACGTCCCCTCTTAAATGGGTGAAGAACTGGTCGTCGGCTTGTCTGCCACTTGTCTTTTGTAGATGTCAATAAGTTAGACATTGTCCAGGCCAGTTAGGAATCTTGTCTTTTTTAGAGTGTCAACACCTGAAACCGTGGCTTAGGCATGCTTGACTTCAAAATATGACCTATTCTTCTAAGTTGAAGACAGGTACATGTTTATATGAGAAGAGTGACAAGGCTAAAACAACTTGATCCCTTGTTTTTTCTTCTTCAATGTAAAAGGCGTTCGATCGGCTTGATACTAGCCGATAGTGAATTCGTAACCTTGATTCTTCTTTGATACAACCGGTGTTCGATCGGCTCGATGCTGGTTTATGGTTGTATGATCTCGTTAGAGAAAGAGAGGAGCACTCTTTCTACATATCTTGGATCTGAAGGTCTTGATCAGAGGGTAATGTTAACTTGATCATGAGAAGGATATTATCAAGGATAATACTTCTTTAAGAACCTGCCGTTGATTAGCATCATGAGTAAGTCTCCGTCTGAAGTCACAAGGCGATATGCTCCATTTGAATAGACTTTTTCTATCACAAACGGTCCTTCCAATTTGGGCTAAAATTTGCCTTTGGTTTTGTGCGCCATGATCATCGGTCGTCTGACGGCTAAAACCAAATCTCCTTTCTGGAAAACCCTTTGCTTAACCTTCTTATTGAAGGCCTTTGAGATCCGCTCTTGATACAACTCAATATGTTGTTGAGCTTGTAACCGCTTCTCATCTAGGGCTTCAAGCTCTTGAAGACGTAACCAATCATTGTCCTCCTTTGTCATTCTAGTCATCAAGGCGACTCGTAATTACGGCATCTGGATTTCTAACAGTATGACTGCTTCACACCGTATACCAGGAAAAAAGATGTATTGCCTGTCGGGGTCCGAACTGTGGTTCGGTAGGCCAAAGACATTCACTAAGCTTCTCATTCCAGTCTCGCTTATTCGATGAAACGAATTTTTTGAGTAGCTTAATGATTATCTTGTTGAATTCTTCTGCCAAGCCATTAGCGGCAGGGTTATAAGCGCTGATGCCACATTCTGAATCCGGTATCTATCACAGAACCGATAGAATACTTGGCTTGCAAATTAGAGACCGTTATCATGGATGATCCACCAAGGGACACCAAATCGATAGATGACATGGTGTTTGATAAAATTAACCACGTTAGAAGTTTTAACTTCCACCAGTGGTATAGCCTCTGCCCACTTTGAAAAGTAATCGGTTATTGCTAAAATAAACTGGTGACCTTTTGTTGAAGAGGAGCTGGTAGGCCCTATGACATCGATTCCCCACACTTCAAATGGCCACGAAGCAACAGTTGGATGGAGCAACTCTGGAGGCTGATGTATGAAGTCCGTATGGATTTGGCATGCTTTACACCTTCGTGCATATTGGATGGCATCGGCTACCATAGTCGACAATAATATCCAAGCCGGTGTAATCGGTATTTAAGTTTTGGACCTGGCTGATGAGCTCTGCATATGCCGTCATGCACTTCTTTAAGCACTTCTTGTGCTTCTGAATTAGAAAGGCAACGGAGGAGGATACCGTCATATGAGCGACGGTAGAGTGTCTTTACTATTGGATCATAGTAAAAACGGAGAGACCTTCGTCTGATAGATGCCGCTTCTTTAGGGTCATCCGACAGTAAACCATGCAAAGTATAGTCGATGAGGAAAAATCGCCAATCTCTTGGTTCAAGATCCGTCGAGATGTTATAAACCTCTTTAGTTCTCAACATATGTTTGAACAAACAAGGTGTCAAGTAGCTACTGTAAGGTGATATTTGGTGTCGACAGGTAAGGCTAACGTTGTTGCTAGTGCAGCCAGAGCATCGGCCTTCAATAGCCTCCATAATGTTCGGGCGAAACCGGCGTTGTTATTGCTTGACTGGCTTGGCGTCAGGCCTGATGTTCAGACGATGCATGGCTACTTGTGGATCAAGTCCGGGCATGTCTTCGTAGTTCCATGCAAAGACATCTATATACTCCCTTACGAGTGTCATCAATTCTTCTTTCTCCGTAAGTGATAAGCTTTCACTTATAAAAATGGGTTTAGGGTGATCTTGACTACCCAAGTTAATCTGGATCACTTTGTCTTCAGTAGGTGATTCGCATTGTTCGAATCGATTTTCCCACTGGAAATCCAATTGATGGGCCCATGGTTCAACATCAGTGGCTTCTGCCGGCTCCAACTGGCTACTTGAAGTCATATTAACGGTGAGCTCCTCAAACATCGTCCCCACACTGACATCCGACTCCCATTCGGAGGAAGAGGCAGAGCGTGATGGGATCGGTTTGTTATCTTCGGATTGAACCGTTGTAGGCGGTGGAGGTGTTACGTATCCCAACCCCTGACGTGTTTTATCATAGTAATTTGTCGGTTTCCCTTTTGGCACGAAATTACGCAAAAAATTACATCTTCCTTTTTTGAAATTCAGGTCATTCCCATACTGCAGGTTATATCCCGTTTTCTTCATCATACGCTGTGTTGATCGTGCATAATGGAAAAATTGCGGGGTCTCTGAGTCTGAACTTGAATCTGTGGCTATAGACCTTTGCAGTTAGGCTTTACCGAATATTATTGGTGATTGACCCTTTTTGGACGGAGGAACCACTAAACGGATCCTTCTATGCATTCCATAAATGTTCTTGATGTACTTGGTTTATGCAAGGGCATGTGTAGAGAGCTATTCGTAACGGATTCAAACAATTCGACACTCACAGGATAATCAAAGGAAATATTGTCATTAATTACCCATTCGTCCTCATCTTCAGAAAGAGTATTACATTAAGGATTATTAAAATATGTTATAATTGGTTCGCCGACCAAAGTAGTTGGCGTGTCACCTTCAGACTTTGAATCTGCTTCATTGCCACTATAATCGTTGTCAGGCAATGATTCTTTTGATGTTTCACTGACTTCCTGATATAGGAGAGCATCAGTAAAGTAGTTTTTCACCTCTTTGAATGGTTATTTCTCAGCGAAGACAGTTCGTACTGTTGCATCATTTTAACATATTTGAAGCACTGGTACAGAGTAGAGGGAACAGTCCAGTTAGTGTGGATCCAAGGTCGCCCTAGTAACAAGTTGTATGACGTGTCAGCATCAATGACGTAGCACGTCACCTCTGATTTCAAGCTCCCGATTCGGCAACGGAGTCGAATCTTTCCAAGTGGATGACTACTCCCTGCATTAAAATTATATATTGTTGTAGTGGTTGCAGACAACCGATATAGTGGTATGCCAAGGAAGTAGAGGAGCCTTTTGGGTATGATGCTGAGTGCAGACCCTGGATCAACCTGTACCCTTTCAATGCATGTTGAACCGATGTACCCGTGTAGTACAAAGGTCGATCGTGCTTATTATCCCTGAGAAGCATATCCTTAGCTGTGAAAGTAATAGCAGGTACTTTCGGTTGTATGGCATTCAGAGCAAGAGGGCTGAGTGTCACCCCTATGAATTTCTGGCATATGTATCAGAAATGATTCCGAGTTAGCCAGTGCATCCCTAAGTGCTTCTCTTGTCTCTTTCGAGAGACGAAGGAGCTCGTGTATGGTGATACGAGCTGGGATATTAGCCAGCTGGGTCAATATGTCAAAATGAAAATGCATGTTAAGCCCTGGCTTGAAGGCTTCTTCAGGACATGGTCAAATCGAACTTCTTTCTGCTTCTCTTTTCCCATTTTGGAGCGGAGCCGGTGTGGGGATTTGTACTGACATCGTCTGCTGTTGTGTCTCATCAGTAACTTTCTCATACTATTTTAAGTATGATTTTTCGGATCGAGTACCTGTCGGCTGAGGTACATCAGCCTGCGTTGTGCAAGCGTTCTTTTCCCTTCAGAATCGCTAAGAGAAACTGATGTGAGATTGTCATCATCCGGCAAGATAGGGATAACATTGCAAGATTTATCTTTTGACTTGAATTTCTTCGAATCCCATTGTTCGTCTTGGGCAAGGTCTGGGTGTATCCATATGATTTTTCTGTTTCCAATGTCAAGGGAATAAGACCCTTAATATCTTGAGTTTTGACTGAAGGATGCTTTACTTCCAGCCGTGCTTCAGGGATTGGGAAGGTCCCATCAGGTACTGTGACTTTTGGGGTTTTGCTGAACTCGAGGGTCATCATGTTTGCAGTGACTTTCTTTTGCTCTGATTTCAGAGTCAGAACTCTGGCGTCGACTAAAGCTTGAATCTTGTCCTTGAGAACAAAGCACTTATTAGTAGTAGGATGATGAACCATCCTATGAAAGAGGCAATAGTTGGGATCGTTCGTGCGTCCCACTTCATTAGGGCGCCGAGCATCCGGCAGCTTCAATTTATTCCCTTTGTGTAGTAAATGGAATATTGCGACCACCTGCTCGTCTTTAAAGAGTAGTGTTTCGGAGGAAACTTAGACTCTTGATTATTGAAGCCGCTCTTCTTGGCCTTAGAATGAAGGTCTCCTGACAATTCAACGGACATAGTCTCTTTCCCTTTGGCTTGGGAAGACTGCGCTATGTCGCTGCGCCCCTTATTATTCATACCCCATTTGCCTTTAGGGGTAGATGGTTCGAACTTCTTAGCTAACTTTTTGGCTATCTCAGCTTGCTCGACTAGTTCTTTCTAGGTATGGGCTTTAACAGCCCCCATACGAATCTCCACTTGGTCGAGGAAGTTATGCATGCACGTCTGCAAGAGCATGAGCAATGGCATCCCTGCTGGGCACATCAGAGACAAATTTCTGAACCGCTTAATGTAGTCATGGACAGATTCGCCCTTCTCTGTACGGTAGAGAGGAGTTTGTCCATGGTTACCTCAGTGTCATCCTCGTAAAAACGAGAAAGAAATCGAGTTTCTAAGTCGATCCAAGAATTGATAGAGCCCGGAGAAGGCTTTGGAACCAATCAAATGCTACTCCCTTCAAGGTGCCAATGAACAGTCTGACCATAATAGCATAGTTATCTATAACGTTACCGATCTGAGACCAGAAGTAATAGATGTGCTGGTTCGGCGAGCTCTTACCATCATACGTATATAACGTTGGTGGCTTGAATTTTGGTGGGTATGGTACTGAATCCCATTCCAAGGGGTAAGGACGGACTGCCCCTACTTTCTTTAGTTCATCCCTCTGGGTTAGGGATGCGATCTGAGCTTGGATGTCTTTAAGAACTTCAACATCCATAGAAGAACTTTCCTTTGACTTCTCAGTCTTGGGTTGCTCATCGTTATGATGTTCTTCCCATTATGATTACTCCTGGTATTGTTGTTACTCCGGTTAGTGAGGAGTTGGGCGAGCATCTATTGAATGTTGTCTAAGGCTTCTTGCTGAGCCTTGGAGATTTACTCTTGAGCTTCCAACTGTCGACGGAAGTCATCATTACCGTATCAGCCATATGCACCGACACTCTATCTGTTCGTATCGAGCTGACTGTTGCTGAAGAGGCATACCCACTGTCTTCGTCCTCCTCATCAGACCATTGGAATAATCTTCTCATTGATTCCGGTGAGGTTACTGTAGTTAAAGAGGATGGCTGCTCATAACTGTAGGGTATTGCGACCCTAGATCTGGTGTTTCGGAAGACACCTTCTTCGTGCACCAAGACTTGGCCTAAGCCCGGGTTATAGTCCGGATCTGGAGAACTGAAGGGAGGAGAATTAGCACTAGCGGCGCTCGTCTGCCCCATGCGGTTCCCGTCCCCTTCTGATCATATTGACAGATGCAGAGGGCAGATCTGATAGATCTCACGATACGCTCCTTTTGCGATGCTTCACAGGAGCTTGCACCGATAGTCGATCAAAAACTGACTGTCAGTTTGGAGGAGTGTGGGGATTGGTCCTAGCCGGCAATGGACTGAGTGGACCATCACCAACTGACATCCCACTTGTTAACAACAGGAGGGAGAAGTCTGGAGTAATTTCGACTTCCGTTTACTTGCTAAGAACTCTCGCAAGTCGGACCTGGCCGAACTTAAGCGACTTAGTGCAGAGACTCGGGTAGATCGCTCATTGATGCGTTCAGGTAATTTTGACACCACCTTCTTGCTTACAAGCTTTGGAAGCGAAACACAGGATGATGCCTCGTTCTTCTCATCACCGTAGATGTGATTGGCACTAGATAGTGCTTTAGTTTTAGCTTCGCAGCTAAGAACTTTGGGAGCACCCTTAGGCGCTGAAGCTGCATAAGCACCGCTATCAGCACCCAGGGACAATCCCTTAGCTCCGCTGCGAAGAGCGAACTTAACGCTCGAGGAACTGGGCACAATGTGGCGCTTTGTACGCCACCTTGTTGCGAAGGTGGTTAGCACTGCTAGGTGCTTTAGTTCCAGCCTGGGGAATAGGAACTTCGCGCATACCCTGAGGTACTGGTGTTGTGCTTATAACTCCATCAGCAACTTCACTCGTGAGAACGAGGTTGGCGCGAGGAGTTATTGCTCCTGAATTAGGCGAAGGCATAGTTGTCGTTCTAGCCTTGCGGTTAATAGCTTCGGAGAAGCAGGCAGGCATTTTGCCTTTGTCTTTGCGTGATAGGCGAGCCTGTGTGTAGCTGCGCCTGAAGCTTCACACGGAGCTTTCTGTTTTGGCCTCCACATCTGCTTTAGGAGAGGAGATTTAGGTTCGCAGGGAACCTGGCTAGCCTCACGCGAGGCTGAGAGGAGTTGGGAGGAGGCCCGTTTGGTTACTTGCCTGGCTAGGGCTGATTTTGCTCCGAAACCTTGGCCATCGAGACCTTCCTATGCTTCCGTGTGTGGAGCACTGGACTACCTTCAGAGAGCAGCTCTTCGAATTTTCCTTGGTCGAAATGAATGTACAAATTTTTGAAAGTAAGGGCTTAGGATTCTGATCTTCGCATTGCGACGCTGTCTCCTTGTTGCGCCAGAAGACTGATTCCCCCAGCGGAGTCGCCATCTTGTTTTTCATTGATTTTGCAAAGGGGAAACTTACAAAAGAGAACGAGGAGCTAAATTACAAGTAATTGAAAAGAAAATTACAGGTAGATCTTCTCTGAGATTTCTGAGAAAATGTGTCAGTAGGAATCTGATCAGCGCGCGATCACTTTATCCCTTTGACAATGCGATCAGTCAGATAATCGAACTGCCTCCGCTTGGGAATTCCTTCTCGCCTGATTCTGAAAATTCCTTGAGAGGGAGGAAGATCTTTGGATTATCACCCTGAATTTATCCTTGTAGGATTAGAAAAGTAATTCTCTGAATTCTTAGAAGCGAGAGAGTAGATCTCTTGTTGGCTTAAGCTTTGAAGCCACCAAGAAGCTTATACTTTTCAAAGCCTCTTGGACTTGAATCTTTTCAAGACCCTGAGCTTAGCCTTGGAAGCGAGAGAGTAAATCTTTAATCTCCTCTCTCTCCTGGCCCGTCTCTCCTCTCCTTCTTGTGTGCCTCTGGTAGGCTATTTATAGGGAGAACAGGGATATAAGCGCCCTCTAAATCTGGAAACAGATTGAATCAATCTATTTCGCATCCGGAAAGTATCCTTGTTGTGAGGCTAGAAACAGCTTCTGCGAATCTAGGAATAGCATGTAGCGCTAATCCCTTGATTCGCTCTGCTAAATGAGGGATACTCCCTTGATCCTCTCTAGTTAATTGAGAGATCTCCCCTGATCTTCTTACCTGATTGGGAGAGTCAAAAGATCATGGCAGGCAACTATCAAATTTGATTTCAATCAATATGATCTCATCTGGAGATTTGATTTCATCTGAAGATTTGATTAGTCAAAATGACTATAAAAGACTCGCAGCGGAGTCGTTGCGTTGAGCTCATAGCGGAGCTGGGAGAAGCTTCTGGCGAAGCTAGAAGAAAGCTTTCAGCAGAGCTAGATAAAACTTGTGGTGAAGCTACCAGTCAACCTTTTGCGCGGCTGCGTGGAGCTTCGAGCGAAACTAACTTTCTGCGGAGTTAACTGAGCATTTTCAGGCGAAGCTGTAAGTTAGCTCGCAGTGAGGCTATGAAGGAGCTTCCTGCGATGCTAAGCAACTTTTGTTTCTCATGCGAGACTTATCTCGTGGGTTCGTGCGAGACTAAGTATTGAGCTAACTTAGCGTCTCTAAACCTCCTTGGGCCTTCTCACGGGCTTTTAAGGACGATCTTGGCATATTGTCTGCTTTACTGGATCAGTAAAGTCCAAGTTGCTGATTCGTCCCTTTGAGATGGGTGAAGAATTAGTTGTCGGCTTGTCTGCCACTTGTCTTTTGTAGATGTTAACAAGTTAGATATCGTTCAGGCCAGTTAGGAATCTTATCTTTTTTAGAGTGTCAACACCCTAGATGCCAGATGGTAGGAAGGATCTCAAAACGAGATATGATGCCCCTCAACCTAATTCTAGAAATAGAACTCTTTGATGTTTGGGGCATCGACTTATGGGTCCATTTTCTAATTCATTTGGAAACTAATACATATTGGTTGTTGTGGACTATGTGTCCAAGTGGGTAGAAGCCATTCCAATTAAACTAATGATAACAAAGTTATCATAAAGTTTTTGAAAGAGAACATTTTCTCACGCTTCGGAACCCCTCGTGCTATCATCAGTGATAATGGTACTCACTTTTGCAATAGATCCTTTGAAGCTCTTATGCGAAAGTATGCCATAACTCACAAGTTGTCCACACCTTATCATCCTCAAACCAGTGGGCAGGTTGAGGTCTCCAATAGACAAATCAAGCTTATTTTGGAGAAGACTATGAACCAAAATCGAAAAAATTGGTCCACCAAACTTGTAGACGCCCTTTGGGCCTACAGGACCGCTTTCAAGACGATTCTAGGGATGTCTGCTTATAGGTTAGTCTTTGGGAAGGCTTGCCACCTACCCGTTGAGTTAGAGCACTGAGCCTTATGGGCAATCAAGCAGTTGAATTTCGACTTGACTAAGGCCGGTGACCTTCGGAAATTACAAATTTCTGAAATAGAGGAATTGAGAAATGAGGCCTAAGAAAATGCTAAGATCACTAAAGATGGAGTTAAGACTTTTCATGATAAACACATCATAAGAAAAAACTTTGTCCCTAGACAAAAAGTCTTAGTCTATAATTATAGGCTTCATCTTTTTCTAAAAAAATTAAAATCAAGATGGACTGGGCCATTCGTTGTAAAAATCGTGTTTCCATATGGTGCTGTAGAGATCAGTGACTCCAAGAATGGAAATGACTTTAAGGTAAATGGTCAGCGCCTTAAATCTTTCTTGGAATCGGTGCCGGTAAATGAAACGGCTATGGGTCTTTTCGACCCAGTATATCGGTAACTTTCCTCTTTTGCATTCTATTTCATGCATCTATACATTTCTTTCATACATTGGGGATAATACGTGAGATAAGTGTGGGGGAGGGCTTTAACATGACTAATATAATATGAAAAAAAGAGAAAAAAGTATTTATAAAAAAACTTTTTGAAAGAAAAGAATAATATTTTAATATATTTTTTGTAAGAAATTAAGTCAATTTTAAGGAATAGGAAAACATAATTAGGATTTCTTATACTTGGTCAAAATAAGATGACTTGTTTGATTTTCAGGATTAGGAAGAAAATTGATGAAAGTAATTTAGACTTGATTTTTACCTTGAAGAAATATGCACACCTTATACACTTACACACTTAGGGTTCAAAGACAAAGATTCTTATGCCTTATAAAAAAAAAAAGAAAAGAAAAAATATATATATGTACATCTATGAAAAATAAACAAATCTAATTATTGATTATCTAGGTGCTTTGGCCTAAGAAAGCCTTGGTATTTATGCAAAAGATAATTAGATGAGTTTGAAATATATATATATATATATATATATATATATATATATATATATATATATATATATATATATATATATATATATATATATATATATATATATATATATATATATATATATATATATCCTCTGATTAAGCTGGGCATTTGTGCCTCGTGAAGCATAAGTATTCACACCTAAAAGGGGTACATTTTATACATAAAGACCCTTGGTTTCGTGGCCTTGTCTGCTCGAGTGTTTAAGTCCTTAGGGGTGTTTTCTCACCTGGTGCCCTAAGACTGTCTGGTTTGGGTGTCACCGACTAAAAGCTCGTTACATGGGCAGATTAGAAAGCCTAATGGAATTGAGGAATAAATACCACCAAAAATAAATATAAATAAGGTATAGGAGTTAATGTTAAAGAACCCTTAGTCAAACTTTACGGTCACAAAGGTGCATATGACTCAGGGTAAAGTAATAAACTAGATGAGAAACACAATTTGACTCCTTACTTTGATTGATGACATGTTTTTGAAGAGACTAAGTTTAGGAATGAAAAGTTTGATATTCCTATAACTTATAAACTACTTGAACTCTTATAAATATACTTCAAATATTTTCTATCTTTTCAAAATGCTTTTCGAAAATACTAACATTTTTTCTCTTTCTTTATGGATTTTGTGGGTGCAATCTACTGAAAACCCTCATAAGACAAAACTTGTCCTCTAGGGGTAGCCTAGAGGTTTAACGGCTTGTTGCACATGCTCAGTGCAATCGAGTGACCTGCGAAAGTGGTCTAATAATTGATTAGAATTAGTTTTGATGTTTTGCTCGAGGGCGAGCAAAAGATAAGTGTGGGAGTGTGATCGGACACATATATTGCATATATATTGTCACATTATCATGTTTATTATCTAATAAATCCTATAAATAAGTTTTATTTTTCTTTATAAAATGCAGGCCCATTGCTAAATGAAAGGGAAGAGAAACGAGCCCAAAAGCCCATCAAAATTCTGACTTAATTCAGAATTAATTCAAAATCAAAAGATCAAGACAGATCATGGCAAATCAGAGAGGTTGAAAACCGGTTAAAATGAATCTTTCAAATCAAGTGGTTAAAGCCAAATATCAAAGGTCGTTTCGTCAAATCCTGGAGCTGAAACGGGAAAACCAGCAGGAGATAAAGGGGAATCACCAAGCGAGGAAATACCACCAACCAGGTGTGGCCATCTGGCCAGACCATGGCCGCGGAAATGCGGCCAAAGCCACATTTTCGCGGCTTGGTTGAAGTGAAAAAACACCTAGAGGGGGGTGAATAGGTGTAAGTGCTAATCTAAGAAACTAAATACAAACTAAGTGCGCTAAGTGCGGAAGCTAATGCAAATTATGCACAAACTAATACAATACAACAAGTGTAGCCGAATTCCCCTTGCGAGGCTCTGGACTAACTCCCCTTGATTCCCCTTGGAATGGGTTGAGGCGCTATGTGAAGCTCTTGTTGGATGAGTACAAGTTAGGCACACACACAAGCAATCCAAGCAATATGAAATATGTGCACACACAATCAAGCCAAGCAATCAAGGATAAATTACAATATGAAAGATGCAAGGCAACACAAGCAATGTATATAATATGAATGCTATGAAAGTATGATGCTTGTATGAAATGATGCTTTGCACAAATGTAAAGAGAGAGAGTTAGAGAGACAATGGATCAAAACGCAAACACCAAGATTTGTTTCGAGGTTCGAGCACCTGCTCTACATCCCCGCCTACACCACCGTGTAGGATTTCCACTATCTCAACTCCCACCGAGGGAACCTCTACCAAAGAGGATTTCTTACAACTCTAGGAGTACCAAACTCCTCTCTCAAACAACAACCTCCTCACAACCGAGGGTTAGGCCCGTAGCCAATACAACAACCAATCCACACACCTCTACCGAAGAGGCTCACAACCAAACACTATCACCTCTACCTAAGAGGGATCCATAACACAGTCACCCGATCACCTCTACCGAAGAGGGATTCACAAGTATAAGGGTGTTTACAACAATGAGGTTTACAACAAACAACCTCAAACACTTCTCTTTCTTTTTCTCTTATCTTTTCCACAAAAACAAGATCCTAATAGTTTAGGATAGAAGATAGCTCAAGTGTGGAAACAAGTATTTTTGGAAACAAGCAACAAAGAAAAATCTTTGGGAAAATACTTGCAATATGATAGAATTGAAGATCTAAGCAAAAATCCCAAAACCTATTTTTCTTTGATTTTCCAAAAACCCAAAACAAATAAAGATGAGAAGTTTTTGCACTTAAAACTCTTTTGAAAACTCTTTTAAACACCTCAGAAAACTGGAAATTTTTCTCTTGGAAAACTTGGCCAAAATCCCCAAAGAGATGGGGTTTATATAGCCCCTATACAAAACTAGCCGTTAGGCTGAGTTGGCAGTCTGACAGACTGCCGGTCGACCGGTCCGGTCGACCGCCAACGGTCAAAAATGTGATCGTTGGGCAATAGCGGTCGACCGGCCCGGTCGACCGAAACATCCTGAGAGCAGAACTCTCATCTCGGTCGACCGGCCCGGTCGACCGGCCCAGAGACTCCAAAACGTGCACAGACTTGTGCACGTCGGTCGACCGTCCCGGTCGACCGGCCTATGGTGCGGTCGACCGGTCCGGTCGACCGACTTGGCCTGTCAGCCAGTCCTCAGTTCTGCACAGATACGGGATTTGAAAATAGGTCTTTTCACTCAATAAAAATCCCATAAAATCATAGTAAATCTAAAAAATAGTTTTAATCACAATAAAACTGTTTTTCTAAAAATATGTTTTTCTAAAACTTGTTTTATCATTTTACTTTGATAACCAAACTTGTGATAAAAATTTCAAGACATATATCAATCATATCAATTCATTTTTGTGTCTTGCCAATTTATCAAAAACAAAACTTGTATTTTTATCAAACTTGATTTTTCCAAAACATGAATAGGATAGTCAAAATAAGTTTGTCTAGCAAGTTTAAAGCATAGTAAACTTGTTTGGATCTGTTATTCACGAAAACCAAAAACCAAATCATGAAACGTGTGTGTTTTGTGCACTTGAGCATATCAACTAAACTAAGCTTTACAAATGGATCTAAAACACTATCTAAACTAGGATACTAAAGTCTTCTTGACGATCTTTATCTTCAAGTAGACTCGGTCCAAACTCCGTGATTCTCCAAGTGCAAAGGTATGATCTTTAAGCTTTGGCACCGGAATCATCATGAATAGCTTCTAATCATCTTGTTGAAGCTAATCACCAACCTAATATCCTGTTATGATCTGAAACTTAGAAACACAAGAATATTAGTAAACATAACTACATGAGTGTTGATCATCATCAAAACTAGAGTGGAAGGCCATTGGGCCAACATGAAGTTGTTGGGGGAGCGTTTGCTCCCCCTATCTTCGTACGCCCTCCCCCGTTTGGTTTTTACCTATAAATACTGTATTTTTTTAGAGAAAAAGAGACCGAAAATTAGTTTAAGTTTTTCTCTTTGTTTCTAGGGTTTAGGTTCTTTGTTAGATAGTGTTGAGAAGTTGTATATTTGTTTTCTAATTTGTAGTTCATTTCAAATACCAGTGAGAGAGAGAGAGAGAGAGTGATTGTAATCCGAAGATTAAAGTAATATCAATAAAAGATCGAGCTTTCTCTTCTTCTACTCAAATTCACGGGTATGTCTTGCTTTATTTACATATCTTATTTTTTGTCTTCCATGAGTAGCTAAACTTGTTCTCTGGGCTCACTATCATCCCTCTCTTTGATTCCTCTTGTTTTGAACGGTTTTGATGTAAAGAACCCAACAGAATCATATGTATGCCTTAAACTAAGCCTTTCTTCTTTAAAAGTGTTCTTGAAGGCACATGAGGATGGGTTTGGATTTCTAAACTTCTGTTTCTTTTAAATATCACTTGAACTTGGTTTTATTTCATACTTGAAAGAAAAGTTGATGACTTAACATTCAGTTCAAGAGGATTTCTTAAAAAAAGAGTTAAACTTTTTCAGACTATCTTATTTGTTTTGCTTAAGACTTTCGAAACTAAAGCTTAAGTTTTTGCCTATAATCAAGTTGAGGCACTAAGAATTTCAAGAGAAGAACACATCGTCGAGTAGTAAGATAGTGAGCTCAGATCTTTTTTCTATATTAAAAACCACCAAACAATCTTCAACATTTTTTTTTAAAGATCACCTTTTCCAAAACCTTCTCTAAGTTTTCAATTTTTCTTTTAAACATTTCCTTACTCTCCATTTTCTTTTTAAATATAAAAAAACAAACGTCATTCTTTGCTTTCTAAACAAAAACACCGAAAAGCTTTCATCGCATTCCTCCTCGTGGACACGACCCGTTAGCCCAAAGCTAGACGGTAATTTTTATCACTTTCGTTTTACAATTAGGAAGGTTAAGAGAGAAATTTTACTAGTTAAGCTATCCCAGAACTCTCATCTCTTATGTGAGATGGGCTCTCCGTAAACACAAACAAGATTCTAGACTGGTAGTCCCATTACCAATTGAATCTCTACCACAACAAAGTTTGGGAAGATGAGGTAATCTTGAGAATGTAGATGTTGTTCTTGAGGAGCTAAAGACCCTCGAAATAGCCAATAGATGGAACTATGAAGTATTTGGTGGTGCTAAGATCCCTGATGGTGTTAATGGACTGGATCTCATTTGATTGTGTTTTCAAGATGAAGGTGATGATGGGTGAAGTGGAGTGGAGGAGAGATTTCAAATTACTGATTGATGACACACTCCTACACACCGACAATTCCATGCTAGGAGCCTCATTAATTCTGGCAGGAATGTACAACAGTTTTTGCTATGTTGTTGTTCGAAGCACTAGTTGGAATATGACAAAAAGATTTCGTGTGTCACTTTTGCTTTTAAAATTTTTTTATTATCACACTAAAACTTCATATATAATTTTAAAATAAGGCTATTTAAATAATTTAAAAAAACTCTCTCTCAGTTTAAAATCACTCAAACTATATATTTATCTCTATTTCATCCTTATTTCAAACCACTAGCTAACTAATTACTCTTTATGTATATTTAGTGTAAATACAGCTACTCTCTTTCTCTTTTTTATCTTTATCTAAAACCTGTCTTTATCTTCTTCTTTCTATCCAACAAAAGATATTCTTATCAGCAAACACTTTCTCTTATTCTTTTTTATTCTTATTTGCAAGCTCTCTCCCTCTTCTATCGTATTTTTCTTTAATTCAAAAATATTTTTATCTAGAAACTCACTTCCTTATCTTTTTTTGCTTGTTTTTATATGTTGATTATCTATTTCTTTTTTAATCCTAAAAATCTTTTTTTCAATCTTTCAATTTTCCCTCACACGACCTGACCTGAATGGGAAATCCAAGTTCTCTCTCACCCACCCTACTCTTCCTTCATTGTGATTCATTGGGTTTAGTAATTCCTTAGGAATAAATTTCTCATGAATTTCATGTTTGGTTTCAACTAATCTGATGCCATTCTTAATCTATGTTCACAAATCAAATCAATTATTCCAGTATGTACTTTTGTCATGATATGTTTTTTTTTTCTTTTTACAATATTTTTAAACTTAAGGTTCTTGAAAATTCTTGATGGTAATTATAATTCAAAACTTGACATTATTTAATATCTTTTAGCTTGATCAAGTTTATAATTCTGATATACTTGAGTGAATTTATAATTTTGGTATACATTGTGAATATTATCATAAAGATCTTGATTTCTTTTTTTAAAAAAAAGTGTATACTTGTTAATTTGATTTGTTTTATTCGTGGTTATGATTTTATTGTAGGTTTATTGGATAGGCAAAACATAAAGAAGCTGGAGAGTCATTTGATTTATATATATTTTTGATGTTTTTATCTAATTAATAGTCAAAGATTACGGTGATGCTTAATGGGTAGAAAAATATGTTACTTCTTTTTTCTTAATTAACCTTTAGTCATTCAAGATAACTATTATCTTAAAATTATAAATTGTATCTAATTAATAATTTATTTATGAGTTTCACAAATTCTATATTTTCTCCTCTTACAAAAATAAGTAATATTTTGTACAACTTGGAAATCATGAAAAATTAAGACTTTTAATAAGTATATATTATTTTATAATAACATTTTATTTTATATCTCTTTAAAATAAACTATTTAGTCATTAAATTTTAGGCAATATATATTAATTTATACTTAGCAGTATTGCTCACCAAAGTCTTTTTCTTAAAATGTGCATAAAACGTGCTCGGTATTCTAGCTTTAATCCAATTCAAATTCACCTAAGTTTTGTTTTTATTCATTAACTAGTTTTTTGGCATGTGGAACACACATGCACTTAAAATGGACATGCATGATTTATGTGATTTTTAAGGAATTAGTATACCAAGCACGTACGATGCACGTTGAGAAATAATAAAAAATTAATAATAAAATATGACTATATATTGGTGCTTATTAATTAATATTATCAAATAATCATAAATATAAAAAAACTTTCACTACAAACACCTATTTTGTTTCATAATTAGAAAAAAAACTCAGCCCCATTCACGTCAGCATAAATTGATTCCTCCCAACTACTACTTCTTTATATATTTTCATTTTCTCTTTTACCCTTCCCCATCATCCCCGACGCTACTCTCCCCTCAACCCTGACTCCGACGCAAAATAATTCATGGGTCGACCTTTTTCAGATCTCGTTTGTTCGTGCTCGTGATGAGTTTTATTTATGTTTGTGCTTGATGTATTTTTTAAATCTGGAAAGCATTAGGCATGAACTAATTGTCAGTGAATGGGGGTCTATTGATGTTGGTGATGTTGATATGAGGACTACGACTATGCTCACAATACTTTAATAAATACTCAAAAACAAGGCATTCTTATGTGGACTGCGACCATGCCGAATCCTAATAAAGAGGACTGTGATCATGGTCGTAGTCTAGACATGTACTAATAAAGAGAACTACAATCATGATTGCAGTTCTCAGAAATAAGTCATTTTTGTGAGGATTGCGTTCATGGTCGAAGTCCTCAAAAATAAGACATTTTTATGAGTGTGATCATGGTCGCAGTCCTTAGAAATATTTTTTGTAAGAAGTGCGATCATGATCGTAGTCCTCTATATACCAGTTGTTCGCATTTTCGAAGCATCTATTTTTTTGAAGCAATTATTGTACGGCATTTGCGTTTCACCACTGATGAGCATTTCTGCGCTTGACACTTGGGCACACATGATTGGTTTAAAAAGGAGGTTGCTGAAGTGAATAAAATTATGAAGTTGAGTTTTTTTTAAATTACTATTTGACATAGGGGGTTGTAGCAAAATCCCCTTAACTATAATATAAAATGTTATGTTATTTGTTTTATAAAAATTATGATTTATTTAAGACTATAAGATATGTAAAAGATGATAAAGTCAATGTTAAATTAATATCCATTTAAATATGGACATGATACATAGCTTATCTAAGGCAACAAATTTTTTAAAAAGTTATAACAAATTGGTATATATCATGTGCTTATCCCAAAAGAAATCAGATATAGAAAACATAATTCATAAAATTATAATTTTCATATGAATTTTTCAAAATTAATATACAATTGTTAGAGTATGTACTCAAATAATATCAAATATAAAGAAATAATAGTTGGTTAATTATGATTGTATATAAGGATAAAAAGATAGAGATAAATATTTAGTTTGAGTGATTTCAAATGAGAGAAAGTTAGCTTAGTATGTGTGTGTGTGTGTGTATACAATATATATATAATATATATATATATATATATATATATATATATATATATATATATATATATACACACACACACACACACACACATATATATACACACGTGTGTATACACACACACATACATATATGTATATGTGTGTGTAGAGAGAGAGCCGCCAGCTGAGAGAGCCTCTCATCCAGCGGTCACGTGACGTAATATGTGCCACAGATCAATTGGGTAATCTTCATAAAAATTCCGCTTTTAGAAATAACTAAAATTACTATAAGACCCTGCTGTTCAAATTGACAGTTTTTCTTGGGATGAGGTTTATATTCTCTATTATTATTTTTTCTCTCATTATTCTCTCTCTGTCTCTCGTGCTCATTCAAATTTGGATTTTGATTTCGTAGACAGTGTTGATTTTAGAAAAGCGTGATCAGATCTTAATTTGAGTTCGCAGACCTAAATTTCATCTATTAGATCTCCATCGATCTCTCCATCTCAACATATTATCTTCTTGTATCCTATCTCTCTCGACCTGCCCTTTTTGATGACGAGCCCCAACCATAATTCATCTCTCGCCACCCCTATCTTCATGTTCAATTCATCAACGAACGAAACAAATATAGCAAGAGGGAGAACTTTGGATGTTGAAGCAGAGGTTAATTTTTTTTAGATTTCTTTATTATTTTGTCATTGTAGTGATAATGTGACATTAATCACGTACGTAAAATAATTTGAATACTTATTTATTATTTTTTAATATGTCGATATTATGTTTTTGTGGAATGCGACTTAGCTCGCCACTTTTAATAAAACAAATTATCAATTATTATAAACTGTGACCTTAGTCGCAGTCTTCATTTATATTAGGCCTGCGATCTTAGCCGCAGTCTCTTATTATATTAATGTTGTGTTCTTTGTAACAGTCATTTAACTTGCTGTTTTAAACATTTACATCATTTTTTTGTTTTTCTATGCATTTTTTCATTATCACTGAATTGATTTTTTTATTCACAGAGAAAATTGTATCAGACTATAGCAACTAAGAAGAAAGCAGTTCATTTTACTAAGAATATTTTGAAATGAATTCTATCATGTGTAATTCATATACATGACATGAATTATTTCTTTTCACAGAACTTTTTGTACCATTTTTATGTTTTTGTGAGGAATGCGACCAAGGTCGCAGTATAAATATAAAAAGGATCTTACTGAGTTGTGATCATAATCACAATTTACTTATATTTTATATATTTGTTCTTCACTGTGACTGTTGTCACAATTTTAATACAACAAGAAATTTGTATTTCTGTTACACACATCGTCCGTAGTCGCATCACTTTTACTTTATCCATATGATATTTACTATTGTTTAGTAAGGATTGCGACCAAGGTTGCAGTATCAGGGTAGACAGATTTTAATGACTGCGACTAGGGTCATAGTCTAATATAGGATTGAAAGTTATGTTATACGAGGATTGTGATCATGATCGCATTGCTAATCTAGTTTGATAATATATGAACGTATGTGTACTGCGACATTGGTTACAGTTCTAATGTACAATGAGAACTAAGATTTCTGAGTACATAATGCAACCATAATCACAGTTCATTTAAAATTGTATGAGTTTACGGTGCAATATGACTCAATTTTTGTAGTACATAAAATATATTTGTCATCAAATTATTACGTAAATTATACAACGTATATATGAGGAATGCGATCATGGTTGCAATCTTTATAAAACCATCTTTTCAAATTGGATAGTGTGTTGGAAGGATTCGCTATAATTATTACGTAAATTATATAACGTATATACGAGGAATGAGACCATGGTCACAGTCTTTATAAAACTATATTTCCAAGTTGGATGGTGTGTTGGAAGAAAATACTATAATTATTACGCAAGTTATACAACGTATATATGAGGTCTGCGACCATGATTGCAGTCTTTATAAAATCATCTTTTTTTTTAAGTTTCGTGACCACTGCGAAATAAAAAGCATGACAGATACATAGTTGTACACGTAATTGAAGAATATTTTCAAAAAAAAATCTATTTATAACATATTATATGATCATAAAGAGATCTTTATAAAAAATAAGCATTATAAAGCTCCAAAAAAAAAAGACAAACAAAAGTGATTACTAAAGAACAGAAAATCTTAGTCCTCATCATAACCATCATAATTAAAATCGTCTTCTTCATTCTCCTCGCTTTCCTTTTCTTCTCCCTCGTCAACCTCCTTGCTCTTCTCCTTTTTTGGAGAGTATTTTGGTTGATCGATAAACTCCTAAAATGGGTCGCTGTAGCAAGTTCTTCCTTCATCCATATCGAGAAGAATCTCCAGAGGACATGGTTGAAGAAAGCGTGCCTTTAGCATCAGAGGACATACTTTTATCAAACATGTCTTCATCAAGTGGCATAGGAATAAGCTCCTCCCCATGCCCCAAAAAAACTTAATCCTCCTTATGAAGAGTAGGATCAGAAGCAACATTACTTCACAGAAGGAGATAGCCAAAAGGAGAGAAGTCCAAATTGCTATCAGATTCACTTGAGTCCCCTAGAGAAAGAGGACCAGTGGAAAAAAACTGAAGTTAAAATTAGATTGTTCAAAGAAAGAATATTAGGAAGACATGATTCAAGGATAAATTGCTTGAGGAAGTTTAGAAATCAAAGCGAAGTGGAAGAGAACAAATATTTTTCTTAGAAGTCAGATCTTTAATATATATTTTTAAGTCACAACAAAAAGGCCAATAGTCTGAATCGACATTTATAGTAATAATAAATATTAGAGGTGGCGGTTCGGTATTCGAAGAAAAGATAAAAAACAATTAAATATTTAATTGAAGCAGTTATGGCGGGAAAATCCCCAGAGTACCTTTTTTTCCAGAAATTTATGATGTGAACTAAAAATTAGCTTTTTAAAGAATGTTTCTTTCCAGTTTTTTAATTTTCGTATGATGCGCCTCTTTTCTTTATCTAAATTAATTTTACTAGTATTTTTTGAAACGCTCACTCTATCACGGTAGGTAGGATATTAATGACTGCGACTATGTCGCAGTCATAATATAGTGTTTTATAAATTGTGTTATACGAGGACTGTTATCACGGTCGTAGCGCTAATCTACTTTGGTAGCATTCAGTGTTGTTAGGGTTGCTACCTTTGCAGCATTTTATAAATGAAAAAAATTCTATAATATGTGGATTGCAATTAAGGACTATGACTAAGGTCGCATTACTTAATGATAGCAAGTTTTATATATTATTCTTGTATTGCGAACTTGATCACAATTCATATGTGCAATGAGAACTAACCATTTCTGAGTTCATATTGCGGCCATAGTCGCAACTCATTTAAAATGACATTTCTGAGTAAAATTTGACTGCCAGATTTTTGTCTCAGTTATGACAATATCTAATTTATAATTAACTACAATCATGATCACAATTCTTATTATCAGTAAAAAGAAGTTATACAAGACTCTAACTGAGTATTTCAAACAGCTTATTTTTCAAAGACTGCAATTTTGATCGCATTTAAAAAACAGAAGTTATACAAGACCGTGATCAAAGTCGCATTATTCTATACAACATAATTTTGAAAGATAGCGATTTTGGTCGCAGCATTCTTAAATAAACAAATTTAAAAAAAACTCAAATTCACAGTCTATAGCTTTAAATATTTATAAATAACTTATTTTTAAAATTATTAATTTCAAAGATTGCGACTTTGAGTCGCAGTCTTCTTTAAAGAAACAAAATTAAAAAACTCAAATTCCCAAAAGTTTGAAATATTTTAAGAACCGCTTTTTATTCCAAATAATATTTTCAAAGACTGTGAGTTTGATCGCAATTTTTTTTAAACAAATAAATTAAAAAAAGGCTTAAAGTCACAATCTACAGTTAAACTGTGATAAAATCGCTTTTTTACTCCAAATTAGTATTTTTTTTAAATACTACGACTTTGATCGCATTCGTTATAAAGGAAATGTTTTTGCTCGATAATTTCTGCAATGGAAATTTCTCTGAAAATCACAAATTTGTTTGCTCATAAAATTTTCATAAGATGAGTTTTTGTTGGGTTAGAAGTAAAATTTAGGATCTTTTGGTCAATTGGTATTGTAAAGTGATTGATGGTTTTTTAGCATAATTTTTTGGCTTTGTTACCGCATACACTCTGCCACAGATCTGTGGCACATATTACGCCACATCATCGCCGGCTGAGAAACTCTCTCAGCTGGCGGCCGAGGTATAGAAACCCCATATACATATATATATATATATACATACATATATATATATATATACATACATATAATATATATATATATATATATTATATATTTAAATTATTTAGGTATTTAAATAGCCTTGATTTAAAGTTTTATTATAACAATGAAAAAAAATTTCAATGTGGGCAAAAGTGACAGACGGAATCTTTTTGTCACGTTCCAATTATTGCTTTTTATAATAGTATAAATATATATAGAAAAGTAGTATAGATATGTGTGAGTTCTTTCAAACACAATTTTTTTTCTATCTTTAAATTGTTTTATCTGCAAATTTAATAATTTTGTCTTTTATGCATCTACCTTATAAGTTACAGTATATAGTAATACAATTAAATGTAACTGAAAAGATAACGACTAAAATTTTGATATGATGCATCCAAAGGCTACCTCTTCCTGCAACTAATATGAATTTTAACATTGTTTTTTTTTCATTCCCTATCCTTTTTATTCCAATTGTTTTCTTTTTGTTCAAGAGTTTTTATTTTATTTTTAAAAAAATTCTCTTTCTTTTTCAAATATTATTCTACTTTTTTCTCTTATTTTTTCTCAGACTTTTTATTTTATTTCTTTCTTATTATTTCACTTATTTTCTTTTTAGATATCTTCTTTCATTGTTCAGTTGTTTTATTCTCTTTCATAATTTTATTTTATTGTGTATTTTTATTCTTTTTTTCTAAATTTTTCTTTTCCTTTTTAAGAAATTTTCTTCTTTTCTTCTTTTCCTTTTCTGTAAGTTAGACTGAATATTATTTTCGTCATATTTAATTATTTGTTCTTTATTTGTGTATGAAAATAACTATATCTTATATTGAATAGATGAATATAATTTTTCTAAGTAAATAGCTCAAATAAAAAATAAATAGATCTGCATATTTAATTAGGTATTACTTAAATTAATAAAGACTTTATCTTCATAGCGCATGCACTTTTCTAATATAATAGAGTTAAATTTATCTATTATTTATAAATTTTATATGCTATTATAATTTGAAATTATACATGTGAGCCAATGGCTCAACTTTCTCTAAGAAATTGGTGTTACTAATGACTATGTTGACTTTTTTCTATAGAATAATTTAATTTAAGATATATATTTTATTTAATTTTATTTTTTAATGAGATATATGTAGGTTCTATGTACGTACCAAATACAAGTAGTATAATATTGAGATTTGAAACTTGACGTCTCTTAAAAATTATTGAACAAAATATTGCAACGTAATAATGGTCTACAATATGCGCGCAAACGAAAGTATCTTTTGAATCTGCCTCCTCTTATTATTTTTATTTTGAACTATTTTTTTAAATTATGTGATACGTACAAATGCATCAGCACTTAAAATAAAAATGTATAATATTTTGTGATTTCTAAGAAATGTGTGAGAGATTTAATACATATTTTTTTCTAAATATTTAAGTCCTATGTAAGTAGTAGGCTGTTTGTTTCGCATAAAATGCCGTAATTCGTAAATGACTTACAATCCAATGATAACTACAGTGATTGTTTGGACTGTAATTCGTAAAAGTCTTACGCAACCCAACTACCACTCACTTGCAACCCAATTACCACTCACTTATAACCCACTTATAGTTAATTTTGTGGTCATGCAAATTTGTATTATTTTTTATATTATTATTATTATTTTAATATTTAATATTTTTAGTATTTATTTGTAATATTTAAATTTTTTAAATCACCAAACAGTTAATTTTATTATCAACTTTTCTACTTACGACTTACATATTACGATAACTAAACACCGTAATACACAATTCTTCTCTCACTTACAATTTTATATTACCAACCAAATAACGTAAAACTTACATGCGTGTAACTCATTTACAACTGTAAAATAGTTTACCACTTTTGACTTATAAATTACGGCCATCTACGATAACCAAACAAACCTCAAACTCAAGCAGTCTGGACATTGATGTCACTTGAAAATATATGTACAAGCAGTGATATAAAAGTGTTTGGTTGCAAGGAAATGGGCGGAAGTAAGAAAATGGGAAGTATAATTGCTCACTTTCTATCTATCCAAGCACCGAAAAAGGAAAATGAGAAAACCCTTTTCCTTTTCTCATTTTCCTTTTACACAATTACTTCCTCACTTCCAGGGTGCTACAGTTAATTTTGTGGCTATGTAAATCTCATTTATAATAAATTGTAGCTCAAAACAGTTAATTTTGTAGTTATGTAAGTCTCATTTATAGTAAATTGTAGCTCAAAACAGTTAATTTTGTGGTCATGTAAATTTCAATTTGCATTCTAATTATAATCTAATTTTTAATATTATTTTTGTTGGAAAGAGAGAGATTTTTACTGAGGGAGTTGACCTGGACCGTCAAGGGATAGTCGAGGAAGTCGGCGACAAGAGACGATGGAAGAAACAGCAGAAAACAGCAGCAACAGAAGTATCTGGCAGGGTTCGGTCGACCGGCCCGGTCGACGAAGTGCACGACGTGCACAGGCCAGGGAGCGGTCGACCGGCCGGTCGACCGAGAAGCCTGACTGTAAACAACCCAACTCTCGGGTTTTCTGGGTCGACCGCCCGGTCGACCGGAAGAGGAAGTCGGTCGACCGGCCGGTCGACCGACAGACGGGTTTGGGCGTAAATCTGCTGCTCCGCAGATTTGGGTATTTAAGGCTGTTTCTGGTTTCTAGGGTTTGTAAGCAATCACAAAGGCTGCGGGAAAAGTAAGGCTGCATCTCTCTTGCATTCAAAGAGGTTGCTAGCAAGTTGTAACCCTCCTCAAAAGTAATAATCTCTCCATTGATTGCCCCGAGGACGTAGGCATTCAGGCCGAACCTCGTTAAATCGTGTGTTTTTGTGATTGTGTGTTCTTCTCTTGTGATTTCTGTGATTTTGGGTGTTCTTTGTGGTTGTGGAGATTGTGTGATTCTCTGTTGGTTGTTGTCGGCGCGCACAACAAGTGGTATCAGAGCATCCAGGTTACGCTTGGGATTCTGAGGATTCGAAGGGTTCCAGATCTGATCAGGTGGAGATCGTGTGTCGATCTCAGGTCAGAGGTATTGGTGTTCTAGGAGATCGTGTGTCGATCTCAGGAGGACGCAAGGAGGGCTCGTTGAATCTGTGTTTGGAGTAGATCCAGTGAGAAACTCGATCTAGGGTTTCAAGAGGCAGGTAAAAATCCCATTTTTATCTGAGTAGAGATTTATTCCAATTTGGTTATTTTTTCGCATAAATAGGGAATCAAAAGAAGATCTCAATGGCAGAAGAAACTGCATCTGTTAAGACAATGAACAATCACCCAAGGATTGAAGTTGTTAAGTTTAATGGGACTAACAATTTCGGTATGTGGAGATGTGAGGTTATGGATGCACTGAATGCATCAAACCTCGAGGACACTCTCCTATTGGAGAGGAAGAAGAACACTACCACTGATGAAGATTGGGCAAAGATGAACAGATCGGCATGTGGCTTGATACGTTCATGCTTGTCACAAGACATAAAATACCTTGTGCAACATGAGACGTCAGCGAAGAAACTGTGGCAAACCCTTGAAAAGAAGTACATGAAGAAGAGTGTAGAGTCCAGGTTGCAGCTTAAGAGTAAGCTGTATCAGTTCAGGATGCAGAAGGGGAGCACAGTCAATGAGCACATCAACCGATATACGAAGCTTCTTACAGATCTGCTGAATTTGGATGTCAAGGTAGAAGAGGAAGATAAGGCGGTCATCTTTCTGAATTCACTTCCTGCAGAGGAGTACGAGACATTCACACTGACCTTCATTAATGGAAGGCAGACCTTGGATTATGATGAGGTGTCGTCTGCATTGATGAGTTATGACACAAGGAAGAATGAGAGGCATCCTTCACAGTCAAGCTCAGTGGCGGAGGCACTGGAAGTAAGAAGCAGAAGTTCATCGCGGAAGGGCAAGGAGGTGATAGGAAGATCGAAGTCCAGGTCGGGCTATAGGGATCTGAGGAAGGATCAGTGCATTTTCTGCCGAGAGATAGGGCACTGGAAAGTGGACTGTCCGAAGTTCAAGGGGAAGAAGAAGGAGCCGAATGCTGAAGTAAATCTATCAAAGGTGACGAAGACTCAGAGGAGTAGTTCACAGGAAGATGGAGCAGATTCGGACTCATCAGGTTTCTCGTTTTCAGTCAGTTCTCCCATTATTAGTAACTCATGGAAAGATGAGTGGATTCTGGATACAGGTACAACATACCATGCGTGCCCTAATCGGGGCTGGTTTTCCAACTTTGAGCAGCTGGAGGGGTGTTCGGTCGTTATGGGCGACGATCACCCATGTAGCGTGGAGGGTGTAGGTACAATCCGAATCAGAATGTTTGATGGGATGGAAAGGGAGCTGAAAGGAGTGAGGTATGTACCTCAGTTGAAGAGAAATCTAATCTCCGTGGGAACTTTGGAAGTATCGGGCATGATGATATCGGTTCGAGATGGCGATCTCAAGATGATCAAGGGCTCGATGGTTGTGATGAAGGGCGTCCGCCGAGGAAATCTATACTACTTGAAGGGTAGTATGATTACAGATCAGGTGGAGACTTCAAGTGCATCAGATGAGGCTGGCCCGGGGATCTGGCAGGAAAAAGCCGGACAAGAAGAAAAATCTTTGCGAGCTCCTGCAAAGATGGAATCACTAGAAGGTGCTGCTACCTGCAAGTCAGAAGGTGGACACAGTGTTCTGGACAAGAAGAAGGTGAGTTTTAGCACCAGTTCTCACCACAATGAAGGTCTTCTTGATCGTGTTCACGTGAGTGTATGGGGACCTGCTAAGACGGCATCGCTTGGAGGTCACAGGTACTTTGTCTCTTTCATTGATTGTTCATCTAGGCAGTTGTGGATATATCCATTGAGACAAAGGGGTGAAGCCCTAGATGTGTTGAGGAAGTGGAGAGGAAAATGGAGAGGCAGATAGGTAGGAAGATAAATGAGCTCTACATTGGTAATGTTGGAATAGACATTGACCAATTCCTACAGTTTGGCCAGAACACAGGGATTGCTACTCACTTCTCAACAGGTACAGATGGGTTGGCTAAAGAGATAGTCCGTTCCTTGCTGGAGGAGATTCGGAAGTTATTGTCTAATTCAGGATTGGACAAGTCGCTTTGGACTGAGGCGACTGAGTATGCTAGCCATCTCAGGAACAGATCGACTGCGATAGGAGGTAAAGCTCCATTAGAAAATTGGTCTGGGAAAACTGCTCAAGATCATGGTTTGCTGCGGGAATTTGGAAGTCCGGCTTACTTCAGTGCCAAGAATGGCAAGGTGAATCCGCGGGCAAAGAGGTTTGTCTACTTGGGAGTCAAGGAGAACAGCTACAGGTTGTGGGATCCCAAAGACAAGAAGATCGTGATGAGCAGGAATGTCATTTTTGGAGAGACTTCATAGTTGAAGTCCATCGTCTCTCAGCAGGTGGAGAGGACGAAGACCAAGGGAAGATTGCAGCGGGTGGAGGTTGATGCTACTCCATAATCTCCAGTTGGTTCGGCATCAAAGGATACTTCAACGGAGGTGACACCGGGTGGAGTTCATGATACCAAAGTGATGCTGAACAGTTTGACGACATTGCAGAGGATGTCAAGTTGTTTGCAGCCATTGGAACCAAGGTGAAACCACGCTTGTGGTTAAAGAAGCATGAATCTCAAGCTTGTGAACGCGACAAGCTCAAGTTGAAGGCCGTTGCTCTCCATGATGGTCGGGAAGAGGTTCATATGACTCAGTCTGACAGGTTCACTGCTGCAGATAAAGGTACCATTATTTGAGCTTGCTGAAGCTCATTTCAATGAACTACGGTTGGCTTGATCCTTTTGGGCAAGGTACGTAGGCAGCCGTAAAGGCGCAGCCATTGGTGATGCAACTCTTATGAAGCTAATTGGGTTCTCGAGATGTTATTTTGGATCTTCACGTAGAGGTGAAAAGTTGTGGCTGATTGGAGCTTCACGTAGAGTTGGAGAGACTTCACGTAGAGGTGAAGAGACTTCATGTAGAGGTGAAGTGGTGTGGCCAGTTGGATCTCACGTAGTGATGAGATGGTGTGATCTCAATGAACAGGTTTATCTTCCGGAGAGAAGATGTTGAGCTTGCATAAGGAGTGGTGTGCATCCAGGAGAAGCCGATGATTTGGTGTGCTCTACGCAGACTTGGCTGGACCGTCAGTGGAAGACAGGTAGACTAGATAGAGCTAGTCAGTGGAGAGTCAGTGTTGGCTCATAAGGAAGTCTTCGTGAGGTCGTGAAGTTGCAGAGAAGGAGCCACAGTTGATGATCGGCAGGTAAGAAAAATTCTCCTAAGGTGAAGTGCAGGGAAAGCATGTGCGATGTTTTCCAGGTATAGATGAGCCAAAGATTCCAAGCCGAGATCGTGTGTCGATTTCGCCAGGTGATAGACTGGGGTTCGTTGGATGTCGGCTCAGATTTTGGAATCTTCGCCGAGGTGGAGAATTGTTGGAAAGAGAGAGATTTTTACTGAGGGAGTTGACCCGGACCGTCAAGGGATAGTCGAGGAAGTCGGCGACAAGAGACGATGGAAGAAACAGCAGAAAACAGCAGCAACAGAAGTATCTGGCAGGATTCAGTCGACCGGCCCGGTCGACCGAAGTGCACGACGTGCACAGGCCAGGGAGCGGTCGACCGGCCGGTCAACGAGAAGCCTGACTGTAAACAACCCAACTCTCGGGTTTTCTGGGTCGACCGCCCGGTCGACCGGAAGAGGAAGTCGGTCGACCGGCCGGTCGACCGACAGACGGGTTTGGGCGTAAATCTGCTGCTCCGCAGATTTGGGTATTTAAGGCTGTTTCTGGTTTCTAGGGTTTGTAAGCAATCACAAAGGCTGCGGGAAAAGTAAGGCTGCATCTCTCTTGCATTCAAAGAGGTTGCTAGCAAGTTGTAACCCTCCTCAAAAGTAATAATCTCTCCATTGATTGCCCCGAGGACGTAGGCATTCAGGCCGAACCTCGTTAAATCGTGTATTTTTGTGATTGTGTGTTCTTCTCTTGTGATTTCTGTGATTTTGGGTGTTCTTTGTGGTTGTGGAGATTGTGTGATTCTCTGTTGGTTGTTGTCGGCGCGCACAACAATTTTGTTGTGAACTTTGTGGTTAATTTTTTCATTTTCATTTTCACATTACCATCCAAACACCGAAAAAGACACAATTCAAAATCACACTTACCAATAACTTCCAAACACCGGAAAACTCACTAACTAGTTCTCAAGTTTCAAAGGAAACTATTACTACTTCCACACTTTCTCACTTCCACCTCTAACCAAACAACCCCTATATGTACAAGTAATATTATTCGGGACATTGATGTCACTTGAAAATATATTGGACTGAGCCACAATAAATGGATTAGGTTTAGGATATTAGGCCGTCAGAAGTAAGCCAGAGCCACAGCAGACTGTCATTTTAGCATGCCTTCGAGCTTTTCGGCCCATAGCGTTATCCTCCTGGAATGAGTGATTGACGCGGGTGGTTAGTTTGCGTGTGATAGACGCCTGTGAGGTTACTCCTGGAACGAAAAGAATCTTTTGAATCTGCCTCCTCTTATTATTTTTATTTTGAACTATTTTTTTAAAATAATCTGATACATACAAATGCATCGGCCCTTAAAATAAAAATGTATATATTTTGTGATTTCTAAGAAATGTGTGAGACATTTAATACATATTTTTTCGTAAATATTTAAGTCCTATGTGCGTAAGGGGCTATTTGTTTCGCATAAAATGCCGTAATTCGTAAATGACTTACAACCCAATTACAACCACAATATTTATTTGGACCGAAATTCGTAAAAAACTTATGCAACCCAACTACCACTCACTTGCAACCCCATTACCACTCACTTACAAACCCACTTATAGCTAATTTTGCGGTCATGCAAATTTGTATTATTTTTTATATTAATATTATTTTTTAATATTTAATATTTTAGTATTTATTTGCAATATTTAAAAATTTTAATCACCAAATAGTAATTTTATGATCAACTTTTCTACTTACGACTTACACATTACGACAACTAAATACCATAAAACACAATACACTTCTCACTTACAATTTTATATTACCAATCAAATACTGTAAAACTTACATGCATGTATGTAACTCATTCTCAACTATAAAAAAGTTTACGACTTTCAACTTACAAATTATGGCTATTTACGGTAACCAAACTGACTTTAAATACAATCAGTATGTCACTTGAAAATATATGTACAAGCAGTGATGTTGGGGACATTAATGTCACTTGAAAATATATTGGACTGGGTGACAATAAATGGATTGGGTTTAGGATATGGGCCGCCAGAAGTGAGCTAGCGCCACAGCGGCATGTCATTTTAGTATGCCTTCCACCTTTTCGAGCCATGGCATTATCCTACTGGAACGAGTGACTGACGCGTGTGGTTAGTTCGCGTGTGATGAAATGGACGCCTGTGAGGTTACTGCCTTATAAATAGACAGGCGATCCGCCTATCTCCCTGTCAAATCTCTATCAGATTCCTCCCAGAGAACGAGGAGAAAGGGCTCAGGTGAAATTTATTTCTTTTCTTTTTTGCCTTTTCGAATTAGGGTTTTTGTTATCTCTGCCTCCTCCTTTGTTTTTGATTGGCCTTTCTAATTTTGGGTTTTAACACAGAGCAAATCGTTCTCTGAATTAGTTTTTCGTTCTTCTTTATCAGGTGTCGTCTGCTGGTGGAACAGATGAATTCATGTTTCAATTAAGTGTCCAAGTAGTCAGAGGCCCTAGAAAAGGTAAATTTTCTTCGTTATCTTGAACAAGGGTTTCATTCTGGTCGCTTTGATCAATTGTTGCTGCCGATGTTTAAAGGTGTTATCTTGGTTGCTTTGATGAAGTTGGTGCTTTGTTTTCTTGAACTAGCTAGGGTTTCTTTCTGGCCTCTTTATTCAATTGTTTCTCTCGATGTTTAAAGGTGTTATCTTGTTTGCTTTGATGAAGTTGGTGCTTTGTTTTCTTGAACTTAGTTTTTTTTCTGGCCTCTTTATTCAATTGGTTCTGCCGATGTTTAAAGGTGTTACCTATGGTGCTTTGATGAAATTGGTTCCTTGTTTTCTTGAATTAGGTTTCTTTCCAGCCTGTGTGTCACATGACATTCAATTGATTTTAAAGCTTTGAAATTGGTGCAATGAATGTTGGAATTTTGGTCTGTATATTCTTTGAATTAGCAATATATTCTTTGAATTCGGGTTTATCATTAAGTTTTTAGCCAAAATTAAGGGTGACATTTTCTGACGGAGTGCAGGAAGTTATGCTTTGGGTGCTTCTGGCAGACTGCAGGAAGTCATGCTCTGATTGCGCAATGCTTGCAGAACAATGGAAAAGGAAATATAAAGCCCACAAAGGTAATTTTTTCTTGTTTCTGAACTCACTCACACAAGATACTCAATTTTTTATGGTGATGTTTGAAGGTGTTATCTTTGGTGCTTTGTGAAACGATGAAATTGGAACTATGATGGCTTGGATCAGAAATTGGTATGCATGTTTTGTTAATTATTACTAAGCTTTTGTTGGGTTTGCTGATTCTCCTTCTCATTGCAGCTTTTGCAATCATGTGCACTTCTCTAACTAACAAATCGGTGCAGGAATCAGCAATCCAAGAACAAGGTACTTTCTTTGGCAGGTAACCAGGGTTTGTAGTTCTTGATTTGAAATCGCTAGGTATTCTCTCCTATTTCTGGTATTTCTACTCTAATGCATCAATCTACTGTTTTATGATTCTCTTTTGTGTTTGTGCAACTATAAATGGATTCTTGTGACTTTTGAAGTGTGTTATCTTTAGTGCTTTGCAACGAGATGCAATTGGAACTATGATGGCTTGGTTCAGAAATTGGGTATTTTGTTAATTGTTATTAAGCTTTTGTTGGCGATGCTGATTGGTCCTTCTCATTGCAGGTTTGCGATCATGTGTACTTCTCTAAATAACAGATCTGTGAAGGAATCTGCAAATCCAAGGACAATGTACTTTCTTTGGCGAGGAACCAGGGTTTGCTGTTCTTGATTTGAAATCACTAGGTATTTTCTTCTCCTATTCATGGTCTTTCTACCCTAATGCATCAATTACCGTTTTATACTTCTCTCTTTTGTGTTTGCGCAACTATAAATGGGTTCTATTATTGTTATTTGAAGTCTGAACATACTTTTTTGTTAAAGGTTATTCTGAATAATTATTATTTCTTCCCATGTAGCTCCCTTTATTGTATTGCAAACTTACATCCTGCTCTTGACATACTTTCCCTCAAAGGACTGATTTATTTTTTCTATTTGCTTTATAATAATTGATTTGGGGCATTCTTGGCTGAGGATGCTGGATTCAGTATATGATGGTTTAAGTTAACTTATTATCAGTGATAAAGCTAATTCAAAGAGTTTGTTTAGGAAAGAGTGGTCCTATGGGATCTTCTTACCAAAAGGATGTTGCATTCATTTGTTTGTTAATTTTATTTATTTATTTATTTATTCTGAAAGAAAGGCATGGTCTCAAACTAAAAAACCTCACCATATGTATAAACTAGGAAAAAAAAGTTACAAAAACCCAACCATATGGTATAATCACTAACAATAAGGAAGAAAGATGAATAAGAATGTCCAAGTTGCAGTCCATGTGGAGAGCGGATGACAAAGAATACTCAAGGAGGGGGCATTGACGGGACGGGGAAGCTAAGTTCTGTACTTCGGTTAGGGAGATTAAATTAGAATTCTGCCATAGCGAGAGCTCAACTAGAGATAGTTTTGGGGGTGGAGTGTTTGACGTGGAAGCTGCAGTTATTTTTTGCAAATCACAGAAGCAATAGCAGAGCCTACTTGGTATACGCCCACATGTTTCAGTGTATTGGTTGAATATTGTTCGCGTTCCATGTGCTCCCCAGGTCAGGCATATCAATAGGCTCAGGTGCACTCTCCCTCCACAACGGGCAAATTTACCTGGATATATGGGGAAAAAATATTTTCTGTTATTGATATTTGATGTCCGTTTAAGGTATTAAACTGTTTAGCTCATTTAACCATGTGTTCCTCATGATGCAGCCTGTCCTTGCCCAATTGTACTACCAATTGGGCATTCGAAAGGTGGTAGCAAAAGAGGCTTTGAGTTGGCAAGATTTAATGCCACCAGATTGTTGTCATCAACAGGGAGGGTGTTGCATGGTATTTGTGACTATCATTCTTTTCCAAGATTTGATGGTACCTTCCAAATGTGTGATTTTATTTTGTGGTCCTGCAGAGGTTTCGTTATAATATCAGTATCACAGAAGTGGCTGATGACAACATAACATGGGTTGTTTATGTTATTGCTGTCATTTGCATTTTTCTTTTATTTCAGCAAACTCAGCTCTTTATTCATGATAGATTAACCTGAAATTTCTTAAGTTTGCCAACAGACTAGACTTGGTGCAGAGGGTGAACCTCAGGGGTCAAATCTAGAATTTTGTTCTTCAGTCTTCATAGCCAACTAATTCACTATATTCATAAAAAAATCAATAACAAAAGAAGGCATGAGAACAGAAATAGAAACTGACTGTCTGAAAATACATTATAAATAACTTCGTTCAGAGTTCATGTTACACCTGTGGCGGAAGCATGGAGATGTATCAAAACATTCAAGGATCCGTGGATGTCTCTGCTACAGAGAGGTTGTCAAAATATGCAAGGATCAGTGGGTGTTGCTAGGTGAGTGCTTTGTCAGATGTCGACGCATCTTGGGTCTGCAATGGTGTAACCGGGTCAGCATCTGTATTGTTGATGGACTTCATTTTAAATCCGATGAAGCAAGAACTGTCCAGCAGAGGAAATTAGCCTGAATGCACTATAAAAGCTGGTTATGACAGTCTGTTGAATTGGTTAAACTGCCATTTTTTCTTGTATAGGTGCTGACAACTCCTCCTTTGTCTCACATAGTGGGCTCGCAGGGATGTTTTTACCTTTGGTTATAATGGTAATTTTTTCTAACTCTGATGCTCGAAATGCATTTGCAAGTAGGGTATCGATTGTCATCCAGAAGACGTTTATTTTTCAGTTTAGTTCCCGCTAAAGTTGGCCACATTGATCATGTGAAGTCTTATTTCCTTCTATGTTTAAGCTGTTGGCCTTCTGGTGTCATTTACATTGTGGTTTCTCAGCTGATCCATCTGTGTTCTTAGATTATGGTGGTCATGCTGGAAATTGCATTATGTAATATCAGAAAATGGGTGTCATTTTTTTCAGTTGTGACAGGTTTTTTTTTGTTGGGGGGGGGGTGTGGTTGTCAAGTGGAAAAATGACAGAGCCACTGATTGTCCATTAAAAGTTGCTAGGTCTAGAACTACCATCTCTCTTTCTTTATCAGAAGAGACTCACTGAGATAAATGACAATGTAGTAAGCTATGAACCTCATAATAACTTCTATTTGCAGAGAAACGAATTAGGTTAAAGGCTGGTGTATTACAACCGTAGGTGTAAAATATTTAGAGTCATCTGGGACAATTATGCACCCACATATGAAGAAAAACAATCATAAATTTCAAGGTAGTGAGTTTCGTCAGTTTATTTATTATCTTTTAATATGCTTTCACTGATTTTAGATCTTGTTAGATCAAGATCAAGTTACTCTTTAACCTCATATTAAAACCAATTTTAGAGTAGATTCTTCTTTCTTCTTTCCTATTGACATATTTCACTTAATTATTTTGTCCAATTGTCGCTGAAATTTATGTTCTTCAATTGAAACCCACCCTTTTTTGTCGCTTTCTCCAGTTAGATGATTATGTTCAATATATTAAGGACTAGTCTTCTAATCAAATCTTGTCTTGTGGTCGAAAGTAGGTAATGATTTGATCTGTTTCCCGGTGGTCTTTTTGTTGCCTTTGTGGTTTACCCCTTTCAAATAACAACCAAAGTTTTGTTTCTTTTAGATATAACATTTACAAGTCCTAGGACCATTTTCAAGGGGTTTTAGTTACTTTCAAGATTCTGTGACCCAACAATTCTCTCATTTTTCTTTGTATACTCGCCTGATTTGGTCAGATGATTGGTGATCTTCTTAAGGTTTTCCAATTGCATTAGCCTTTTTGGATTGGTTTTAGAAATGCAGAATTTGGAACATTGAATGAATAGGAGGGGCTTTGGTCTTTATCATTGATTTTGCCTGGATCGGTTATTGTGGTGTTCGGTTCATGTTCTCATGTATAATTAATGTCCTTGCTTAAGTATCTCAGTATTTCATGGTTTGACTCTGTTGTGTTTTAAATGGTTTACTTCATGAATGATCTTTTCAGCCTTCTGTTGTTTCATATTTGTTCTATTTTCTTTTTCGGGGGTACCATCATTGACAGATATGCCAGATTTTATTATGCTCTACGGAGTTGTCTTCTATTTATTTGGTATGCCAGGATTTATTTTTTGAAATGAGATAGGCAGGGTCAGTTTATAGATCACTTTATTATTCCCTTATTTGTTTGCTTAGTATTATTACTGTTAGACTGGTGGCCACTTAACCTGTGCAAGGTACGCGTTGTTAGGCTGATTAAGTGATATGATGGTTGTTATCTCTCTTTTCCCTTTTTCTTTTAGTTTTCCTTTGTTTTGCATGAGGAGTTTGCACATATCAGATTTTATTGTGCTTTGTGCTATTTATTATTTATATGTGTGTGTGTGTGCGTGTGCGCGTGCGCGCGAGCGCATATTTCTATTCTGTTAGCTCAACCTTCATTTTTTGGTAATGCTGGTTGTGTACTTGAAGTTCCACCTATGCATGCAGAAGTTAATTATATGTTTTTCCAATTTATTCTCCTTCATGTTCATTTCCTGCAATCAGTTATGAGGAGTTCAAAGAGCTCGACATTCAAGTGTGCAAGATTTAACTTTTTTCTTTACATTTTTTTACTTTAGCATTTACCTTTCTTGATTAAGTTGTAAAATACTAATATTCATTTCGTGCAACCCACACTTGTCTGGCTTATTTTCTACTTATACAGATTATTGAGTCTAGGCCAATTCTAGGGACTATATTCATTCATTGGCTTCAGTTTTTGGTTGGTTCTATCTATTACGCTATTAAAAAACCTGTCATGTTATTGGCAAATTCTGTTGCTTCAATAACCTATGCGGTTTTACATTTATGCTCTTTCTACTTTGAAGATTCGATCAGGCTGGAATATACTTGTAGGTCTTTTGATGGATATTATGCTGCCTTTATCACTCACTTATTCAGACATCTTCAGGAGGATCTGTTAAGTTCTATTCATAGATTTCACTCGTCAGAATGGGTTCAGTTAGTGGTCTATTCTTCTACGGGTACTCTTGCTTCATCTGTTGACATGTAGTTTACCTTTCTATGAAGTTCATTTATATTGGTTTCAATAAACTATGATTTTTTTTTTTCATTAATGCTACTAAATATTAATATTTTGCTATGGTTCGAGCCTATTTTTACTTGGAATTTCTGCTACATAATCCAGTTTTAAGTTTCAATCAGGGTGTTTAGTAATTTTGTAAATTTTATCCATATCTTTTTTAATGAACAACACAGCTTGTTTTGCTAGTGGATCTTAAAGGAAAAATAAAGCCCTCAAAAGGGTAACTTTTTCTTGTTTCTGGAACATGACACACAATTGTTTCTGCTGACGTTTGAAGGTGTTATCTTGGTGCTTTGCGACGAGATGAAATCAGAACTACGACGTCTTGGATATCATAAATTGGGTATGCATGTTTTGTTAACTGTTATTAAGCTTTTGTTGGCTTTGCTGATTCTCCTTCTCATTACAGCTTTGGCGAACATGTGAACTTCTGGTAGGGTGAATTCCAAGAGAATTGAGAAGCCTACTGAATGGTTCAATTCCAATTTCCTTGATGAATACTTTATGCTCAACTATTTCCTACTTTCAAGTAATAATCTCATTGGAGTGGTGCCTGCTACACTTGGAAAGTCCATGCCACTGCTAAGGATACTGTACATGAACAGTAACCAACTTACCAGAGGGGATGATTTCATTGCATCTTTGCTCCACCGCAGGGATTTGATTGAACTTCAACTTTCGGGTAACGAGTTAGAAGGTCCTTTTCTAGATTCTGTTGGGAATCTCTCTATGCATCTTCATAAAATCATTGCTGCCAGCAATTATAACAGGGGAGTAATCCCTGTCAGATTTGGAAATTTTAGTACTCTTTTTGATAGATCTACGATTAAAGGAGCTGGGTGGAGACATTCCAGTAGCAATCACAAGGCTCGACATGCTTCAAGTGTTGTTCATGGCTGGTAACAAAATAAGCGGGGCAAACCCATTTGACATTGGTGAAATGGCAAATTTGAATATCCTAAGCTTTAAAGCGAACCAATTCTCTGGAAAGATACCAAGTTCAATTGGAAATATCAGCCGGCTAAAACATTTGTTGCTCAAGTGCTAACACATTTTCATCAAGACTTCCTCGGAGCTTCTGGAACCTAACAAGCCTCATCAAACTAAACTTGTCTGGAAATAAGTTGGACGGCTCTTTCCTGTAGAAGTGGGCAAATTGAAGAATTTAGACACACTGGATCTATCTAATAATCAGTTGTCATGTAACCTCTCAAGTGCGTTTGGGGAACTCCAAATGCTTGCATATCTAGGTCTTTCCCATAATTCATTCCACGGTCCAATTCCACAATATCTTGGTTGAATAATCAATATTGCTTATCTGAACATGTCATGTAATTTTTCTCCAGTGTGATGCCCAAGTCCATAGCCAATGTCCATCTTGGTAATTTAGACCTTTCTTTCAACATGTTGGAAGGAGATGTCCCTGAAGGTAGAGTCTTCTCAAATCATACCATTCCATCTTTGGTGGGAAATGCTGCACTCTGTGGAGCACCTTAACTAGACTTGGCACCTTTGCGCAACAAAAGCTCTCGGTTCTAATTTAAGAACAAAAGTACATTTGCTCAAATGTATCCTGCCAACCATTCTTTCAGCTACAGTTCTGCTACTTTCTTTCTGTCTTGTTTTCAAGTTTTATCAACGGCCAACCAAGAAGAACCCAGATCAAAATGATATACCTCCGTTGAATAACTTTAAGATGATTTCATACCATGTGCTGGCCCATGCTACTGATAACTTTTGTGATGCCCACTTATTGGGAAAATGGAGCTACTACGCAGTGTTCAAAGCATGCCTAGGTAATGGATTGGTCACTCTTTGATACAAAATGCCATGCACTGAGCATGGTTCGGCATCAGAATCTTGTCAAAATAATCAACACGTGCTAATTTGGACTTCAAGGCTTGGTCCTTGAGTTCATGTCAAACGGGAGCCTCGAGAAGTGGTTATACTCTGATAATTACTACTTGGACCTCTTGCAGAGTATAAATGTAATGATTGATGTTTCATTGGCACTAGAATATCTTCATCATCACTATACTCATAGTGCACCGTGATTTCAAGCCGAACAATGTGTTACTGGATGAAAATTTTACTGGACATGTTGGCGACTTTGGCATCGCTAAACTGGTGATTGGTGACAACAAATATATCATGTCGACGAGCACACCCGGGACAATTGTCTATATGGCTCCAGGTAAACAAAGTCATTGCATTTTAGTAGTTACAAGGAACTTTTATCAAAAAAGAATTGGATGAACTTAAATACGTTCTCGTAATTGACTATGGAATACTCTTTCCTCTTTGATAATGAATGAAATACAAAATTCATATAATTTTAAAATCTTTTGTAGTCCATCTTTAGTAGAAATTTTAGATCATAATTACATACATTTACTACGAATCTACTTTTAGGAGGAAGGTTGTACTTTTAGACAATAACACTATCACATAATTTTCCCCTTTTGAAGCATTTTTTTTGTGAGACTGACGGCGAAATCCTTTTTCGCCCCCCCCCCCCCCCCCCCAAAAAAGGAGAGATGAATAACTAGTATGGGTCATCATAATTCATTTCAAGTGGGTGGATGTGGGAGAGAAGAGATAAGGAGGGTTACTGTAGTGATCAGTTTTCAACTTCCCTCAAGATCATGACTCGTGTCCTGCTACCGAAAGGCACCCCGAGCGGTCAACGACTATTCTATTGAGTCCAGTACGGACACATGAGGAAACTCTCACGATTCCAACCCGAGGCCACATTTAGTCCGGAGTCACTATTTCGGACTCTCGACCAATCTAGAGTCATTCCGTAACCCGAAGGCCTCAGCCTTCGAAATGAAAACCCTCCGTAAAGATTGTCGCTTCTACGTTGGTTACAACTTAGTGGTACGATTCTCGCGATTTACGGATTCAGTTACGCTGTCAGATCATCTCCACGTTCAGACATTACAACACCCCGACATCAATGCAGATTGTTATGGGTAGTGGCATATATCTCTGCATAATAATCCTAACAATCAAGCGGCGTGATCTGAGCGGTTACGAGAAAATCACAATATGCCAATCATGCAGTTATAGGAATCTGAAATACCTGTGTGTGCATCAATAACTCAGCCAAGTTATATTGCTTCTTCTCACGAGGAAGGGGGGTTCGCTTCTGATTACCACCAAAAATACCACACAAATAAGTAATCTCTTTGTTCTCTCTCAACGAGAATGCTCATTCTCACGCCCGAGGATTTTCTATCGGCATCACATCGATGCTCCTGACCTGAAAGATGTGCTTTTTTCTGTGTTTTTGGTAGAGTCAATCAGGAGCGTCCAATCATCCGTGGTGAAAAATTCCCACCACATTGGTGCTTTCATTGAGATCTTGAGTGTACGCTATACGCTTAGAGGCCTCCCCTTCGCTAAACACTTCCCGAAAAATTCCTTCTTAAATAGCCTCGTCGATGATGATGACCCCTCAAAAGAAGGCCTCTTCGCAGATAGCTGTTCATCTATTGCCTCCAAAGTCAAGATCGCCATTGAGGGCACAAGTTCTGCCGATTATCATCCCCAAAACCCCAACATTTTTCTTCATTAGTTGAGGAAGAGCACTCATCCACAGCAACCACACTGGAGACGGCAGCCAACAGGCATGAGTCTCGGCTGCACGCTGAAGGATAACTCTTTCAGATGCTAGCCCGCCTGCAGAAGTGGCTAGACGAGCAAGCAGAGATGGCACTTTTCGCACAAAAGCTGATGCATGCATGGTTCAAAGACTCGGCCGAGTCGGAGACGAGTCGGCCGAGTCGTATCCGTCTCGGCCCGCTCCGAGACGAGTCCGAGTCACGAGTCAGTTGACTCAACTGAGAGGAGACTGACTCGGCCGAGAATCGGAGTTGACTCGGTCGACTCGGCATTATGATGATGATTTTGTACCTCATCGCAATTCAATATGGAAATAACTACATTAACATGTATTTATGAATGTAGTTTTTATTATATTGTGCATGTATTTGATATGCTTCTACCAACGACGCGTGTATTTATACTTTCGCTTTATGTTTAGTGTGCTAGGTGATATATTTTGGACATGTAATACATGAATGTGGATATCTACATTTTTTAAGATTTGTCGTAATTTTTTCAAAATTTTTGAGCTTTCTATGTAGCGTTTTGCGCGTATCGTCTGATACCGATCCTAGTCGCCGAGACCGATCCGTCTCAGTCCCGCCGAGTCGGTGGCGAGACCGCGACTGTGAACCATGGTGCATGTGCCGTGCACTTTCCACACAACAACACCTGGTCGTCACAATGCATATTGGCAGCTGTCGAGTCTCCAGAATCCTGATTGACAACGTGAGCAATGTCAACATCTTGTATGAGAGCGCCCTAGATAGGATGGAGGATACTCTGGAGATAGTCCAGGCAATGATCTATCTCCATACTCAGTCAATTTTTTATGGGTTTGACGGGGACTGAGACACGTTCGCCTGGCACAATCACACTCCTAGTTCGCGCCAATTCGTACAATATCATCACTGAGTTTTATGTGATCGACGTGGCATCCCCTTACAATGCGATCCTCGGGCGGCCATGGGTCCGCATGATGAAAGTTGTCCCATCCAGCTACCACCAAATTCGCGGTATCCCTCTGATGGGAACCGCGGATATAAGAGTGGACCAAGCCATGCCCTGGAGCATTGCTGTCATTGCCCAGAAGCGATCCGGGTGGATGACGAAGAGTGTGGGGGCGGCCTCCAGCCAAAACCTCCATACGAAGAAGCAGAAGTAAATCGTCACTCAATAGCAGCCATAGAGTGGCGGAGGCCGAATGACGAACTTCTCTGATGAGACGGAGGCTCCGATTAGTCGGTCAGAGGAGGATGTTGAGCTGATGTATATAGATCCATCGCATCTGGGGCGAGCCCTTCGGATCGGGTTAAAGCTTTCCGCAGATGATAAGGTACGGTTCAAGGATTTTTTATCTAACAACCTGGATGTGTTTGCCTAGTCCCCCACAGATATACCAGGAGTCAATGTATTCATCATCTGCCATCAGCTATCCATCGATCCACAGATCAAACCAGTAAAGCATAAGCTGACGAAGATGAACACAGAGTGATGTCAGACCCTCACCGAAGAACTTGGTCGGTTACTCCGAGCCAACTTCATCAGAGAGAGGCGCACTATCCCGAATGGCTCGCCAACCCGGTCTTGGTGAAGAATAATAATGACAAGTGGAGGGTTTGCATTGACTTCAGCAATCTCAACGAGGCCTGCCCAAGGACAGCTTTCCTCTGCCAAGGATTGACCAAATGGTGGATGCGATGGCGGGCCATGAACTACTCAGCTTTATGGATGCCTTTACTCTGGATACAATCAGATCAAGATGCATCACCAGACGAAGACAAGACAACATTCATCACCGATCAGGGAATCTACTGTTATAAGTGATGTCATTTAGATTGAAGAATGCCAAAGCCACCTTTCAACGAATGGTCAACAAGGTCTTCAAGGAGCTGATCGGACACACCATGGAGGTATACATCGACGACATGCTTGTGAAGAGTCTTTGATGCACCTATCATGTGCAACATCTGAGCGAGACATTCGATCACCTCCTGAAATACAAGGTCAGGCTCAACTTGGAGAAGTGCACCTTCAGTGTGGCCTCTGGGAAAATTCTTGGGATATCTGGTCATCCAGTGGGGTATCAAAGCCAACCCCGACCAAATATCTGCATCCTGGGCATGAAGTCCCTGACTTGCGTCAAGGAAATACAGATGCTGAATAGGCGTCTGGCGGCATTGACCTGATTCCTCAGCCATTCACAGACAAATGCAAATCGTTCTTCCAAGCAATAAAGAGGAACGAAGCAGATTTCTGCTGGAACGAGGATTGTGAAGTCACATTCCAAGGCCTGAAGAAATATTCTCTCCCGTCTCCTATCTAAGCTTGTCATCGGATAAATGCTATACCTTTATCTTGTGGTATCAGAGTCAGCCGTGAGTAGAGCCTTGGTTCGAGAAGAGGGGGCTTTCAAAAACCGGCGTACTATGTGAGCAAGTCGACTCGATACCAAGAGGTGAAAAGATGGTCCTTACTCTCTTTATCATTTCAAGGAAGCTGAAGCATTACTTTCAATCTTTTCAAATTATCATGCTAACAGAACACCCTCTGAAGAGCATGTGGAGAATCCACAAGCTACCGACGAATAACAAAGTGAGCCACGAAGTTTAAGTTAAAGCCATTCAACATCTAATATGAGACATGGATGGATTTTATTGCTGAGTGCACTCCAGGAGCCTCAGCACAGAGTGACCTTTCGAAAGGATAGACCCGAACGTAGATGAAGCCTTGAACAACAAGGATTCTAAAATCGGGATCGTCCTGACAATCTGGAGGGGACCATTGTTGAGCAGTCTTACGCTCTAAGCTTCCCTGCTGCCAATAATAAGGCCGAGTACGAAGCTGTCATTGCTGGCTTCAGATGGCAACGACGCTTGGAGTCACTGGATTCGAGGTTCATTGTGACTCACTACTCGTGGCGAGTCAAATCAACGGAAAGTATGCAACCAAAGACAATCGGACGACGGCGTACTTGCAAATCATCCTCAGCCTGAAGTCCAAGTTTCCCCGCTGCGACTCCAAACAAGTCTCCCGATTGGAGAACATCTATGTTGATTCTTTAGCCAACTTGGCATCAGCCATGGAGTACAAGTTCCGGCGAGAGATCTTGTCGAGCATATGCGAAGCCCAGCATCCGACAATCGGGAGGAGAAGTACTGCGCTTGGACACTTCTCTGGTTGAAGAGAACCTATTACTGTCTATCTGAATGAGGGGGTGCTACCAGCGATAAGACTAAAGTGTAAAAGCTCCAGCACGTGGCCACTAGATACAGAGTCTTGGGAGACATCATGTACAAAAAGTCCTACTCCAAGTTGCACTCTGACCCTTATCTGAGGTGCCTCGGGCCGAGGACGAAGTCAAGAAGGTGATGCAGGAAATCCACGATGGCGACTGTGAAAAACCATGTCGGAGGTTGATCCCTCGCATACAAAAGCCATCAACCAGGGGTATTATTGGCCCAAAATGTTTAATAATGCCAAGGAGTATGTGAAGAAGTCCCATAATGCAAATGTTCACTCCTTCCTCAAGAAGGCCAAGCGTGGACCTCCACACATTACGGAGCATCTGGCCCTTCATGCAATGGGGGCTAGACGTAGTGGGCCCACTTCTTAGCACAACTACAGTTCTGGGTTTTATTGGTCGTAACTGACTATTTCACCAAGTGGATCGAAGATATGCCTTTCTCTGAAGTCACAGGATAACAGGTGGTTAAATTCATGTTGCAGAACCTCATTTCGCTTCAGCTTCCTGCACACCATCATATCCGGTAACGGGAATAAACTTCACCAGTAGAGAGGTTGCTACCTTTTGCACTAAGTACAAGATCACCCATCGGTTCTCCACCTCGTATACCTATAAGGCAACAGTCAGGCAGAGATCGGCCGAGATCAACAATCACACCATCCTTGACAGCTTGTGCAAGAGCCTCAGTAAGGCGAAAGGCAAATGGGTCGAAAAGCTTTTAGGTGTGCTCTGGGCATACTGGATCACCAAACGCATTCCTATGCATGATTTCCACCAACCTGTAAATAAACTTTATCAGAAAATAATACACAAAGATAACTAAACTCACTTTCCATATAAACTTATACCAAAACCCCTCAAAACCAGAATGATGTTTGTTTATATTTTACCACATGGAAGTAGGGATGGCAACGGGGGCGGGTCGGGGCGGGTATTGAAACACCCCGTCCCCGTACCCGAAATCTCAAAAACCCGCCCCGTCCCGCCCCAGACCCCGTTGGGTATTCCACAATCACCCCATCCCCGCCCCGGCGGGTAATAAAAATACCCAACCCGACCCGACCCGACCCGAAATCGTATATGGCTCATATTTTTAGGGCAAATTGGATTTGGATTTGGACCATTTGGTTTAGATATTTATAGGGAATGACATATTGTAATTAGTGCTAAAAGTTGGGTTATTTAAGTAGATGTATATAATATATTATACTCATTATATGAAAACATAGCGGGGCGGGTAACGGGGCGGGGCAATGCTATACCGTACCCGCCCCGCCCCGGCCTTTGTTATTCGGTTTTCCCCGTTACCCGACCCGAACCCGGTCAATGATCAAAAAACCCGCCCCATTCGGGTTGGGCCGGGTCGGGTCCCCGCGGGTACGGGTCAAATTGCCATCCCTACATGGAAGCACTTTCTAGTGTGTACTTAGCAATTTCTAAAGTCCGTAAAATAAATCGCTACATTTATTAGACAAAATAATTTACGGTTGCATGCTTAAAACAAGTCTGCAGATTTTACAAAGTCCAACAGTTTAAGATTACATTGAAATGAAATTTATATCAAAGAGAGTTACAAGATATATATAGAGAATAAGGAGGGTATATGGGTAAATATGGGTAATCACCCAATAATTCAAATACTAATGACTTGACTTAACACTCCCCCTCAAGCTGGAGCATAGATATCCAACATGCTCAGCTGTTACAAAGATTAGTCAACACCCGAGGTGAGACCCCTTTGCTAAGTAAATTAGCTAACTGCTTCGAAGATGTGTGAACTGGAACATAACCACCTTCTTGGTTCAAGCATCTCTGACAAAGTGACAATCGACCTCAATATGTTTGATCTTTTAATGAAACACTTGGTTCTGGGCAATATAAATGGCAGACTGATTATCACAATGCATAAGCATGGGTTCAAACTGTATGAAACCAAGCTCCATCAGTAAATTTTGTAACTACATCTCACATGTTGTATGAGTCATAACTCTATACTCAGTTTCAGTACTTGAGCGAGACACATCTTTTTCTTGCTCCTCCAAGTCACCAGATTTTCTCCAACAAAGTGCAATAGTTAGGAGTACACTTTCTATCCCTTCGATCACCAGTATACCCTGAATCAGAGTATCCAGAAATGCGTATATGTCCATGTTTTCTATACACAAACCTTTTCCTGGATAACTCTTGATGTAAGCTAGAACCCTCATCGAGGCTAACCAATAGGTTTCTCTGGGCTGATGCATTCTACTCAGAACTCCTACAACAAAAGTTATATCTGGCCAAGTCACCGTAAGATAGATTTGTTTCCAATCAATCTCATATATCTTCCTAAATTATCAAGTGCATGACTGTCATCAAACCATAAATCCGCATTGGCTTCCATTAGTCTATTAGCAGGCTTACATTTTAAAAGTCTTGTTTCCTCTAGAAGCTCCAGAGCATACTTTCGATGAGAAAGAAGTACACTGTATTTTTGATGTGCAACTTCCTGTTTTAAATATCGACCGAGTCGGTCGAGATATCTTCCGATATCTCCTTTTTTGTCTGCTGCCAATACGATATGGGAAAATTATTCGCCATATCGTTTGCAGCAAAAAAAACGCCGATATTTGAAATATCGGCAGATAAATCGCCCGATATCGGCGATAAATCGCCTGATATATCATCCGATATGAAATAATTTATTTATTGCACGATTGCATGCAAATGTACATTATTTTTTACTGTCTTTGCATGCATATTACATCATTTTTATTAGTAGATGATATCTATGACACTAAACCAACTTATAGTTATTAATATTTCATTATATATAGTGTCTAATATGAATGCCCGATATGCGCCCGTATCCTCGATATCTCCCCTTATATCTGATATGAAAAACACCCATTCGATACGATCTTGATATCTGATATTTAGAACCTTGGTGCAACTTAATTTCCAGAAAGTATTTTGAACATTCCATGTCTTTAATCACAAAATGATGCTTGAGATACATCTTAGTCTCCACTATCCTAGCTGAGTCACTCCCAGTCAGCAAAATATCATCAACATAAGCAGTCAGAACTATAATACCAAACCTTGTGCGCCGAACGAAGACTGAGTGATCTGAATGACATCGGCGAAAGCTAATACCAGAAATGGTAAGACTGAACTTCTCAAATCACGCCTTGGACTCTATTTGAGTCCATATAGAGCCTTCTTTAGACGACAGATAGTCTCCTCTTGAGCAACATAACTTGAAGGTTGCTCCATATGCACTTTCTCCGAAGATCCCCATATAAGAAGGATTCTTGACATCTAGCTGGAATAATGGTCATGACAAGTTAACAGCAATAGAGAACAAAATCATGATAGAGTTCATCATGGTAACTGGCGAGAACGTCTTAAAATAGTCGATGCTATATGTCTGAGTATAACCTTTGGTCACGAGGCTGGCCTTATATTTATCCACAGATCCATCTGGGTGGTACTTTAGAGTAAACACCCAGCGACAATCAATAATCACCTCATCTGTTGGTGCTGAAACTAACTCCCAAGTTTCTCTAGAAGCAAGAGCTTCCATCTCCTCATCCATAGCCTGTTTCCAGGTAGATACCAATAAAACCTCTGTATAAGACCTAGGTATAGACTCAGAAGATAAAGAGAGAGCAAAATGGCGAAAAGTAGGATTTAGGTTATCATAAGAGACGGAATTATTTAGAAATAAGGTGATTAGTGCAAGATCGTTTATCTTTTTGAAGGGCAATAGGAATATCAAGATCAAGGGGAGAAGTTGATGGTGGAAGAGGACCGTCGTCTACCGGAGAGGGATTAGCCAGAATTGGTTCGGAGGCAGGAACCTTGGGGCGATGAGTATAGATATATCTGAAATCTCGAACTGGCTTTAATGCAGGTGGATCTTTAGTTTCTGTTGGCGGCACTGGCTAAGAAACAGTAGAAGTAGGTGTAGACAATGACACAGACAGTGAAGGAGAAACAGTCTCATATATGGTGACAGGAACCTGTGTAAAGAAATATAGAACAGACTCAAAGAATGTGACATTAGCAGACACCAAATACTTCATAGTGGAGGTATTATTGCACTAATATCTTTTTTGTGTTCTAGAATACCTATTGAATACACACTTTATAGATTTAGGAGATAACTTATCTAGCGCAGGAGGTAAGTCCTGAACAAAACAAGTGCATTCAAAAACACGGGGAGTCATGGAGAAGGAGGTTTTGTTAGCACAGAGACAAGAAAATGGAGATTTTTTATTAAGAAAAGAAGAAGGCGTCTTATTAATTAGATAGCAAGCACTTAACACTGCATCAGACCATAAATATTTCGGAACACTTACATGGATCATTAAGGTTCTAGCAACATCCAGAATATGTCTATGTTTTCTTTCGGCAAACCCATTTTGTTGGGACGTATGAGAACAAGAGGTCTGATGAATAATGCCATTTTAGTCCATAACTAGATACATCCTTTTTACATACTCTAGGGCATTGTCAGTACGAATCACATGAATAGAAGTAGAAAACTGACTTTTTATTTCATTAAAGAAAAACTCAATTACACTAGATACTTCTGATCTCTCTTTAGGAGATTTAACCACGTCATGCGAGAGAAGTCATCAATAAAGAGCAGAAAATATTTAAAGCCTTTCATAGAGGGCATATGACTAGGACCCCAAACTTCAGAGTAGACTAACTCAACAGCAGAACTATTACGACTATTGACTCGACTTTGAGAGGTAGCACGATGATGCTTACCTAACTCACAAGACTCAACCTAAAGAAAAGATAAAGAACTCTACAAGAATATAGACCGAATCTTTTGTAACGAAGGATGACCCAAGCGCCAGTGCCATAGTAAAACTGAATCAGGCTGACCTGCAACTAAGCCCGTAGGGGTCACTTGATCGTCCAAATAGTATATGTCTCCTCGCTTATGCCTGGAACCAATCCCCTTCCAAGTCGACAGGTCCTGAAACACACAATGAGAAGGAAAAAAACATTATTTTGTTTAGTAAGCTGATTGATAGACAAGAGACTAATAGAAAATCATGGAACATAAAGGACACCAGTAAGGGTCAAGGATGGAGTAGCCTGAACTACCCCATTGCCTAGCAAGGTGAATGAGTACCATCAACAATTTTAACAGAGGGGTGGGTGTTTGGTCGGAAAAGTGGGTCGATGTAAAGTTTCTTTGATTGGCTGAAAAGTTACAATGGAACGATTCTGATTACAAAAGAGAGGAGAAGAACTGGTTCTCCATTGACCGACCGACTGGTCAAGTTTCTTTTCAGAATGCTCTCAGAGATCAATCAGAAAGGAGCTCTGTTTTTAACACACTAAGTGTTTAAAGTCTATTGATTTCTCTTTTTCTTCCTCTCTGAACCTCTGTGGTTGAAAAGTAAGAAGTTTTTAGCTTGAGAATTCTCAACTCTCAATCTCAGAAAAGCCTCCCCCACTTCATAGCTCCTCAGGCTATTTATAGGGAGTCATAGGGGTATTATTGTCCCCTAAAATCCCTCCATAATGGGATTAACTCCACATTACGTGGGCAGTTAATTAACCCAGTAATGGGGTCAATTACAACAGAAACGCGGGTCCTACGCTGGACTCAGACCTCGCGTTTGTATAAATGTAGGGTTTAGACCCGCTTCTCAGTCAGAACGTGGAGTTGCTCAGACCCGCATTTGAGGTGTAGTGCAGTTGCTCAGACTTGCGTTTGACGTGGAGTTTCTCAGACTCACGTTTGAGTCGAGACACAGGGTTTCTCAAACCCGCGTGAGACGCAGAGTTACTCAGACTCGTGTTGAACACGGGTTTACTCAGGCTCGCTGCATTACTCAGACTCGTGTTGAACACGAGTTTACTCAGGCCCACGTCTAAAGCCTCTGTGCTTCTTTGGACGCGAGGTCCATGTTTTATTTTGAAATGTGATCTTCACGTTGAAGTGAGGTTCGTGTCTGATGGCTTAGTGATTTTTAGACAGCCTATAGAACCCTCTTCTAAAGTTTTCGGCACTCCACAGTTGACTGGGACAGATTTCGAAACACTTTGGACTTCATTGTCGATCTCAGGCTTCTCATGATTGGACTGGCAATCTTTTGAGATGCCTTAAGCTTGATCCTGTCTGGATTGTGGTCTTCGTGAGTGTACTGTTGAACTGTTTGAAGCCTCCAGGGAAGATCGTCACAAGTGTCTTAGAAACTCAGTCTAGTACTTGTTATGAGCTTTGATTTCTTTGTTGTACTATTGAACCAGTAGAGTTGTCGGTTACTTTTACCAGTGTACTGTTGAACTGATTGCAGAAGTAGGGACACTCTTTATCTGTGAGAGAACGCAGCCCTCATAGACGCGGTTGTCATGTTGATCAAGTGGAGGCGTGAAGTTCAACGAAGTTGAGACACGACTCTCAATTGTTGTAGAGACGTGGCTCTCAATTGTCGTAGAGACGCGGCTCTTAATTGCTGTTGAGACGCGGCTCTCAAAACACGAAGATTGCGTTAGATGCTTCCAGACGCGGACGCATGCACTGCGTTGGACTTGTCTGGCTTGGATTGAGCTCGAGATACGCGCCGCGTATGGTCACTGAAAGGCTTATAAAAGACCCGAGTCTTTCAATAGTCAATTCACTTTGACTGTTCATCATCTTCGATCAGACCCACGTCTAAAGCTCTTAAGCTTTCTCAAAACCCTAAAACTTTGAGCTTTTTCCAATTTTCTTCAAAGATTTCACCATCGTGATGGCTCCAAAAACCAAACAAATGCCGCTTCTTCGAGCGTCGCCGTTGTGCAGACCATTATGGGTGGTTCTTCTCAGGAAGTCCCCATTTCTGGTGAGTGGAATGGTTTTCGCCATTAGAACACGAAGAGACATTGTCTCTTAACTTCTCTTTGAAGTTTCAAAACTTCTATTGAAGTTGAACAGTCTAGGCAGATCTCGTTGGTCCGCGTTTGATTGTGAAGCGGTCTTTGCGTTGTGCAGAATGCGGGTCTGGCTTGGGGACCCGGAGGTCGCTGAGAGTTTTTCGGGCGCGAATGTCCCTTAAACTCGAATATTGTGTTGGACACGTGTCTTGCTCAGATTTGATCGGGATTCGCATCGTGAATTAAGGTCATTAAGGGGCTTTCAAGAAGGGCTCTGAGGTTCATGCCGCCAATTAAAGCCCTTGGAGAACCTATAAAAAGGCTTAGGGTCTCTTAACTGTCATTCATTTGATTGTCTTCTTCCTCAGGCGCATATCTGAAAAGTTCTGGAGTCTTCAAAAGTACCCAAAATTTTAATACTTTTCGTAATGTTCTTTAAAGATCATCACTGTCAAACATGGTTCACAGTCGCGGTCTCGGCCGCCGATTAGGCGGGCACTGAGACGGATCGGTCTCGGCGACTCGGATCAGTCTCAGGCGATACGCGCAAAACCCTATATAGAAAGCTCAAAAATTCTGAAAAAATCACGATAAATCTTAAAAAATGTAGACATCCACATTCATGTATCACATGTTCAAAACATATCACATAGCACACTAAACATAAAGTTAAAACATAAATACACACGTCGTCGGTAGAAGCATATCAAAATACATGCACAATATAGTAAATTACACAAACTACATTCATAAATACATGCTAATGTAGTAATTTTCACATTGAATTGCGATAAGACACAAAATTATCATAATCATCTCTGCGGTAAGTGGACAAACCGATATTAGTACTCGTAGATCTCTCAAGTTGTGGTCTGTAGTCATGGACATATGTCACACCATAATGTTGGCCTGATGTGTAGATCAACATTCGCATATGACCTTCAAGACTATAAGTTTCTCCATCAATACTATGTTGCCCTCATTATTGTCATCATCACCACTGCCGCCATCACTGTTATCATTATTATCGCCATTTTCACCACCATCACTACTATAACTGGATAAAACCCTCACATCTTCGCCACCACCACCACCATCATCTGCTTCTCTTATACCTCGGAGGGGAGAGAGATCAGAAACATGGAGAGAGAGAGGGAGGGGGGAAGAGATAGAGAGACGGGATATGAAAAGGGGGAGAAAGAGAGTGGGTGAGAGAGGGAGGGGGAGAGAGAAACAAAGGGGAGGGAAAGACAGAGAGACGGGAGATGAAGAGGGAGGAGAGAGAGTAAGAGAGGGAGAGGGAGAGAGAAACAGAGGGGGGAGAGGGAAAGATACAGAGAGAAGGAGAAAAATCACCTGGGGCTGGGAAGGAGCGGCCGGCGGCGATCGGGCGTTTGCGGAGTCCAGATCTGAGCAGCGACGATCGGGCAGCGGCGGCGATCTCCAGATCTGAGCGAGAGAGGTGAATTTTTTCCTTTCTTTTTTTCTTTATACCTGTTCGTCACGGGTGAATATATGTTTCGAACCGACTTGGCCGAGAATCGGAGCCGACTCGATCAGCTCGGCCGAGTCACGACTGATTCGGTCGTGAATCGGCCGAGTCAACTCCGATTCTTGGCCGAGTCAGTCTCCTTTGAGTTGAGTCGACCGACTTGTGACTCGGACTCGTCTCGGAGCGGGCCGAGACGGATACGACTCGGCCGACTGGTCTCTGACTCGGCCGAGTCTTTGAACCGTGCTGTCAAATGACTCCAAAGTCAAAGAGCATCACTTCTTCCTCTGGCACTGTTGTTGCCGCAACCCTGATGGATGGCACTTCCCCTCAAGAGGTTTTTTCTTCATGTAGGGAATGTTAAACACGAAGAGACACTGTCTCTTGACTTCTTTCTGAAGCTTTCGCCATTGTTGCACACAAGACATTGTCTTGAAGTTTTCAACATTGCTGAACATGAAGAGACACCGTCTCTTAACTTCTTTTTGGAGTTTTCAAAACTTCCTTTGAAGTTAAACAACGGTGCAAAATTCACAAGTCCACTTTGATTTGTAGACGCGACCCTCGCGTTGATGAGCAGAACACAGATTTGGTGATCGATAAGTTTTGATCTTGTTGATGCGATTTTCGCATCCTAGCGAGTTCTGTGTTTTGAGATCTTAAACGCGGGTCTAGCGAGCTTCGTGTTTTGAGATCTTAAACGCGGGTCTCATTCATCATAAGATTCCCGTTTGAGTCTCAAGACTTGGACAATTTTCTAAGTCTGGAGTTCAAACGTGGGCTTCATGTGAGTCTCGCATTTCAGTCATTGGACGCGGGTCCCATGTGTTGAGCCCTGCACTTGAGTTTCAATATCTTGACATGTTTTTGTCTTTGCGAAATTAACCCGGGTTTTCTCTTTTCGCAGGCCTCGGCTATACTGACGATGCTAACTCCACTGTCCCTTTCAACCCGTGGAAGACGATCGCTGCATTCATTAAAATAAACAGGAAACAAGTTCGTTCGATCAACAGCTACTCAGGAAGTCAGAGCTTCTCTTCAGAGATGGTATTGAACAGGGCGAAGGGGGATCAGTAAAGTCTCGAATCCTCCCTTCACCAATCTTGTTCAAGGAAGCGACCGCAACGAGCATGATGCATTTGAAGGTAACGGGAAAGGAACATTACCAGTGTGGTCTCGGACCGTCCCTTTACCAATCTTATTCAAAGAAGTGACAGCAACGGAGAATCCATTCTCTTTGGATGACTTTCTGGTGGCAAAATCTCCCATTAAGCGAAAGATTACGGCCTTGTTAGGGAGGAGGATTTCCATGCCAGTTGGTCGGGTGGAATCAAAATGTTCCACTGCATTTCGATCTCGAGGAACATTATTGTTCTCAAGAGGAGAGGAAATGTATCTATCGTTCTGCATATAGAACATTCTGATCACGAAGCCAGTTTCTACTGAAGGAGTTTTTTAAACATGTAGCTCACTGCGAAGAAGCTTTTGTCAAAAGAAGAGTTGCAAGTCCAAGCCCTGGCTACGGTCGGAAAAAAGGCACGCAGAAGGGATATCCAACGTCTCAAGGAGCAAATACAGTCACTCGCTGAGCATGCATGACTTCCTATTCTTCCTTTTTTAACACTCCATCTTATTAAACAAGAGAATCTGTATCACTTTTTAATTTTGATATAAATAAAAGTGATAATTTCGCCTTTGTCTTGTCTTAACTTTTTTTGTTTTGAAAATCAGGCAAATGAAAGCGATTGCCTTTGATTGTTAGAGGTGACGATTAACATATGAACTCAAAGTTTTAAATTTTCATTAAGAAATTTAAACAGGTAACTGTCAGAGGTGTGATGTTAACTTGACAGAAGTTAAATTCGTAGTTTGAACGAATTTTGTGGACTTGCTATCTTATTGACGAAAATAACAAGTGGAGTTAAATTTACTGGGTTTTTATAGAAATTTTTACCGTTAGAGGTGTATTGTTAATGTGACGGGTTAGGATTTACATTTGGAAGCAAATTGAATTGTCAGAGGTGTGATATTAACTTGATAAGGAGGTGAATGCTAGAAGTGTGATATTAACTTAGCATTTAGGAGATCTCATTTTCATTGTGAAAATTGAAAAAATCACTGTCATAAGTTTAGTGTTAACTTGATAGTGAGATGAATGCTAGAGGTGTGATATTAACTTAGCATTTGACATCTCGATAAGAAAGCTCGAGGGAAAATCATTATCATAGGTGTAGTATTTAACTTAACAATGAAATAGATGCTAGAGGTGTGATATTTAAACTTAACATCGATGTCTCATTTTTGGAGGGAAAATCGAGAAAATCACTGTCATAGGTATAATATTAACTTAACAGGAATTTATATATCAATAAGAGCAATTTTGATCAGAGGTGTAGTGTTTAACTTGACCGAGAGATTTTACGATTCGAGCAATTTAGTGGACTCATTATTCTAGTGAAGAGAATTGACAAGTTGAATTTTTTATCCGCTAGGGAGATTGAGGGAAATCACTGTTAGGTATAATGTTAACTTAACAGTGATTTCAATTGTGATATGAGCAATCTTGATCAGAGGTGTAGTATTTAAGTTGACCGAAAAATTTTGCGATTTGAGTAATTTTAGTGACTCGTCAATCTATGAAGAGAATTGACATGTTGAAATTTTGTCCGCTAGGGATATTAAAGGAAATCACCGTTAGAGGTATAATGTTAACTTAACAGTGGGGTATGCCAGAGGTATAATATTAACTTGAAACGTTTGATTCGTGATTATTTCGCTGGGGAAACAATTACAGTTGTTTTGAGGTCTTACCATTCCATGGATGGGAATTGGTAAGGGGTTTTGGAGGAGAAAGTGGGATCAGGTCCCTTAGAATTTTTAGCAAACCCTCAGCTATCAACGGATTTGGTATGATTTTACCAATTACCATTGAGTTGGGCTAGTCATGTCATTCCCCTCAGCAAGATGAGTTATCGAGGATTTTTTGTTGGGCTTAAACGCCAACAGTTTCCTCTATCCTTTAGCCGTCGGAGGCGTTGGATATGCGTAGATATACTAGAGAAGAGTGACAAGGCCAAAACTCGACATTTTGCCTTTGTCATTTCTTCAATGTTTACATCATGCATTATGGTGTAAGCAATATTCGATCGGCTTGGCATCGATCGATCGCGAAGTGACCCGTTGAAGGAAGAACTCTTCTTTGACGCTCTTCCAAATATCTTGGATCTCAAACCCTAATTCATCTGATTAATCAGGGGTGAGGCTTTGATCAGAGGTGTGTGTTAACCTGATCATGAGAAAAGTGACAGCTAAAATCGAAGCTTCTAATTTTGTCTCTTCATATTAACACCACGATGCGTGATGTTAACAATGTTCAGCGGTTCGGCCGTGATGATGTGATCCGTTGAAGGAAGAAGCTCTCTTGGCGCTCTTCCAAGCATCTTGGATCTCCAATCCTAAATCATCCAATGATTAGGGTGAGGCTTTGATCAGAGGTGTAGTGTAACCTGAGCGTATCGCCATTCGGAATTGTGAGTCCTGTTAAGGATAATACTTCTTCAAGAATCTGTCATTGATCGGCATCATGAGTGTATCACCATTCGGAATTATGAGTCGGTTTGCTCCATTTGAGTAGACTGACTTGACTACAAATGGTCTTCCCATTGGGTCAGGATTTCTCTTTGTCTTATGCGTCATAACCATGAGTCTTCTGACTGCTAAGACGTCGCCTTTCTTAAAAAATTCGTTATCTGACTTCTTATTGAAGGCTCTAGAAATCCGAGCTTGATAGAGCTCGATTTTTGTTGGGCTTCCAGATGTTTGTCGTCTAAAGCTTCAACTTCTGGAGGCACAATCGATGCTTTTCTTCGTCTGCCATCTTGGTCGTCAAAGCGACTCATAAATATAGAATCTGGATCTCCAGTTGGAGTACAACTTCACATCCGTACACCAAGAGAAAGTGACGTGGCTTTCGTTGGGGTTCTCACATTTGTGCGGTTAGCCCATAGGCATTCACCTAATTTGTCGTCCCCAGTCACATTGACTTTTTGAGACAAACTTTAAGAAGTTTTTCAATAGTCTTATTGAAGGCTTTTGCGAGGCCATTAGCGGTTGGATAGCATGTCGTTGATGACACTTTGGATTCTAAATTTATCTGGGATGGAACCGTCGTTACTACTGTTTGACTGGTTTGGCTTCCAGGTTGATGTTGAGACGATGCATAGCAATCTGGGGATTGAGCCTGAGCATGTCCTCGTAATTCCAAGTGTATTAGGTCTTCTTTCTCGGAAGGTGACAAACTCTCATTATGAAGATGGGTTTGGGGTTAGCCTCATCTCTAAGATTTGCTTGAGTCGCTTTATCCTCAGTGAGTGGTTCGCGTTATTCAAGCATGTATCCCAAAGAGTATTTAAATATTTAATCCATGGATCAGAGTTTGACTGGATTAATTCTTCAAATTTATTGGTATCCTCTTTATTATCTTCAAGTGGCTAGTTGATATCATGTTCACTGAAAGACTTTCGAAGATATCACCGATGCTGACTTCTGAGTCCCACGGTGACCTTGCTGTCATGATAAACCTCTTCTGCAGATTCGGAATCTGATGAGACTAGTGTAGTTACATAACTGAGTCTTTTCGGGTCTTGTGATAGTAATTAGGGTCTTTGGCTTTCAGTACAAATGATACGAAGTAGTGCTCATTTTCTTTGCCGAAATTAACGCCTGATTCCTGGGTAAAATCATACTCCATTCTTTCCATCGTGTGACGTGACTTTGGTCCATATGAAAGAATTGTGGAGACTCAGAATCGGGCTTTCACAAGATACGGGCGCTATTTTGATCCGCCCAAATAGAATTGGCTTTTGACCTTTTCGCTTGGTTGGTACTTCAAAGAGAGCATGTGTGTGCGCTTCCAATCTTTTCGCGTACCAAGAGGGTCGACTTTATTGGTGCACGTAATGATGTCAAAGCATTCATTGCTGACCAAGGATCACTGCCTACGTGAGGGCTAGTGTCTGACGGTACAGAATCCGAAGCAAATGTAGAAAAGTAAGCCAAATCTAAATCTTCATTGATGAACCACTTGCTTTCAACATTAGCGGTGGTATCAAAATCGAGCTATCAGTGCTCATCATAAGTGGATTTATTTCCCAGAGACATTCTCCTCTGGCTCTGTATCAGCTTCATTGCCACAGTCGTGTTCTTCTGAGTATGGATTCTCATCAATCTCGAGAGAATCCTGATAAAGGAGGGAATCAGTAAAATAATTCTCTTGAACGGATGCTTTTCGGCAATCAACGTTCTGACTTTTTCACCTTCATCAAAGTATTCATTACTTGATGAAGAGTGGACGGGACAATGGAGTTGCGGTGAATCCAAGGTCGTCCCAGTAACAAATTATATGAGGTGTCAACATTAATGACATACATGTCACTCAGATTTCAGGTACCCAATTTGACACTGAGCTTGATTTCCCCATCGGACGCGTACCATTGGTGTTGAAGCCATATATGGTCATCTGAGTAGCACTTAACTGGTGGGTGGGGATTCTCAAAATGTTGCATGACCCTGCGGGGCGGATCCTGGATCAACCTGAATGTGACTCGCATTCAGATGATCCAATGTACCCTGGTAATACATGGGTCTGTCATGTTTTCCTTTAAACTTATATGTCTTCTAGCATGAAGGTGATGCAGGAGGAAACTACTTGAGGTATGGTGGCAATGGTTGTCGTATCTCCTCGTCACATATAGCAGGAATCTGGGTTATGAAAATCTCTGCATCTGCTTATGCTTCTCTTAGAGCGTCCTTGTAGACTTGAAAAGCCTTTCGTAAAGAGTGATTCGAGCAGGGATGTTGGCTAATTGAGCCAAGATATCAAACGGATGAGAGTTGATGGCCCCGCCCGCTTTTCTGAAGATTTTTGACATACCGAAGCTCTTTCTACTTTTTCATGGAGGGGTCTCGTAGATTGCTTGATTACCTCAGCTGGTTGTGAGGAGTACTACCTGCACGCCATGTTGTTTCAAGTATTGCTTGCTAGATCGAGTCTTTGATGTGAGAGGTGCGCCCGTGTCGGCAAAACAAGGCGGACTACTCGTCTCCCGAACTAGTAAGGAAGGCGACCTCTTCATTAGTTTTCTCGTAGAGATACCACATTGCTGGAGGATATTCTAATCTTGCCTTTGGACTTCCTGCTTGTGACAGTCGCCCATTGCTGGCTTTTGACAATGTCAGGATGGACCCATATTGTCTCTCATTGTAGAGTAGAGACAGTAATGAGACCTTTTTTCTCTGGTTATGAGGATCAATATTGATCACTCTTAGTCCCACTTTCGGGATGGGAACCACTACGGTTGGTGCTAATGGGAGATTCCATCCGAATTGAATTGGTGATGTAGCCGTCATGTGGTTGTCAACTGAACGGAGCTTTAATACTTCCGCATCGATTAGAGCCTGAAGCACATCTTTAAAGATGTAGCAATTCTTGGTAGGGTACCCCTAACATCCTGTGATATAAACAGTAGCTGGGATCATCAGTCTTCCGTACCTCTTCGGGATGTCTGATCTCGGTAATTTTAGTCTGTTACTCTTTGGAGTAACTTGAACAAAGAGACCACGTGCTCATCTTAAAGGTTTCTGCTGTTAGAAGTCCAAATCAGTTCTGCTTCCATCATCTCAATCGCAACTCTGGGAAGAAGGAAAGCCGGGGCATCTGTAATGGTCAGTTTTCACTTCCCTCAAGATAATGACACGTGTCCCACTACCAAATGGCACTCGGAGCGGTCAACGGCTCCTCCATCAAGTCCAACACAGACACACGAGGAAACTCTCATGATTCCATCTTGAGCCACATTCAATCTACAGTCACTCTCTGACTCGACCAATCTGAGTCATTCTGCAGTTCGAAGCCCTAGCCTCTGAAATGAAATCCTCCGTAAAGACTACCACTTCTACGCTGGTTACAGCTTAGTGACATGATCC